>JAGXOD010001399.1:6012500-6472500 GCA_020368025.1 Brachyhypopomus occidentalis | reverse complement strand
CTGGCTATTCCAACAGAGCTTTCACTGGGAAAAGTAAAGCGAATATTGTGAAGTATTGAAGAGCAGGGTAGCTTCAGCTTCTGTCTGGAGCAATGAGACACCGCAGGATCCCACCCCTCCCCCACACCAGCTTGTAAACTAATTTTTGCCTGGCTGGGCATTCCCTGCAATAGATAGATTCCACCCCACCCCCTATCCTTTGCTCAGTCATTCAGACTTGGAAAGTCAATAACAAGCTGACATCATCATTGGTTTGTATATTACACTGCTGCTTCCATAGCCACTATATAAGGAGAACCATAAAAGTGCACCTTAGTTTAAGGTAAAGATACAATTACAAAATGAAATAGAAATGGTGACATGTAAAGGCTGGTGTTTAGCAGGGAACGTGTATCAGTCGTATGAGAGGAGCTGTGTTTGATGTCAGTCCCCTGGTTCCTGACCTTCGCATAGTCACGTGTGGTATCAGTTTGACAGGTCTCATAATCCTGTGATGGGGAGAGAGCCTTTGGGTGTTAGATCAGCCCTTTGTAAAGAAGATGTACGTTGCAGAGTACAGTATAAACAAGTACCTTTCCCTTTTAAGATACACAGGGTCATTGTTTGCCTGGTTGGTCTTACTGGCAATGGGTATGCAACATTTAAAACCTTGCATACTACAATTTGTTTTAATCATGTTACAATATGGTGGTATGCAATTAATTATAGAATTAAATGTTTGTTCTAAAATCTGCATCACATCAACCAATGTCATCAACAAATGACACATCATAGCTGAGCAAAGCTACCACCGACACTCTGTTTTCTTATTCACCAGACAATTGATTTTCCTACTCTAATCAATAAAGGTTTAACAGACACTGTTTGTCTTATGTTAAAGATTTCATTGGCTGTTAAGATGTTTCCAGTGCATCAACCAAATCTGGGTAAATTGTCAAAGTGGGAATTAAGATGACCATTAACAAAGGTAGGTGCTATCCTAAACAAAGGTGGAGGTTTGCGTACACACCGTGGTACACTATAGATGAATGACATTGCAATTGTGTTTTCAGGTCAAAGTTCAGCAGTTCTTGGCGGAATGTTTGCAAAGGCAACAAAATTAGGAAGATTCAACACAAACAGTGGAAGTGGTTTATGGCAGGTCAAGTGCACCAGAATATTCAACAATGCATTGATTTTCATTCAGATCCAAGTTATATCTCAGCTCAATGCGTTGTTAGCACAATATTCAAATGACTACAAACACTAAGCTATATGTCAATATGTGAATAATGAGAGCTTTGCCTCCTAGTCACAGTGTTCTGGGTCTCTTGACGTATTCTTGGAGCCTTAAGGACTGGTCATCTTAAGGTGGATGGCTTCCTTTGGCTTCCCATTCAGGAAAACCATCCAGATGTAATAGAAATCTGGCATAGTTCTTTCCATCCCTGCTCTGAGGTCTAGAGCTCATTACATCATGTTAGCACAGGCTTTTGGTGGTATGATGGTAGGCCTAACATAACTTTAATTACACAGTGCTAATGGTCAAGGATGCACAGTTTGGATGAGGATTTACATGGAAGCTATTAAATAATGATAATAATATTAATGCTGTTTAACTGAGTCATGACTGGTCGTTAGGGAACCGGTCTTGTGACCGGAGGGTCGTGGGTTTGATTCCCAGGCCTGAGGCCATGACTGGGGTGCAAGGCACCTAACCCCAACTGCTCCCTGGGCACTGGGCTAGGGCTGCCTGCCACTCTGGGCATGTGTGCACCAGTGATCACTAGTGTGTGTGTGTGTTCTGACTGCACACATGGGTAAATGCGGAGGGCAAATTTCGATTGGGGTGATAATCACAATTGACTAATGTAGCAATCTGAGTCCAGCACCTACTGTTGGTGCCTTCAGCTTTGATCTTCTGTATTTCCTCCGTCTTCCGTCTCTGATCATCTGTTAGATGTAAAACGTCTTTAGCTATGTCAGAGGGGAAGAAGGTAAAGTAACATTGTAGATATAGAACGAATGCTTTAGCACCATTGCTTCCCAATACTCTCAATCTTGTATGTTCAGGCTCACCAGCCACACTGTTGGCCAGTCCTGTGGTCATAAAGGCACCAGATCCACTGCCTATTTACGCTGCTTTGTGGCTCTCTACAAAGCTGAGAGCTGCCATTGCACGTAAATGTGATCCAACATGGCTTATTTCTCCTGGCCCAAGGTAGACACACATGCTTAACAGAATTCCAATCAATTAGGCACAGTGGGGCTCTACATTCCAGTTTTCGGGATTGTTTTCTTAGTCCGGCAGTAGGCACAGGAATTTTATCCTCTCAGCCATACCTTAGCTGGAGAGGTTAATATAGCAAGAAGCCCCAGAGCAGACGGTGGAACACCTGTTTAGGGGTTTACTTAATCCTTTGCAGTGAGGGAAAAGCAAAAGGGTTTGCTCTCTCTCTCTTTTGTCCTGTCTGGTGGAACCTGAATTGCTGTGGCGTTACATCCTCTCCCAAATGTTTTGATCTTACTGCTAATCGCTCTTCAAAGCCCACTGCAGAGTCCACTGTGAAGAGTGAGGAGGTGTTATGCTAAACAATAGTGTTGGCTCATAGTCAGGAAAAAACACATTTGTGAGCTGTTTGTAAAACTATTGTGAAATTTGCAATAGTGGAAAGGAAGGAATCGACTGACCAAAAGAAAACAATGCATCTGCATGTGCTAGTAAATAGGCAATTACAGATCAGCAAACCTCTAGCCTTGATTTCCAGGTGATAGGCTTGCATGGATCCACTGTTCTTCTGAAATGTGGGATTTCATTGGGCACCAGTACTGCAAAAATTACACAACATCTTTCCACCAATATCCAGGTTTCAAGGATATAGTCAATTTGCTTCATTGATTTAAGATAAATATTGTTAATTCCTCTGCTGGTCTTGGCAAAATACTTATAAACATGTAAATTGCTTATGTAATGAGTGACATCACTGATGGAAAAAATAGGTTTTGCCAACCAAATGGAAATTACAGCCCAGGATTATAATCATATTTGCACCAATCTACTGGATTCAAATATTAAAATAAAATCTGCATTTCATGTTCTGTCCTAAATAGCTAACAAGAAGAAATCATTTCCAAGAATCCTTATTCAGTAGGAATAAACTAAAAGCCATAAAACACTTGGTCATGCTTTTACAGGGTAACCACAGGCAAAGCATCGCTGCAAGTAATAAGTCAATATACCCAGAAGGAACTGGGCCAACTTAAAATTCGACTTCCAGTTCCATTCATCCATAGAAATAAACATAAAGGTGCTGCAGAATACATGTGGCACTGCTAGCAGCTGCTGGAAAGAGAAAGCAGGTTTTGCATGTCAGACCTGTATGCTATACATTCAAGGAAGCGACTCAGGGAAGAGACTTGTAGATCAACCCCACAGAGCTCTGCTTATGTAACAAAAAACAGCGCAAGTCAGCATCTGCCTGGACATACATAAAGCCCTTTCCACGGGAGTGACACTGCAGGAACTACATGCTAGGTGGGATGTAGAGGTGAGGCTGCTGAAGGCAGCATCACTGCTGATACTGTTGGTGTTTGAAAGAGAATATGGAGACTGGTGGGTGGAGGGGCCTCTTATTTCCCCTGATCCCATCAGCCCAGAAGAGGGCAGAGGGTCACTTTCCATCCTTGCCTATCAGGATGGAGATGGAAGATTGAAAGGGAGTACACTTCTGGCACACTGCCAAGGCAGACCGGTATAATGAGGAAGTGCTCTCTCTGGTCAGAGAGAGCAGGAGTGTGCCCACAGGCTTGCAAGCTTTGCCTGGTGCAAATCATTACGGCCAGACTTTCAACGTTTTACACAGTGCACTTATTCAAGTTAATTATGCTAGTTAAACAATACAGACTCAAGTCTACAGTGCAGTCTGTCATTATTGGGACAGTGCCACAGATTCAAGTCTACAGTGCAGTCTGTAATTACTGGGCCAGTGACAAAGAATCAAGTCTACAGTGCAGTCTGTAATTATTGGGACAGGGCCACTGATTTTGTGGTTTTGTCTCTGTTCATCAGCACGTGTTTCAATGCTCATATGAGAGCGAATAAAACAAATACAGTGGATCTATGTGACCTTGGACAGTGGATCTATGTGACCTTGGACAGTGTATCTAGGTGACCTTGGCATCTGGAGGTTATTGCTGTTGTCTCCACAGAGTTTTTAATGCCAGTGAAAAAGCTCAGCATATGCCTAAATATCAGAACAACCCAAGCAGAAATATAGTTAAAACATAAGCTGTGCCCCATGTAATCTGTTAGGTACATGGTAGAGGTTAAGCACAAACACACCAGTCACCTTGGCAGTAGGAAATAACTAGGTCAACTACAGAAAACCAACACAATAGATGAGCAATGGATACTTTCAGTCATGCAGAGAAAAGCAGTTTCAGTTTGCTAGAAAAAATATCATTTCACCTGTTCATAAGAGTTTGTTCCAGGACAACCATGAACAGATGAGATGAGGATTATCCTGGTGCAGGCTGAGGGAAAGAGGAAACCTTGGTTAGGTATGTTCCAAAGCGTGCCTCCTGTGACACAGGCATGTGTGCATGCCAATGCAATTGGCTCACATGTTTCACTGATGATCTGACTGATCTGCCAACAGCAAAGGCAGGGGGAAGTGTAAAGAAGCAGCTGAACCGCTCTGATCCAACCAAATCCACAAACACTCCATCCAACCAAATCCACAAACACTTCATCCAATCAAATCCATGAACACTCCATCCAACCAAATCCACAAACACTTCATCCAATCAAATCCATGAACACTCCATCCAACCAAAGAACACTCGATCCTTATACTCTTCTTAGACACTCATACAATTAGACACAGCAGAGAATACACCAAGCATGGTGTTATTAAAACATGATCATATTTATCTATGTGCCTTGATGCATGTTCTATGATATAAAAAACAAAACTTTAGGATTTAAACATAAGATTTTACAGATTCTAGATGAGATTCTCTTACTATACACTTGTCATTAAGTAAGAATGGCCATTAGCACATACACTGTTTGTTGAAGCAGTAACCTCAGGCTGGTAGTGTTAAATTTAGGTCTCTAGATTACAGCGCTCATATTCAATTGTGTCATGCAAGATGGAGGAAGAGGGATGTAATTAATTTCATAGCTGAATGATCTAAATTACTCTCTGTTTGTACACTCAACATTCAGGTCTAGAAAAATAATCCCTGATAAACACTTTATTTTGAATTTGGAACAAATTGAATTCTACTGATACTGAGAGAGAGGTGCTAGACCTTAAATACAGAGGCAAACCTTCATCTTGGGGATGTCAGATGTTTGCAGTCATCCTGTGTAAACTGAAAGTAGCAGCAACATAACTGTTCATAGACCACACAGGTTTCTACGGTGACCTAGTTTGGCATGAACCAAGAGAGAGCGTGGGGGTTCTCCCCACCCCCTCAAAAAAATAAAAAAAAACTGATGCCTTCACTCTGAAGCTAACACAGCAACATCTGTGAACGAAATACTGACATTCAGAAGGAGTGGAAAACATCTTAACCTATGGTTGTGTGATCAGTGTTACACCAAAATCCCATACCACAGTAACGAAAGAACACATGTACTATATCAGAGTGTAACCTATACATAGCGCGTCTAGACTACATAATGGATAATCAAACAAATATGAACTTTATCTGCAGTTTGACATTTTAGTTAGATAGAAAACAGTCTTAGTCTTTGAAGGCCCAATCACGTAATATTGTTTATTGAATCTGCCAGTCTGCCAATCTCTGTTTCTATTGTGTAGTTTGATGTAGAATAAGTACAATGCATAGCAGCATAGCAGTACCATAGACCCGTTCTGCTTTCACATTACACATGCTCTCTCCTGCATGTGCACTCCTGCATGTGCACTCCATGTTCCTCCATGTCCAGTGTGTGTCCAGAAGCACTGAGGACAGATAAACGTAAAACACAGCCGACATGTGCCGTCGTCATTTGCTCCTCTTGTCCACCCTCTTGGTGATCTGTAGCAGAAAGCCTGATGCACTTCCGCTGATGTACTTCCTCCCAGAATCCGGGGTGTCCTTTCTCAGCACACAAGAGATCAGAGCACACAGGACAAATCAGAGCCTCTTGCTGGGCTGTAATGTGTGGACATCAAATATGTGCTGACAGCCTTTCAAATGTCAATATCTTCTCTCAAGCTTTTTGGCAAACAGAGAAAAAACTGTAGACAAAAAAATAAATAAATAAAAGTCAAGCATGAAAGTCTGGATTTTAAAAAGGAAATCTAGCTGTGAGTGTCCTGTTGACTGACCAGAGCCAATCAGTCAGTCAGCTGCCTCCAGTGATCTTCATGTCTTCATATTCTTATTATGCAATTTCTCATAGTTCAACATGGGTTTGGTTCTGTCCTGCCACTGCATGAATAATAGATAGAGACTTGTGCCCTGATTCAGTCAAGATAGGCGGCAAGATAAAAATACACAGCAGGGTTCATGTATCATACAGGCATAAACAAAAGGGAAGGTATCTGCTCACACGCCACTGCCTCAGTTTGACATGACAGACTCCGCGGGGTCTGGGTGTGCACGGGGCCACATGCCCTCCATGCCTCCCCCACAGCCTCCCCCAAGGCTGCGACTGGAGAACAGACAACAGATCTGTTCAGGAAGAACCAAGTCCTGAAAGGCAGACAGGGTCCCTACTAAAACTGTCATTTGCAACATCGCAATGTTCCAATCATTGGTCTTGTTCTGGAATCACAGGCACAGATTACACATACATCTGGACAACATTCGGCCTTCACTGGCGTCTTATGCTTCTCCTGATGTTACGCCAAACTACTGTACGGCTGATATCATGCTAACCAGCGTTTGCTTGGCTCAGAGAGTGCACATCATGATCTCAGAGGCTTTGCCATCAGAAGCACGAAAGGTCTCCAAGTACTTCCTTGTTTGTCTGAGTGTGCTAAAGTTGTGCAGAATAGACAAACCAACAAAATAGTATTCGATACCAAGCCGCCACAGTAATTACGAACTTTCAACATTTTATTACAGAAGCTCATTTATGTTAAATATGTCTTTTGACAGAAAAGACTGCCTGTAAGGACCTCAGACAAAAGGTGCCTTTAACGAACACACAAGTCCCGAGCAGGACAAGAGAACCAAAAGCCCTGGGCGGAAAACACTGGCAGAGCGGTGGAGTTCACGCCAGGGCGGATCAGGCAGGCGAGCTGTGAGAGGACGAACCCTCAGGGAGAGGGAGAATTGGGCCTGTGATGCTTCTAGCCTTCCATTTCCGCCCTGAGGTCACGGCATTTCCACCTAATTACACTCCAGTGCAGCGTGAATCTGTTGTCACTCTCTTCTACTGAGTGTGTTCTCTCTCTCTTCCCCGTGTTTTCGGTCTCCTGTCTCTTAGTTGACAGAAAGGATGGATGAGTGGAGGATCCAGTGAGATGCTGTTTTGCAGGCAGTTCAGTGATGATAAATACTGGTTACTGCTTTATTTTCTGTGCAAGAGAACACACCACAGAGCTATCACGCGCAAACTCAGAAACGCTGACGCACACTGAAATACAAGGAGAATATGAAGTTCAAAAATATAAAATATAAAATATAAATATAGTTATTTTACTCTCTGATTATTTGTGGCTAATTTGTAGTGTGTGATTGCAGGAAATGGTAGATCCCTGTGTGTGTGAACCTGTATCTGCACATATTCGCAGAAAGAGGCCAATCACTTTGATTTATGCTAATAACAGACTCTAGCAGCACTAGATTTGCCCTTCTCAAAAATCAAAGACCCCTTTGCTGCTTCACCATCTTTCTGGAAGTGTCTGTCTGACAAAGCTGCTGGGTTGTGGAGTGGAACAAAATAATATGTGCCAAATTTCCTCTGGCCTGATGTAAAATTTGAAAGGGCAGCTCTGTCTCTCTCTCTCTTCAGCTCTGTCTCTCTCTCTCTCTCTCTCTCTCTCTCTCTCTATCTCACACTCTCCAGCTTTGTCTGTCTTTCTCTTTGTGTGTTTGTAAGTAATTTACTTCTCTTGCAACAAGGTAAATACAGAAAGAAATGTATGATAGAATGAAAGAGAACGTGTTGTCCATCTAGAAGCTGTTGCCCAGTGCTCACAGAGTGCCGGACTGCCGTATTCTTGCTGTCCTGATACTACAGAAATGCCTTCAGTTGAAGCTTTTCCATCAAACCACCACATATGTGGTGCAAATGCAATTTAAGAAAAAAACGATTGGATTTTTTTTTGCTGAGCTGACTGCAGGGTTCCTGCCCAGTGGAACGAACAGAATGAGTGAAGCACAGACTGAGTGAAGCAGTGAGCATGCTACTCTCCCCTCTATACAGTTAGTCTGTTTCACTCCCCTCTGTGCAGCGAGCCTGCTTCACTCCCCTACATGCAATAATCCTGCTTCACTCCCTCTGTGCAATAATCCTGCTTCACTCCCCTCTATACAGTGAGCCTGCTTCACTCCCCTACATGCAATAATCCTGCTTCACTCCCTCTGTGCAATAATCCTGCTTCACTCCCCTCTATACAGTGAGCCTGCTTCTCTCCCCTCTCTGCAGCAAGCCTGCTTCACTCCCCTCTGTGCAGTGAGCCTGCTTCACTCCCCTCTGTGCAGTAAGCCTGCTTCACTCCCCTCTGTGCAGCGAGCCTGCTTCACTCCCCTCTGTGCAGCGAGCCTGCTTCACTCCCCTCTGTGCAGCGAGCCTGCTTCACTCTCGTCTTCAAACACATCATCTACAGGAGGCTACATCAATGTCACCAGACTTGTGGATAAATTATGACTGTGATATAATAACAACAATAACAATTAAAAATTATTGTAGCTTTTGTGCAACATGTCTGTTTATTTATTATTATTATTATTATTGTTTTATATTTATTTTTTTTCGGATGCAGAAAAAGATTTCCTCTGACGCTGATCTTCCCATGTTATGATCCCCATGTTATGATGGGGGCCCTTTTATGATGAAGACTCTGTTATGATGAAGGCCCTGTATTAAAGTTGGCTATGGCAGTACAGAAAAACAAAGACGAGCGTCTGTAACAGCCAGCTGACTGAGATGGATGGCTGTAGAGCAGGACAGACAGATCTGAGGAGAAAGTGCAGGACCCAATGGATTGAGGAGATCTTTATTCAGACACTCATGGTGGACGGCATAACTGGTTTACCTCCTCCGCACTGCCATTAGGAGATGAGTGTAGTTACAGAATTGGCTCTCCTGTGATGAGCAGCATATTTACAATGCTCAAATAAAAAAGACATCTTCCTGGAACAGTTAAAGTACTGTAAAGCAAATGTGGTGGCCTTTGTTTATTTAAGCAAGTTTAGCAATGTTTCCATGGTCCTGCAGGAGACGAGGTCAAGAGATGGGTTGCTGTTTTCACTAGCAACCTGACCCTTTACATGGAAGAGGATTTCTTAATAACTGGCCTACCTGGCTCACATATTGCCCTTTGAATGCAACACACTATGATCCTACCTCACTACTGTATGCTGATTAGCTTGACAGGCTCGGAAATCTTTATTAAAAGATTGATTATAAAACTGTAACATTCAAATAATGAACACATCATATGTGTGCTTGTTATGGGCTGTCAAACTGGATGGTTCTGGATGATGTAGTGATTGGATAACCCAGTGTGACGAGGGGGAATAAACCAAACAGAAATATAAACAAAATACACATTTGTGCAGAAGACTCTAAAGATCCAAGAGAGTCTGACGAAGAGGGCGGGATCTGTTAAAAGATTCTGCTGCTGTTTTCTGCAGGAGTCTTGAATTATGAAAATATTTAATCATCCGGGTTGATCAGGAGATCACAGCATGAGTGACACTTCATTGTTCAGAATTTTATGCCATGCTGAATATACCCTTCACTCTATAAACAAAATGCACAATAAACAATATACCCTTCACTCTATAAACAAAATGCACAATAAACAATATACCCCTTCACTCTATAAACAAAATGCACAATAAACAATATACCCTTCACTCTATAAACAAAATGCACAATAAAAAATATACCCTTCGCTCTATAAAGAATATTCACAATAAACAATATACCCTTCACTCTATAAACAAACAGAAAGTAACATATTTTTTTCTGTAGTCATACACATTCTATTTTAAATGGAACATTAAATGTGAATAAATACCAGAGGGAAAGGTCTTAGGGTAGTTATATCTTCACCATATCATTAAAAAATATTGTATACATGATGATGTTACATTTACTATATAGACTCATTCATAGACTCACTCATTTCTGAAGACCATACGTAACGATATATTGTTGTTCCTTTGTTGCATGCCATATCCTGTATCTGTCTGTATCTCTGATGTCATATCCTGTATCTGTCTGTATCTCTGATGTCATATCCTGTATCCCTGTGATTCGCTCCCTTCTGTGCAGTGAGCCTGCTTCACTCCCCTCTATGCAATAATCCTGCTTCACTCCCCTCTATAAAGCGAGCCTGGATTGTGTTTTGTAGTAAACATCTAGTAAGATTCATTTACTCTTCTATTTATGAGACATCTCAGAAGCTTCTCTTCATGATTCAGGGTCTTCTTAGGTCCAACTTTGTCATCTGTGGGTTGTCAGGTTGCTTGCTATAGCTAAGCTCACCTGAACATCATTATAATGTTAAAATTATTATAAAGTTTGCACTATATAAACACATATGTAGACATCATCATGTATCACAACATTACAGGGTCAGTAAGAAAACAAAAATATGAATATTAGAGGTTTGATTAGAAACATGGTTGGCGTATTTATTATCTTAACTAGTGTCTCTACCTCGGTAGGTCTCAGTGCGAGATTCCTGCCTGTGGGGACCATACTGGACATGTCCCCATTTGTGCCTAATGACTCCTCATTACTGCTTTTAGAAACTCTATATTGGTCTGCTGTTTCTGTGGTGACATTCATAAATGCAAGGAGTAGGAGAAGGATCTCCAGGGAGCATGTTGTGGTTAGATGCTCCAGGCTGGTCAGTTTTTCATTATATGAAGGAGGAGGTTTTGTGCTAAGGAGGTCCTGGGCTGAGAAGGTCCTGGGCTGAGAAGGCTCTGGGCTGAGAAGGTTCTGGGCAGGTTACAGTATGAAGAGTAGGGGGTGGGGAGGTTTCTTTTCAAGGGGCTCTGGAATCATGCTGAGGAAACCTGATGTAGACTTTCCAGTCACTGAGTCCTTGACATTTCCCAGAAATACAATAGTAATAACACACACACACACACACACACACACACACACACACACAGACACACACACACACAGGCACTAACGCACACACTGATGTCCAAGAACTGCACAATTGGGTAACAGCCCTGGTTTCAATTATTGCATTACAGAGAGTGAGAAGAGAGTAGTGGTGCATTATGGGACAGCTGCTCCTCAGTTATCCGAGCTGAACGTGGAGGAAGAAGAAGACGAAGAGCGAAAGTAACAACAAATATGAAACTCCACATTCACTCACTGCACTTCCATAGACCCCTATATCACCCATAAAATATGCCACGTCCATCAAACAGCACATCACTACTCTGTTCCACTGAATCGTCCCATGAAGAGAGGTTTGTTCACCCAACCCTTTGGTTCTGATTCAGTGGCCAGGCCTCTAATTATAAGCACACACAGGGCCACCCAACAACATATTCTCATGACAGCCCTTGACAGTGACTCATATGTGTTCAGTAACTCATGTGTTCAGTGAGTCATACATGTTTCTACTGTGCCATATTGAGTTACTCATACATGTTCAGTGACTCATTCATGTTTTCTACTGTGCCATGTTCAGTTACTCATATATGTTCAGTGCCTCATACGTGTTTTCTACTCTGCTGTGTTCAGTGACTCGTACATGTCCAGTGACTCATACATGTTTAATAGTCTGCCATGACCCCAGCACCCAATATAAACTTACACGCTTCTATGCTGTTATAATAGGTCTAAGGCGTCAGAATGAGTGAGTCCATGTGCAGGTTGTCACATTTAATGGGCAGAGTCCCTCCAGTCCCTCAATACAGCACATGTGTCTTTGTTTGTGGATGGGGGTTGTTAAGGGATACTGGGAATGTGCTTCCTGCTCCACGTTGGAAACGTCCAGTAAGATGTAAACTCATTATTGCCCTCTGATGAACCTGAAAACTCCCAGAATCCCTGCTGCCATTTCCCCGCTAATCCATTCTGATGGATTTGACATTCCCAGATTGCTCTGTCTTTGCAGTCTGCTGCCAGTCGGAGTGAGAGGAAAGACCTGCCTGACATCAATGCGATAAGGCATCTCCGGGTCAAAGAACAAGAACCCCAAGCACTTGAAGGAACATGAATTAGAGCACTGTATAAAATACAGCACTGTAAATGCCTAAACAAGGTGAAATTATTCTGATGGTTGCACGCATATCATCTGTTTAGGGTATAAAGTAAGTTCTATTTTGGCTTACATAATGAGGAAATAAATGATGCACTGCAGATTAAATTGCTTTTGCAGCAGCAGGCTGATATCAGATTTATTGGGGCTATTTTTTTCTCCCCCAGACATCTGTGAATGTACTGAGCAAAACGCACAAGCTTTTAGGCTCTGCTATGTGATTTCTGGCCTCCCTAATGGAAGCTTAACGGTTTCTACGGGGAAAAAAGGGGGTGTGGCCTCGTTTAAAACATGCGACCATGTGGCTCTAGCACACCCACCCATACAGGTGGATCTAATACACTCAACCATGCAGGTGGAGGCTAGCACACCCACCCATACAGGTGCCTGGAGGAGGCTCTGGTAGCATCAGCTCCCTGGTTATGTGCACCACTAAAGTTGGGTCTGAGTGTTCCCCTTAGCTTCTGCTGCCAAGAACCCAAATGTAGGGCAGAGGGATGGAAACAGTGCACGTCCACAGGAACCAGCACCGTCCAGCAGCACTGACTCAAAACATCAAAATTTCCAGTTCACACTCCAGAGTTCTGGCTTTCATATTCCAGCCCTTTCACACAGCATCCCCAGTCCCACTGTTTATATAACATGTCAGTCAGTGTTCTAAAGAGAATCTATACGGGCACCTTATTTGTCTTCAGAGTGTGACATTAGCCAAAGCTGTTGGCTGTACACTGCAAAGTCACTGATGTCAGACTAACTGCTACGGCACCGAGCGCTGAGGTGCAAGGGTTGGTGGTGTGTGTGTGTGTGTGTGTGTGTGTGTGTGTGTGTGTGTGTGTGTGGTGGGGGTGTTGCAGAGAGGTGGACGCGACTTCCGTTTTTTTTCTTTGGGTCTGTTTTGATGTTTGCAGAAATGTCTGCCTTGTTCTGGAGCTCATTTCCAGGAAACTCAGATTGTTTCAGGACAAGAACTTCCATTTTCCCCAGACCATCATGTTTGCATCTCGTTGCATAATGGCACTGACACATTATTTATACAGGCAACAGAAATGAAACTACAGTGAATGCAACACAGCCAGGACACACACAGCACAAACATGCAAGTGTGGGTTCTCAGTACTGAAACGCTGACTACATTAAGACACAGAGTACGTGTGTCTTTGCCTCCAGTGAGTGTTTATACGGCGGCACACGACAGCGTGTCTTTTGTTTTGCAACCGACACAAGAGTGAAACAAGATGACGACAAACGTAACAAAATGATGACAAAGTCCACGTTCCCATAGAAACACGGCAGTGAGTGCAGAAGGGCTTGGATGAAAGTGTGACACTGCTGCATTTAGCTGTGGTTCTCAGCAGCCTCCTTGCCGACGTGTGTCTGGGCGTCAGAGAGGATCTGCTCGGCGACGGAGGCCTTTGCCTCTCTCCTGCTGCCACTTTTCATCTTCCATCACGGTTTTCTCTGACATCACCGTGGCACGTTGAAACATCTAATCAACAAATCGGGCTCCTAAGGCTGTAGGATAACAGTGGGGCTGAGAGGGCTCTGGACTCCACCGACGTGTCCTGCTAATTCATCAAAGGCGGCACTATTCTGTTTGAACGTCTGGACTCCACGCTGCACTGTGTTGAGGCCTCGAGTGGGGATGAGCAGATTCGGCCGTGCACATGCAGAAACAACACTGTGAAGGCAGAGGTAACTGAACCTGTAGGACACTGAAGGCAGGGGTAACTGTACCTGTAGGATACTGAAGACAGGGGTAACTGTACCTGTAGGATACTGAAGGCAGGGGTAACTGTACCTTTAGGACACTGAAGGCAGGGGTAACTGTACCTGTAGGACACTGAAGACAGGGATAACTGTACCTGTAGGATACTGAAGACAGGGGTAACTGTACCTGTAGGACACTGAAGACAGGGGTAACTGTACCTGTAGGACACTGAAGGCAGGGGTAACTGTACCTGTAGGGCACTGAAGGCAGGGGTAACTGTACCTGTAGGACACTGAAGGCAGGGGTAACTGTACCTGTAGGACACTGAAGACAGGGGTAACTGTACCTGTAGGACACTGAAGGCAGGGGTAACTGTACCTGTAGGACACTGAAGACAGGGGTAACAGTACCTGTAGGACACTGAGGGCAGGGGTAACTGTACCTGTAGGACACTGAAGGCAGGGGTAACTGTACCTGTAGGACACTGAAGACAGGGGTAACTGTACCTGTAGGACACTGAAGGCAGGGGTAACTGTACCTGTAGGACACTGAAGGCAGGGGTAACTGTACCTGCAGGACTGTGCAGTCAGGAGGTAAGGCAGCAGTGCTTTTCGAAAAAACCCTTAACAGAAGTTACAGGATTGAGCATGTATAATCGCTTCTACCTCAAAATAAACCCGTCTTAATCTGTCTTAAACTGTCTTCAAACTGCAGTGAAAACTGTCTGCACCTTATCTGTTGACATGTGCGATTCATCAGCTCCCCTATCTCACTTTATCACTGATCAATAATATAGATCTATGTTATAGATCACTGCTCTTTATCCATTCATCACTGGTCAGAGTCAGACTAACGCCCCACTGCTGACTAGATACCTGGTGGAGCATTCTCGAACCTGCAGTGGTGTTGGCAGTGGTCACGGTAGTGGCTCGAGTCTGGGTGTTGCGTTGGTCCACGTTTACCAGGTCCACTGTGCCACTAGTTCTGGTGTTGAGCGTTGAGATGGTTCACCATCCAGGAATATGCAGCTGCCGTCAGTGTAGGCTCTGTGAGGAGAGTATGTATGTATGTCTCTCTCTATATATATGTTTCCTGTGAGTGTTCATATCACACTGTTCCTTCTGTCCTGTTTTCTTCTTCCCTTCTGACATTGTTCCAGAATGATCTAAGCCCTGCCTTAGCTAGCCTGGGCTCCCTAAGGGTTATGTGCAATGACTGGAGTGATGAGCTAAATGTAGTATTTCAGAGGTGAAGAAAAGAGGAGAGACAGGTGTGCATGTGTGTGCGTGTGAATGAATTACTATAATTGGAATACAGTTTATTTAAATTATAATATTGGCATGTCAAATGTGAAGACAAAGAGCCTGTACTCTGACTGTGACCACACATATCTCACCACACACACTCACATATATACACGCATGTTCATACATTCACACAGTCTCTCTCACACTAGAGAGTCTCTCTCTCTATCTCTCTCTCACACACATACACAAACACACACACTTCTAGCAGGTCTCCCAGTGTTTTCACACCACCAGAGACCAGTTTGTGGATAACGTATTAACATTAATGGAATTTCCCTCTGATAGATGGACACTGTCTGAGCTCACAGATGGTTTTTCCACAAAGCTATTGTCAGGTTCTTCTCAAACTGTGGCTCATGCATTTTTAACCCTTACTGGAGGAGGAAACGTCACAAAAGACAGAATTTGCTCAGCGTGTGAGAGCCCCAAGGACAGAGGATGAGACAAACAAGCGCAGATGAACAAAACCAAAAAACAGAAATCTGTGGACACACACACACAAGCATCTCCTGGTACAGTCCACACACACATGTAAACACACAAGCACACACACACACATGTGCACACATGTACAGACACACTCATTCACACACACACAAACACACACACACACATACACACAGACATCTAACTTCTAAAACATCTAAACAAAGACACAGTAACAGTACAATCTAGTGAGTACTGAATTAATAGCTTCCTCACAGTTTCTGTGAGTTGTCTTTCAAATCAACAGCATACAACTGGACTGAAATAACACATGACAGAAGCAAATGAGTGACCTATAATAGATTTTGGTGCCAAAATAAAAAGAAAATTCTACTGCATGCACGCCTGCTGAGGTTTTTTGTTTGTTTGTTTTTGAATGTGTTTAACAATCTTTAACTTCTTTATTCATTATATAATTGCAGGACAGGCATGCAAGATATAGTTCATTTCTTCAACTTTTCAATGGAGACAGTTTGTGTTGATTCTTGGCAATGAGGTGTTACCGGTTGGGTAACAGAGGGAAAAATGATCTGATGAGTTGATTAGATTGATGCCCAGGCCTGTGCGCTTGCAGAAGTGAAACAGTGTAAGGGCTTTTTCTTCTGCTCCTCTCAGTGGAACCTCTGCAGTCATATCTTGGCTCAGCTGTGTCCTGGCGGGCTGTGCTGTACTGAGGTCCACACCCCCTGCCTCTCAGTCCTGCAAAGCTTCCCAACCTCCCTGAGAGGCCTTTCCAAACCTGATACACGTCTGTTCACACTGCTGGTTTGGTAATAATACACCGTGTGAGTAGATTTCCACCGTCAGTGTGAGGTGTTTCTTTAAAAAGCGATGACAACGGCCACTTTTGAGAAAGGCTTAAAATGTCTAACCAGGTCCTACATGCATTAAACAGCTAGCATAACACAATTAGACAGTGCACTGTATATAGAATTATAGAATGAATTGTATATATCAACCATTTTACTGTGCTTTCATACATCCACAAATTAGACAATATACTGAACTCCTGTGTTTTCTTATGTTTGTCCTGACTTTAAAACATGACAGTGTGCTGAGTGGTTCTCATGATGTTTAAACTCAACCCTAACTGATAATATTATGCAATCATGTGGCAACTCCAGTCCACTCTGAGATGTGAGCACCATCTCCACTCCTGACCATGGGTCAAAAACCATCCAAATACAAGCACTGAAACTTGTTTCTCTGTCCTGGGAGAAATGAATGAAGCAAATGATGATTCATTCAAAATCATGAATCATCAATAGAATCAGTCTTGAACATAAACAGCCTAGTTATATAAGTAGTTTCACAAGTTCATGAGACAAAGGTCATGTTTACCTCTGGAAGATTAAATTGCACTGCTGTTCATAATTAACCTGTTGAACTGGCTCTGTGGGTCTGCAGTAGTTAGTCCTGAGACTGGTGGTTATGGTCACTGCTGAATTTGCTCTGATGGTTCAGCAGGAAGGTTGTGGTCACCAGTACACCACAGTACATCACAGTACACCACAGTACACCACAGTACTCCATAGTACCTCACAGTACAGCACATTACCTCACAATACACCACAGTACATTACAGTACCTCACAGTACACCACAGTACATCACAGTACACCACAGTACCTCACAGTACACCACATTACAACACAGTACACCATAGTACCTCACAGTACAGCACAGCACACCACAGTACATCACAGTGCACCACAGGCAATTGATCCAGTCGCTCAGTCTCCTCCCCCTAAACACACGTTCTGTGATTGACTTGCTATTTAGCTGCCTATCCAAACAATGCACTGTGCAGCCTTCCAGCCACACTGATGACAGCTAAGCAGGAAGAGATTCAGAACTAGACAGGACTAGTCACACTAAGAACTACCCAGAGTGCAGAAACAGGAAAAGTAGGTGAAGAGTAAAGTGCATGGCAGGTCAGTGGGAGGAGAACTACGTCGACTTCATCTTAAAGACTAATGCTCTAATGCTCTGTGTGATGACCTCACGGGATATCAGCAGGGAGGCCAGGCTGTGGTGCAGAGAGAGGGGACCTGCTTACTGACAGCTGGACCTGGAACCCAGATTGACGTGTCCTTGGGTTGTGCTCATCCTGGTCTCTGTTGCCCACCAGAGGGTATCAGATTAAAAAAAGATATCACAGCAAATCCAGCTTGCAGTGAGGGGAGGGGGGGTGTCAGAGATGAAACAGAAGTGTCCTTCATTCCTTTAGGACAAAAGTATTTTGCTGTATTTTTTCATGTTTATGGAAGCCGCTAAATCAGCCTGGGCAAAACATCTTCGGAAATCCAATGTCTCATCCCGGAAGCACCAGGTGAACACAATAATATTATACACATTTGTCTTTTACACACAAAAGAAAGTGACCTGAAAACAAAGCGCTCTCCGTTTCACACGGCAGCTGCGACATTTTGACACGGCTGGAATAAACTATAGAATGTTGCTGCTGCTCCCTCCTCCACACCTCCCAGCAGTGTGCACAGCATCCAGGAGCTCACAGCGCTAATGCATCATCTATATTTTAAAACTGCGGGTGGAGAGGGGGCGGGGAATCTCGGTCTTAAAGACACAGTCTGCTCTGCACTGACCCAGATTCCTGTCGTAGTTACTGGAACAGACCAGAGTAGACGAGCAGTGTTAGTGTGATGAGGAGTTTGTGCAGCACAAACACAGGAGAGCTGAGCACTCACGGTGTTTACGACAGAGAGGCTCGTTTCCACAGCCACTTTCATTTCCTCATGATGTATATTAGGATATGGAAGAGAAGCAAAGCCAGCGGCTTAAATGAATAAATCGGGATATTTTATTCATGCTGTCCTGTTGTATAAATTAATAAATCTGAATATTTTATCAACGCTGTCCTGTTGTTTAAATTAATAAATCTGAATATTTTATCAATGCTGCCCTATCATTTAAATGTATGTTGTCATTGTAAGTGTGACATTTTCTTAGACTTTGCTTTTCTCATTTTCACATGGAACATTTTCGCCTAGAAAATGCACTAACACTAGACTAGTGTTCACTGACTGGATTTTATTCATTCATACAGTGTATACTGCACACACACAAAACAAACAAACAAACACACACACACACACATTGTCTAGAGAACATCTTTAGTCCAGTTGTGTGGTCTGAAGAACATCTTTAGTACAGTAATGTTGTCTAGAGAACATCTTTAGTACAGTAATGTTGTCTAGAGAACATCTTTAGTACAGTATTGTGGTCTGAATAACATCAGCAGAGTTTATTGTTCATTCATTTACAACTTACTAATGACACATTTGATCCTTATTACTGTAATGAGTAATGTAATCCTGCTAAAGGGGGGACTTGCTGGAACAGTAGTTTTCAAAAAAGTCTTGCAATTATCCTGATTTCAAGTCTGATTCAGGTAATCCACACACTGGAATGTGAACTTTGACTCAGGTAATCGACACTCTGGAATGTTAACTCTGACTCAGGCAATCCACACTCTGGAATGTGAACTCAGATTCAGGAAATCTACATTTTTCTAGACATGTCTCAAAAAAAAACAACAAACGATCAGGTAGACAGTCCAGCATGTTGTGTTATGTGAGGCCCATGGTGATCTTAGTGGCTGTGGAAACATTTGCTCTCCAAGAAGCTTCGAGGTCCATGAGCATATGTTTGTGTTCTGGGCATTAGTTTCCTGCCACTTCTACCATGTTCGT
The DNA here is from genome assembly GCA_020368025.1 of Brachyhypopomus occidentalis. Classification (NCBI taxonomy): domain Eukaryota; kingdom Metazoa; phylum Chordata; class Actinopteri; order Gymnotiformes; family Hypopomidae; genus Brachyhypopomus; species Brachyhypopomus occidentalis. The sequence continues at coordinate 6,452,877 of JAGXOD010001399.1, read as the reverse complement.
GCAAACAAGACGGGCGTGTCTGCTTGATGATATCCCTCGAACCACCGAACATGACACACTGCAGTCATCCAGCTTGCTCAAAGGAGCATACGTCACACGTCTTTGAGATGTTTCATTTTCACACCTCTACATTAGACCCATTTTTTTAGTTATATAATAGACGACATGAAGCCAACACCCATTCACTGGGTTCACACTCAGATTGTGGTTTGAAGATAAATGTCGATGTTTTGCTTGGTGTTGTGTGGCTTTATCTGTCTGTCTCTCTCTCTCTCTTGCGCGCACAGTAAAGTGCAGGCAGGGTGACCTTAGTATGTGTAATAGCAGGTGGCCTGAAAGGCATTTCAGATACTTCATAAAAGCACTGATTGAAATAGAAAAAGTCAGCGGGTGTGCAGGGCTGTGGGGGCTGGGCGCCATGTGCTCGTGTGTGTGTGTGTGTGTGTGTGAGTGTGAGTGTGTGTGTGTTCTAGCAAAAATATGCGTGTGAAGAGACAGAGTGCAAAGCAAGAGAGAGAGAATGTGTGAGAGAAAGAGAGAGAGAGAGGAGAGAGATGGAAATACAAGATTTTTTTCTTCCTGTCTCAGAACAGCCTGCATGTTTTCTCTTGCTGTGGCTGGAAAATGAGCAACAACTGATTCTGCACCATTCTACAGCACACACACACACACACACACACACACACAGTAAGATGACACCGTGATAACCCAGAGGATAACAGCCCACCACCATCCTACTGTACACACAGCACATGGTGGTTTAGGTCACGCCTTGAGCACCACACTGCCCCCTTCAGGCCTCTTCCCTCATCCCTTCTGGCAACTCTGCACTCGGTTACCAGAGTTACCGTGGACGATATGAATCTGCTTTGGCACGCTTGAACAGGTGTTGTCTTGGTATTTTAAAAAGCAGACATATCAGCATATTTCTGTGTGTATGTGTGTGTGTGTATGTGCACTGAGTACAAAAGATAATTAGGAACTAAAAGCTGTCCACATTTGCCAGGCGTGCATGTGCCCAGGTGTGTATGTGCCCAGGTGTGTATGTGCCCAGACGTCGGGTGAGGGCATGTAAACATAAAGTTTCATTATTGAACATAACCCAAAATAATTTTACATGCAGACACATGCAATTTTACATGGGCCTTAATGCAATATATGTAAAGCACCCTTATATTGTTGAATTAACCGTTAAAGTGCTGATTTAACCTGCATGGTGTTGAATTTACCCTTACAGTGTTGAATTAACCGTTATAATGTTCAGTTAATCCGTGTAGTGTTGAATGTACCTATATAGTGTTGAATTAACGTGTAAAGTATTGAATTCACCCTTATAGTGTTGAATTAATCTTTATAGTGTTGAATGACCTCTTAGTGTTCATTTGTGTTCAGCTGCTTACTCTGTGGTTATTAATTCAATACTGAGCTTTTTGGTGTACTCTACAAGTGGTTAAAAAATCTGTCTTCAGATGAACTGATCAAAGAGGACCCCAGATGATGCACGGAGAGACAGTGTCTTAGATAACACATTTACAGTCTGTCTTTCTACAGAGCCTGCAGTGTGGTTTGGGGTTTCACTCTATCTCAGCAAAGCAGCAGAACTCATTACACTGAGTGCTTTGGCAGGGTGGTACATAGTGTTTTCACCCAGCTGGAAATCTTGGTGTTGTTCGAATGCATCCAAGGTCAGGGAAGTGTGTGTGTGTGTGTGTGTTTGTGTGAGAAAGAGAAAGAGAGAGAGAGAGAGGGAGAGAGAGAGAGGCAATGCTGGTGACTCATCATTGGGGTTTCATCACACAGACCCACACACACACACACACCCTCACACACACACTTATGTCTGACCTTGGATACATGCACAGAAGGCCGTAAGCAGCAACGAGAGCCAGCAGGACTCTTCAGAGACATCTCCTCCTCAGAGACAGTACCTCCTCAGAGACGTTCCGTCCTCAGAGATGTCCCCTCCTCAGAGACATCTCCTCCTCAGAGACAGCACCTCCTCAGAGACATTCCATCCTCAGAGATGTCCCCTCCTCAGAGATGTCCCCTCCTCAGAGACATCTCCTCCTCAGAGACATCACCTCCTCAAAGACATTCCCTCCCAAGAGATGTCCTCTCCTCAGAGACATCACATCATTAGGGACGTGACCCCGTCAGAAACATCACCTCCTCAGAGACATCACATCCTCAGGGACGTAACCGCCTCATAGACGTCACATCCTCAGGGACGTCACCGCCTCATAGACGTCACATCCTCAGGGACGTCACCTCCTCAGGGACGTCACCTCCTCAGAGATATCACATTCTCAGGGACGTCACCTCCTCAGGGACGTCACCTCCTCAGGGACGGCACCTCCTCAGAGATATCACATTCTCAGGGACGTCACCTCCTCAGGGACGTCACCTCCTCAGGGACGTCACCTCCTCAGAGATATCACATTCTCAGGGACGTCACCTCCTCAGGGACGGCACCTCCTCAGAGATATCACATTCTCAGGGACGTCACATCCTCAGGGACGTCACCTCCTCAGGGACGTCACCTCCTCAGGGACGGCACCCCCTCAGGGTCATCATCTCCCTGTACTCCTGCCAACGGTTGCTTGGCAGCACACTGACAGACTCCATCTGTGAGAGCTGCTACAGAATTGATTAGTGATGAGCACTTCTTATCATATCTCTGCCACTGGGAAATGAGACCACCAGTAAGGCCAGTATTTCACCCCAGTGTCAGGCAGCTCTGAGCCACCTTCTTGTTATTTCTTTTCTTTAGCTATCTTTAGCTAAATTAGCTATTAATTTTGTATGCAGTTACAAAATCACTGTTTCCCTGTTGTTAATGTTTTGTGACACAACATTTAGTGTTTAAAGCATGGTTCTGCATGAATATGCAGAAAATGCAGGCCATCAGATAAAGTTCCTGCTTGTGGGTAACTGTTCAGCAGGAGGCCTGTGTGTTTTAAGATGACTGCTCATGTGTCCTCCACCACCAGGGGTGCCCTGCTCCATCCAGCTCAGTGGCTCTTATGTGTTAGCAGTCTACAGAAAGCACTGGTGGACAGCCTGTGACCGAATCAAATAGTGAAGTAGTTCAAATGTCCATTTGTGATTGGTGAGACTGTGGGGGAGAGCTGCTTGTGGATCAGGTTTTGGCTTTCAGTTGTAGTGACCCAGACAAGTGAGAACACATTGGGACTGATCCAGGATCAGGTGTCCTGCAGTTTCCGGTGCTTCACAGCAGTGGGGGAGGAGCAGGAAGACAATTCACAGCACATCCAGGCGGGACTGACGGGACCATGCTGCAGTTTCCTAAGCCCATTTCACGACCCCCAGGCAAACATCTAGACACGATTACGGTTAGAGTGAAGCTCAAAGCCTATTGTGATCACACACATGGAATCAGGAGTTGGGCACAATGGTTCAGTCACTGCTTCAATCCTGAACTGGAGCAACACATGGAATGGAGCTGCTCACCCTAGGGTTTGGCTTCAAAGGGATTTAAAACGATCAAATGTGACACATCTGAAAGTGCTATGCTATAAAGACACAAAGTTACTTCGACCAAGTATGCACAGTATGAAACAATCAATCATGTAAAACACGCATAGATTCAGCCTGCAGATTTCAGTGCACAGTAGCGGTCAATAGAAGCCATATGAATAACGTTCAGACCATATTGTTCAAATCAAGGCAGGCATGCATGGCCTCGGACGCAGAGATCTGCTTCCACAAAGTAAAAACAAGACAAGCTCTCCCTAAAGAGAGCCGTGTAAGTGTAGCAGCTTAAAGAGAGCAGACATTCCCTCTTAGTCTGGCAGTGAATCTGGGGAGAAGAGCCCTGGTGAAGCCTTTGCATTGTATCTACTGCCTGGATACAGTGTAGCCAATAAAACATCAGTGCCAATGTTTCCTTAGCAACAGTGTCAGAGCTCAATCCAAATGAAGCAACTTCCTCAGATGAAAATCATTTAAAAAATAAAAATAACAATATATCCAAGAAAATGAAATGATTTGCAGTTTTTACTTTGCTTATACAAAGAGATCACGTTTTTTTAATCTAAGCACAGCATGGATTAGCGTGGGGACTATCACTCGAGAAGTTAGTTGGATCACATTTGTCCTTGAGAAGACAAAATATCTTGATGAAAATATGTGAATTGGCCCAGTGAATTGATGTAAATGAAATACCCCCCACCTCCCTGCAGAATAGTTCCTGTTGAAACATGGCTGGGTTATAATGGAAGATGGATAGAGATGGGGGTGGGGCTACAGACAGGCCATTCTACTGTGAAGACAGACAGGAGAGAGAGAGAGAGAGAGAGAGATGGTTGGAGGAAAGAGATGTCAAGCAACTTTGCCCATATGTGCTCGTCAAAATGTGCTCGTCTCCGACAGCTTGAGAAAACGATCTGTAAAACTAAAGGCAGACTGGTATTATTTTCACCGGCAGACACCCGTGTGTGATTGGGAAGAACCCTTCAGAGCAGACATGCCCGGATCTATCGCGAACATGCTGGGGCAATGAGTACCCACCACACGTGAGATCCCATTAGCGGCGCAAACTGCGCGAGCAGGAATGAGAGCGAGATCACACACTCCGACCACACACTGTGGAATGGCCAAACAATATATTACTGCTGCTAGCGCTGTGAGTGGGACCCTGACAATCCAATCGGGAATGTGACACGAATGCATTTTTATAGAATTATGCGTAACGGATAAACTACAGTACTAAAATAAAACTCAACATTCAAACCTCGCGTTGTCATAAAACGATAGATGTTTCAGTGCGTCTATTTTGTCAGTGTACAAGCTTTGGGCATTCCCCAACTAGAGCTGTGGCATATCTGTGGTAATCATTAGGCATTTGCACTAATGTACGCTGCCGTGTCTCCATTTAAGATTTTCTCCCGTGTCCAGCCTGGGAATTCCCAGAAGTGCCATTGCCTTTGGTGTGCGTTGCACACGTGGGCTATACAATGCGGCTCGCTCACACAGGCAAACATGTGGCGTCTTCAGTGTAAGCCGATATCGTGGCAGTCTCTTCCTCTCTCCCTCCCTCACTCCACACTCAGTTCCCCTCCCCCTCTCTTCTCAATGCAGCCGAACTGTTACAGGAACCAGCGCGAGACAGAGGGGAGGAGGGGGAGAGAGAGAGAGAGAGAGAGAGAGAGAGAGAGAGAGAGAGAGAGAGAGAGAGAGCGAGCACGCCCTTTCACCTACATTCTACACAAACCGAGCCTGCCTGTTCTGGCTCGGCAGTCCGCGCCCGTAGCTTTTGCGTGAGTGTTCCCTACAGTGAGTTGTGCGACTCCATCTGCTAGTGCCACTCAGTCGCTCCCACAGACACGCGAGAAGAGAGCTCGGCTCACAGCACGCGCAGAACAAAAGTGCAGAAATGAGCCGGGGGGCTTAATGATTCTTCGCTATGGAAAACACCTTCCCGAGTAGTCCTCTCGGCGTGGTTCACGCATGCACGTGCGCGTAGCCACGCTTAACGATGAACTCAAATGGCAGATTGTTAAAATGCAGCAGACAAAATGGCGACATCGTCTGCATCACAGCGCGCGCTAGTGAAACAGCACGTTAGTTCGCGGATACGCACTGAGTCAGAAACGCTGGATCGCTAGTCATAATGCAGAAACGGCGTGGACCCCAGACATCTCGCCCCCGACATACTGCTTAACTGTTACGCCATTGCAGTGACCTAACTTGGCCCTGTGAATGACTGCATTAGGCACTAACTGATTGAGCAAAATATCTTGTTGTCATGGCAGCAGGCAGCGCTATGGCGGAGAGAGGTGTAACAGCATTGGGCTAAATAGATGTCCTCGTTGCCCTTCTTGTTACAGTTAATGAGTGTGTCGCCCGTGGGGAAAACCTGTTATTAGCGGTGTGGTAGTTCTTTTTTGCTGATCACTCAGTATCAGCTGCCAGTCACTTTCAGTTGTGAGCTTATGTCGAAAAGTCAGAACAACAGTGAGACAGCGTTTATAGTTTCGGCGACAAAACAGCTGAGAACCGCCTATCACCGAGCACGCACGCGGGTGATGTTCGCTGGCAGTGGAGCAGTTCATTATGAAATCACAAATAGGGTGATGGATGGGAACATGGGACACACTACCGGTTTCACTACACACCAGGCCCGTGTGAGTCAGCATATATATCTATATGTCCCAGGGGACCAATTTCATTGTCTAGACCCGTGAGTAGGCTAGAGACACATCACACTGCTCATAAAGGCATGCCTTCTATTTGTGTCAAATGCATGAGATACATAATGAAATCGTTTTCAACATGTAATCTATGGCAGGAGAAAAAGATTAAATGCATTCTGTAATTCGAGGCTTCAACTTCTGTTTATTAAAATACTGAAAATACCAGTGTGATTCAATTGCACATTTTTAACTAAGGCACTTATCAAGGATAATGGTGTTATATGTTTTATATATATACATCCATCCATATAAAATGAAGCAAGTGTTAAGACTATCCTTTTCTTCCACTCCAGATGAAAGCTGGCCTGGTTTGATAAATGTTTTCCGGTACATCATGTGGACGGCCAGGTACATGTATATTACTTACCTGGGGAAGAGATGCCACCAGGATGCACAATGGGAAGAAGACAAGCTAGTGGAGGTAGTGCTCTGCTGGGAAACCAGCATTTCTTGTAACATTTTGCACACTCCTCGATGCATAATGGACATAGCCCATCTCAAATCCCCCATAGCATTTCAGTGTGTTTAGAGCAGAACTTCACCTTGGCCAATGCCAGAACCATCCATTTCTTTCTTTTCAACTGTGGATTAATGGTGGTTTACTGTAATGTTTACGGTCATTGTTATGCTACAAGGTCCATTTTCATTTGAGGTACAGTTTTCTGACATATGGTTTCACATTACCTTCAACACTTTCTGGTACAGTGGAGAATTCATAGTGGTTTCTGTCATAGTGAGCTTCTCAGGCTCTGATGCACCAAAGAAACCCCAAACCATAACATGCCCACCACTATGCTTTACAGTTGGTGTCATGTTCTTCTGACCAAATGTTGTTTTGGGTTTATTCCAAACACACCTTCTTATGCTGAGGCCAAACAGCTCAATCTTGAACTCATCTGTCCAAAGCACTTTGTTTCAGAAGTCCTGGTCTTTACCTAAGTGCTCCCTGGCAAACTTTAGTTTTGCCCCGATGTTTTTCTTGACATCAAAGGGTTTCTTCTGGCACGCCTCCCATCAGATCTGTGCAGCCTCTTTCTAATAGAACAATCATGCACTGTGACACCAACAGTATAAGGAGATACCTGTAGGTTGCACAATGAAATGTTGATTTGTCGCATAATGAAATGATAGATTTTTTGAGACATCTTTTAGTGTATTAAGGTCAGCTGTTAGAGTGAACTTGCTGGGCCTGGACAACTTTCTTCACTTCTTTATATGATTTTCTTGATTGAATTCCATTTGTTTGGAGATCTTTTTAAAACTCTGTCCAGACTCATAGACATCTGTAATCTCCTTTCTGAAGGACTCTGTTGATCTAAGCATAGTGATACCACACACCTCAACAACAAAGAGCACACCAGACTAAGTATCTGAGGTTGAAATCAGATTGGCTCCCCCAAGATCCTCTATAATTATGTTCCAGATGTTTTGAGCTGATCTGAGGTTTCTGATTCGGATTTTAGGTGCTTAATGCAGCTGGGTTGTATTTAGTTAACACAAAAAGCATTTACGTTTATCTCAATTATACATTGGCTTACAAAATGTAAATGTTGCATGAAATATATGTTGAATTATGTTAAAAATTTTAACAGACATACACACACACATACACACACATTGGGGGTAGTTACACAAGTTTCCAGCAAAACAGGGCATCTTGTCCTTCAATAGCTGCCTGCCAATAAAATGCCTGTGAAGCTGTAGGAGGTGAAATGTCAGATTTAATACAATATAGTGACTTACTAACTGGAACCTTCTTCAGACATATATTTATAAAACATGCACACACACAGTTCACCAAGTGATCGCAAAACAACATGAAGGCGGTAGAGAGAGAAGAGAGAGAAAACTTAAATGGAGCCTTTTGCGCTGTATGATGCTAACTGAACATGGGGGTTATCTGAGGGCACTTTGCCTCTGAAGACAAAGAGCTGGCTGGGGTGCACTGAGCATGCAGCCTGGCGCTTCCATCGGGGGCTTACATAAATAAGCCAGACGGGCCAGTGGATAGCATTTCCATTCCTGAGCGCTGACGGTCTCAGGCACGCAGTTGCAGGCATACATGCTTTCTCCTAAGTGCTCATAAATTAGGTCACTATTACATAGAGAGTGAAAAACAGTGATTAGGTTTCAGTCATCACAGACAAAGAGCTTGTACCATTTCAGATGGACCTTAAGCTAGTTTATTTTTTGTAGTGACAAATTAAAGATCAGGCGTTGTACTTAGCATGTCCAAAGTAGCATGCCTCTCAGGTTCAGTTTCTCTGGTTCTCTGTCAGGTTCTCCGGTTCTGTCAGGTTCTCTGTCTATGCTGAACATGAACACATGATTGCACGTAACTCTTCTCGTCTCAATAAGTTCACATTGACTAAAAGTGCCAGAGTTCCTGCTACACCAAAGGCAAAAGAGATCAGAACACAGAGTCATCACAGAACACAGAGTCATCACAGAACATAGGGTCATTACAGAACACAGAGTCATCACAGAACACAGGGTCACAGAACACAGAGTTATCAAAGAACACAGGGTCATTACAGAACACTGGGTCATCACAGAACACAGAGTCATCACAGAACAGAGTTATCACAGAACATAGGGTCATTACAGAACACAGGGTCATCACAGAACACAGTCATCACAGAACATAGGGTCATTACAGAACACATGGTCATTACAGAACACAGAGTTATCACAGAACATAAGGTCATTGCAGAATACAGGGTCATCACAGAACACAGGGTCATCACAGAACACAGAGTCATCACAGAACGTAGGGTCATCACAGAACAGAGTTATCACAGAAAATAGGGTCATTACAGAACATAGGGTCATTACAGAACACAGGGTCATCACAGAACAGAGTTATCACAGAACATAGGGTCATTACAGAACACAGAGTCATCACAGAACACAGTCATCACAGAACATAGGGTCATCACAGAACAGAGTTATCACAGAACACAGGGTCATCACAGAACACAGGGTCATCACAGAACACAGTTATCACATAACACAGGGTCACCACAGAACACAGAGTTATCACAGAACACAGGGTCATCATAGAAAAACAGGGTCAACACAGAACACAGAGTCATCACAGAACACAGGGTCACAGAACACAGAGTTATCACAGAACACAGGGTCATTACAGAACACTGGGTCATCACAGAACACAGAGTCATCACAGAACAGAGTTATCACAGAACATAGGGTCATCACAGAACACAGGGTCATCACAGAACACAGAGTTATCACAGAACATAGGGTCATTACATAATACAGGGTCACCACAGAACAGAGTTATCACAGAACATAGGGTCATTACAGAACACAGGGTCATCACAGAACACAGTCATCACAGAACATAGGGTCATCACAGAACACAGGGTCATCACAGAACACAGAGTTATCACAGAACATAGGGTCATTACATAATACAGGGTCACCACAGAACAGAGTTATCACAGAACATAGGGTCATTACAGAACACAGTCATCACAGAACATAGGGTCATTACAGAACACAGGGTCATCACAGAACACAGTCATCACAGAACATAGGGTCATTACAGAACACAGGGTCATTACAGAACACAGAGTTATCACAGAACATAGGGTCATTGCAGAATACAACACAGGGTCATCACAGAACACAGTCATCACAGAACATAGGGTCATTACAGAACACAGGGTCATCACAGAACCGAGTTATCACAGAACATAGGGTCATTACAGAACACAGGGTCATCACAGATCACAGAGTCATCACAGAACATAGGGTCATCACAGAACAGAGTTATCACAGAACATAGGGTCATTACAGAACAGAGTCATCACAGAACACAGGGTTATCACAGAACATAGGGTCATTACAGAACACAGGGTCATCACAGAACAGAGTTATCACAGAACATAGGGTCATTACAGAACACAGGGTCATCACAGAACACAGTCATCACAGAACATAGGGTCATTACAGAACACAGGGTCATCACAGAACATGGAGTTATCAAAGAACATAGGGTCATTACAGAACACAGGGTCATCACATAACACAGAGTCATCACAGAACATAGGGTCATCACAGAACACAGTTATCACAGAACATAGGGTCATCACAGAACACAGAGTTATCACAGAACATAGGGTCATTACGGAATACAGGGTCATCACAGAACACAAGAGTCATCATAGAAAAACAGGGTCAACACAGAACACAGAGTCATCACAGAACACAGGGTCATCACAGAACACAGGGTAATCATAGAACACAGAGTCATCACAGAACACAGAGTCATCACAGAACACAGGGTCATCACAGAACACAGGGTAATCATAGAACACAGGGTCATCATAGAACATAGGGTCAAGGCAGGTAATGGTTCGTAAATACATTTGCTTTGTTTGACCAGATTTGATAACTGTGGACAGCGAGGTGCCTTAATGACTCGCAGTAGGAAGTAATTAGAGTCTAGGAGGGAGTTAATGAGAGCTTGATAATCCATAGGGGAATGAAAATCAGTTGATCTTATGTCTCCTCTAAAGCACACCTTCATATATTCTACCCAGTAAACGCAAACCCACACAGTGGAGGCATTCCAAACAAAATGTCCACCAGCTGTCAAGATTCAAACCTTTGCAGCATAACTTAAGCATAGACTCCATTCTGACTGTAGACCTGAAGCCAGACCTCATACTGTATGAAACCTAGAACTGCTTTTGAATATTTTTTGTGACACCACTACTAAGATTTTTGTGTTATTAATTTTCTTCATCTTAAATGCAAACGGTGGTGTATTCTGAATAATACGAGTGTCTGGTATGTATACTTTGAGTTCATCTGTGAAATAAGGCAGTGAAGGTTTAGCTGAGACTCACACATGCATGTGAACACCCTCATACACACCAGGAATCAATCTGTTCATACACGTGGGGTATAATGCTGGTAATATTATTAGTAACTATAATTGGTTCGTGTTTGAGTCTGAAATGGCAGATGTTTGAAGAGACGTGCAGAACAGTTAGTAAGAGGATGATTAACCTTTTGAAGTCAGATATGAAAATGTACCTTCATATTTGCTTTCACCAGGGGAAAATGTGTGAGCTTGGTCTAAGCAGTAATCACAGACCAGCAGTAATCAAAGACCAGGTCACCTATACATCCAAATTCACACTAGCTGAAGTTGATGTGAAGTTTATTAAATATTTGAGAATACCAACACAACAGCAGGCATTTGATGTTAAAATAAAACATTACAAATCATGGAATTTGTTCGGAAGTGCACACGTGAGTTTGATTTAATTTCCCCAGAATGAACTCTAAGCTGCAAACCATCACAATGTACAATATCTTTTATCTTTTACAGCATATCCATTATGAGTTTAAAGGAAACGTAATCACAGTATTTTAAAAGCCATGCTGATAAGATACAGTGCAAAACAGCCCTATATATGATTCCATAAGGTCCAGAACAGAATCTGTTGTATTAAATGTCCAATGGTATCATGTACTGAGCTTAATGATTTTAACATAATCACCATGGATACCATTACATTATCTTCATTACATTTTCTTTACATTAATAGATCTTCTGGCTGCACAAACTTCAGTAACCAGTGATCCTGGGTTCCTGTGTTACTGCGTTCTTATGTTAATGGGTTCTGATGAGCCCTGATGTTGAGGTTATATAGAAAATGCAGAACGTCCAGCATTTCATCCCCTTTCACCACACTGTGCAGAGCAGTAGAACTGTCCAAGCCAAGCTCTTATATTACAAGCGTGGTCTTCTCCTGGTGAGGTCTATGATATCTCCATAATATGGTAGTAATATCAGAACTGTGGGAAGACCTTTTTTTGAGGAAAAATGTTGGAATCTTCTTTTAATATGCACTGATTGTGTGCATTTTGATACCAATGAGAGAAAGCAAGAGGCAGAGAGAGCTAATGGCAGTCTTTGTTGTTGATCTCAGTTTTCTCAATTAGATTAGTGATCAACAATATGACTGCCAGCTGGCATCGTGGCAAAGCACATTTTTCCATCAGACCAGGAAAATATCTGGAGGACGTTACTGCAGTTTCCAATGAATGGCACAAAATGAATTAAAATTCACTGAATTGGATAAGACAGGTACATTTTGTCCAGTGTATTATACTCTGGTGGAGTATTTGCATCTGACAATTAACAGAATATTAGTTTGTTGTGTTCATCATTAATAACATAGTATATACAGTTAGTGTGCTTTGAGATAATAAAAAAGAATTTAGATTTGATGATAGAATGTAAGGAACATACTACAATCAGTATAACGCAAGTCAACTTCAACTGCAGTTTCATTTTCTTCAGCTCAAACTTTTCCAAACACATTAGCAAACAAGGCTAAAATGTTGCCAGTTAGAGGAGACATTAATAACGATGTCAGCTCCAATCACTGCAGTGATAAGTCATTCCCCCAAATGGTTTTATAAGGCTGGTCATCTGTCTCACAGATTACACTTGTGTGTGTGTGTGTGTGTGTGTTTGTGTTTATACATTTAGCCACACACTCACACACACAAACACACACAAGCACACACACACAAACACACACAAACACACACGCTTAGCTATACATATTTTTATCCCCTGATGGTTTCCGTGTATGTATGTGTTTGACTGGAACCATCCTGTCCCTCTGTTTGCATGGTGTGTGTGGTTAAATGCTTTGTGATTGCTAGGAACTTACAGATCACACAGGAACAATGTGCTGTGCATACAGTGGCCAGAGGGTCCAGTCTCTTGTGTGGAAAGTTCGCCTGCCTGCTGGTTTGTAGTCCAGCCAAGATGATATAATGTAGCAATTGTTTGAAGAGAAGGAATTGATTAAGCATGTGACATAAGGGTTCTCCTGCTTAGTTGGAATGAAATCTCTTCAGCCTCCCCTTTCTGTGATTGGACAACTCCTGCCCAGACCCAGCCATTGGTCCAGCTCAGTTGGCACATGTGGTGTATAGGATATGAAGTCATAAATGTGGTGTGAACAAATATTGGTTTGTTTTTAGTGAATGTGCAGTATTAATGTGTGAAATATTACTTTGTGATACTGCAAAAAGACCAGTTACAAAATGAGTTAAAATTCTAAAATAATGCTTAGAAGATTGGTGTAGAAAGTAGAGAAAGCATATTTGTACGGAGAAATTGCTTCTCAAGTTAGTTACATTGAGAGGAGAGTGAACATGAGAGATGAGAGCATCTGGGCCGAATGCATATGAAAATATTTTTAGTAATTCGAAAAACTTCATGAAAGTATATGAATTCAGCATGAGGTAATTATCAAGGCCAGAGAAGTAAGCACACAAGGCGGATCCACTCTCTTAATGGCCTGTTTCCCATGGTTAATTCCATTGTGTAGTTCGAATCAGTGGTCATGCAAGAAGCAACATTCTAGCAGTTATTTTTGGCCTCTAGTGTGTATATATGGAATGGTTTTGTGAGAGTGTGTATGTGAATGTTCTTTAGTCAGCCCTCTGAAGTTACAATACTGCTTTGAATATATGACATAACCACCATGTTGTCAAGTAATAATAAATGTGGTTTGGGAATGTTGGTGTGGTGCATTTGCTGCCATGAAAGAACCTTTCCTCTGACCCAGCCACCTCAGCCCATCAAACCCTCTGCCAAGCTGAAGAAGTGAGGTGTGGTAGATGAGGTGCACTTCTCAAATATGTGGGGACGTGAGTTCCCAGAGGAACTGAGAAACACTGCCGCATTATGCTAAAGTCTCTTGAAGAACAGGACGTTTCTGATGAAAGACAGCTTGGCTATGAATGATAACTCCACAATACACAGCATTGTCTCCACAGGTATTGCTAACATGAAGGTTTTGCTATTGAAGAAGATCAGGTTCTTAGATCAGAATTAAGCAACTCCTCCCCAGAGGCCTTCCACCCATCGATGGCATAAACAGATATATATCGTGTGATAAGACGTGTGATTAATGTTCCACAGTGTGTGAGTGGAGCAGCTCACCTGCCCATGTGTGACTCTGCAAATGTCCCAGTCCACGAGCTCACAGGAAGCCAACAGCACTGCTCAGATAACTACCCCAGGATGTGCTCACTGCCCTGCACTCCCCTTCAGAATTTATTTTCTTCATGACAGAAAAATCTCTCCATTGGAAAATGTGTTGTTATACCTCTAAACTGTTGATATCTGAGAATCTGGGCTGTCCACTGAGAAATGATAAATGTTAGGAAAAATGCTTAAACTATTTACATTATAATTTAATAGAATAGAATAGAATAGAATAGAATAGATCCATTGATAATGGTGTAAGTCCATTGTATGCTACAAAAATAAATAAATCAATTGGCTAATAAATTAAATATGAATAATCTCTTTTGAATTGTTGTAGTATATTAGTACATTATAGCACATTCGATACTAACCTGTTATGCAAATAATATATTATGTTTTTCTTGACATGATGACACAGATACCTGGTTCAGTAGTGATGTTTGTTTCTATGCTAATGTAATGTATCTTTAATAACTTATCATGCAGTGTTCTAGAGCAAGGCTTTCCTGAAAGAGAGGCCAGACATTGACCCCTTCTGTTGTGTTAAACACAGACCCACTGGACCAGACCTACGGTCCTTCCTCACTCACCGAGCCCCGACAGCAAATCTATCTCACCCAGCATTGCGGAGGTAAATACAGTATCCATCACGATCACCCCATCACAAGGTCACATGATGGAATCGTGACTCTCACTGGCTTAAGTGAATAGTGCGAAACACATACTTCATTCTACGTTGTTCCACAGTGCTAAATGTTTATTTGTCTGTTAAGATAATTCAATAATGAATCATTTTCATATTGAAAAATCATTATTTTATTCTGAAAGCTCTAAAGAAAGCTTTTAAAATACTGCAGCGTACATTTTAGAAGAAAAATGAAGTAGTTCGACATTGAGCTGTTTGAGCAGTTTCTAAGTCAATAATTCATCCAAACCATGTGATTTAGAAGCTAAGATGTTACACACATGCACATATCCAGACCTGGTTATTTATTAAACATTAGACATATGATAAGGTGCCAATTCAATTAAAAAATTCATCAGGAAGTACATCCAGAAAGCACAGATGATTTTGCAAGTTTTTATATGCACAAGCGTGATACATGTATAGGTTATGCTGAGCTTAACCTACAAAAGCAAATGCAGCAATGTCAGTATATTATTAAAGCTTTGTATATGTGTGAAGATGTAAATATAATTTTAACACTCCTCCACATGACATTTCATTCACTGCAGTAAAACTAGTTAGAAGTAAAAGGAGAGTATAGTGCAAAGAAAAAGAGCACTCACTCTCTGTGATACCACAACACAGCTATTACTCCAGAACTTTCTGTGGAACACACAACACAGCTATTACTCCATAACTCTGTGATACCACAACACAGCTATTACTCCAGAACTTTCTGTGGAACACACAACACAGCTATTACTCCATAACTCTGTGATACCACAACACAGCTATTACTCCAGAACTTTCTGTGGAACACACAACACAGCTATTACTCCATAACTCTGTGATACCACAACACAGCTATTACTCCAGAACTTTCTGTGGAACACACAACACAGCTATTACTCCAGAACTTTCTGTGGAACACACAACACAGCTATTACTCCATAACTCTGTGATACCACAACACAGCTATTACTCCAGAACCCTGTGATAATACATCACAGATATTACTCCAGAACTCTCTGTGATACCACAACACTGATGTACAGCACCACAGCACGTCCACCACAATTTCGAAGCTTCTTACGTATTAGATGTGAGGCCTTTTTAAGACCCGTGAAGCCAGAGCCATTCAAAGATGACCTTGGTGCTGAAAACACTGCCTGTCCAGGCAGTGGGGAGCGACTGGGGGTTGTGTGGCGGGGGAGGAGGTTGGTGGGGTTGGAGGAGGTTTGAGGTGGGGGAGGAGGTTGGGGTGGTTGGAGGAGGGGGAGGAGGGGGCAGAAAATCAATTCCAAATGCACTAGAGGTCAATATGTGTAACATAATGCTGGGAAGTGGAAGGGGGAAAGGGGTAGGATAGAGGGGTGAGATAGAGGGGTAGGATAGAGGGGTGAGATAGAGGGTTAGGATATAGGAGTGATATAGAGGGGTTGGATAGAGGGGTAGGATATAGGGGTAGGATAGAGGGGTGATATAGAGGGTTAGGATAGAGGGGTAGGATAGAGGGTTCGGATATAGGGGTGGGTTAGGATAGAGGGGTAGGATAGAGGGTTAGGATAGAGGTTTGGGATAGAGTGGAGGAATAGAGGGTTGGGATAGAGGGGAGGGATAGAGGGTTAGGATAGAGGGGTATAGCAGACACAGGACTCCCCATAGCCTAATGACTTTCAGTGATGCTACAGAGTGCGGCCCAGGTGCAGAATTCCATTAAAACATTTAAATTTCTATACCTCATAAAATGTACCAATTTGTAGCATGTAAACAATATGGAATGGTCCAGTTTAGGTGCATATCATAATAAATGAAAAGTATGTTCAAGAGGTTTCTCTAACTGAAAACTTATGAAAAGGATCAGTAATCTGAATCTTCAGAATCTTCAAGGACAGATAAAGTTTATCTCAACAAACTGTGTGTGTGATTGTGTGTGTGTGTGAGAGAGAGAGGGTAAGTTTTAATAACATTATGGATTATGTTATCATTCCAGTGAGCTCTTTCTCTTTGTAGGCAGTGCTTTGAGGATTATGAAATATCTTAGTTTTCTAATTAAGTAACCTCTGGTGGTTTTCCACAATTTGTCCTGTTGCAATATCAAATCCTCTGCAGCTCAGCAGTTCATAACGGTGGATATTCGGTTTGTTGAATCTCTTGTTATACGTCACAGTTTATGAATCAGCATCATTATGACACACCTGTGTATCTTCTAAATAGATGTGAAGCTGGCCAACCTACCCTACCTGCTCTGCACTGTTGATCACCTGAAGAAAAAATAGGTGAAGTACTCTAGTAGACATGTTATAAACTGGTGAACATCAGTGATGAACTTCAGCCTATTACAGAGAATGCAGCCTGTGGTCCGTTGTAAGCACAGTGACTCAGCTGAGATATGAACCTTAATTCTGAAATCAAGCCTACCTCTGCACCTTTGCGATATTTCTGCTAGGTTACATACTGTTACCTAACACGAAAAGGTCGTTTTTATTTCCACTTGGGGAAATGTCACCAGATTGCCAGGCTATATTGAGGTGCTTTTACATTATCAGTTAAACTCAGTCTGCACTTCGTGTTTTCAAGAAGGACAGAGCACTTCCATAAAGGCTGTTAGTGGCCACGACAGATATAGTAACTGCAGAGGGTCATTAGAGGCACGGTAGACGGATCAGCCCTCTGCGGAGAAGCCAGCCTGTGGAGATGGAATCAGCATGAATCATGCATTAATCTTTCAGAGCTACTCCTACTCCTGCTAAAAGATCAGTATATGCTCTGGAGCCAGTAATGGATAGGCACAGAAACCTGCTAGAACATTTTAACATTTCTGCTTCATAATTAGCAGAGCATATTTGGCAGAACTTTGCTGTTTCTGTAACACAGACATAATAAAAAAACTGCAATACAATTAGAAACATTTTGAAGAACCAACTGCAGTATTGTCTCTGGTTGTTGACAATATTTCCTCCAAATTCCAAAATGGCGACTGTTCAAAATAACAAAAGAAATTATGAAATTTTCAGATTTCAAATAGTCCAAGAAAAAAGAGCTCAGAAATCAACAAGTGCTGAAAAAACATGATTTTCTGCCAGAGCTCTCAGACGTCTTGGCTCGCTCTCTTAACACTAGTCCTTCACATCGCTCCGTTAAATAAGATTTGGTTCAGATGATCATCTCATCCAGCACCTCATTAGACAGAATGAGGTTTGCCTGTGTGGGAATTCAACACACTGCAATGGAATATCTGCCGTACAAGTAGAAATGAATTTCTGGAGTGGTCTACATTTTTGTAGAAAGCCGCTTTTTCACTGTACCTGGAATTACATCAACGATTCAGCTTGGCTCATTTGAATGGGTCACATTGACCCATATTTCTGAACTTGTGATGGAAGGGTCCCTGAGTGCTCTTAGCCTCGGCCCTCCTACTGGATACCAGTGGCACAGGTGGGGTAAGCAGGTGGTGGTGGTGGGGTACGTAGGTGGTGGTGGTGTGGTATGTGAGTGGTGGTGGGGGGGTATGTAGGTGGTTTTGGGGGGGTACATAGGTGAATTCTGTTGCTATTTTCTTCATTGAATGAAGGAAGCTCTGTGGTCCTGTATGTTCGTTCACTCTCAGCCTGCTGGCGCAGACATCATCCTAACAAACACAACTCCCTGAGGTCAAGGCAATCATCAGTGCTTCCTCATCTCAGCATTCACAATATGCCTGAATAAATCGGTCAGACTCCAAAACCAATCATTCTTCGAGAATGAATCTATGTTGTATTCATAGCGGTAGGGAGAAAATAAGTGAGGGGGTGTTATAAAGGGGCGGGTGGTGCTTAGTTAATGCAGCAAATGCAGAGAGATGCAAAGCCCAGTGAGTACAATTTTGTTAAAAGGAATTTGGAATGTTCTCTGAATATTTATATGACATGTAAATGTATATATATACTGTATATATATATATATATATATATATATATATATATATATATATATATATATATATATATATATATATATGAAAAGCAAAATATTTCTAAAATCATCATTTGAATAATTGTTAACATTTATTAAGTAATATTTCTGGAAAGTCATTGGAAAATCTTGACATTCTTGACAAAATAAATACGGAACCCTTTGGGAACCACATTTTGCTATGAGGAATTTTATGAAGTTTTGTGGTTGTTCTAGGAAGACTAGGATGCAGCCAACAAACCTCTGTAGCATGGTGAACACATATAGTAAACATGCTGTGGTGAACATGCTCTGGTTAACCCTTTCTTTTAAACATGGTCTAGTGAACCTCCTTTAGTAAACCCACTCTGGTAAACCTGCTCTAGTAAACCCACTCTGGTGAACCTGTTCAGTTAAACATGGTCTAGTGAACCTCCTCTAGTAATCCCACTGTAGTGAACCTCCTCTAGTAAACTCACTCTGGTGAACCTCCTCTAGTAAGCCCACTCTGGTGAACCAGTTCTGTTAAACTTGGTCTAGTGAACCTCCTCTAGTAATCCCACTCTAGTGAACCTCCTCTAGTAAACCCACTCTGGTGAACCTGTTCTGTTAAACTTGGTCTAGTGAACCTCCTCTAGTAATCCCACTCTAGTGAACCTCCTCTAGTAAACCCACTCTGGTGAACCTGTTCTGTTAAACATGGTCTAGTGAACCTCCTCTAGTAATCCCACTCTAGTGAACCTCCTCTAGTAAACCTGCTCTGGTGAACCTGCTCTAGTAAACCCACTCTGGTGAACCTGTTCTGTTAAACATGGTCTAGTGAACCTCCTCTAGTAATCTCACTTTGGTGAATCTGTTCTGGTGACAGTCCTCATTTAACAAGCATTATTCATTATTTGCACAAATGTTTCCATGACCATTCAGCAAAACTCCATTAGCTTCTTGGATATGGTGCAGAATGTCCTTAAGTGAACAGGAGTTCTCGGAGAGTGATCTGCAGTGGAGATTGCTTAAAAAAATAACCCGATCTTTGGTTATACTGGGACACCGAGAGGAGCAAGCTGCCCCTGGTGCAGTCAGCAGCGGATCAGAACCGCAGGCTCAGCAGGGCTATTTTTAGAGCATGGAAATGGGCAGAACCTGAGCAGGAGCAGAGCAGATAACGCGGCTAATTTATGAGCTCTAATCTCCCATTACAATGTGGCTGATTAGTCTCCAAATGAAGATGACTCTCTCTCTCACTCTCTCTCTCTCTCTCCCCAGGCCCTATGCTCTTTCTCTTTGTTGGAGGGGAAGACAGTAGCACTTTGTTACATTTAATGCACCAATATCCCTAGGCTAAAGCTGAATCACATATCTATTATGTGGGGCAACACCATGTGATGAAAGATAGGCACAATATTTAGCCATTGGCCACAGCTGAAGGAAGTATTACATAAGAGGACCTGGAGGCACATAACAGGCAGACAGATGCAGTGTTTGACTTTTGACTTTTTCTGGATATTTGACTTTCACCCCTTGTGAATTAAAAATTTACTCAACAGTCACAGTTTGACACAAGTTAGTTCTTTCAGTCCAACGCCATGTTAATATGTCAGTATGACAAAAAATGTGGATTCAGCGTGGAGCAATATCAACATGGAAACAGGCGTTCCTTGTCAGGGAGAGTTGTTTCAGATAGGTCAGTAAGATCAAACAGCTTTATTAAAGAGGGAGGACTTTGTTATGAGTCATGTCATCACTTTGCTTGGTCACACACAGTGAGCACAACCAGTCCTATTTGTGCCAAGTCATTCATTCCAGTAGTCACAACACTGCACACAACAATAAAGACTTGTGGACAGATCATGGAGCATCTACCATTGAATAGTAGTTGAACGACCATATAGTCAAATTACCATATTTTCGAATTACCATTGCACAGTGTGGTCTAAGCATAAGATGAACCTTTTCAAAGGTGTTGATGTTTGTAATTCAATGCAGGACCTTTTGGAGTTGCTAGTCCACACTGCTGCCATTTCAAAAGTTCTGCAGAACTTCATCACACTGTACATGGAGCATGCAAGGTCGTTCTGTACAGCAGGATGGGTCAACTTCAGAACACTTTTAACAGTTTACTGAGTCACTCAGCTATGCCAGTCTTCTCCTTGCCGTCTAGATCCAGCCTTCCCAGCTCTCTGCATGAGTCCAGTCCTTCTGTCCTGGGCTCGTCCTGGAGACACAGGTCATAATCACTCTAAACATAACCCTAGTCAGGAGAAGTGTGGTAAACGGAGCATGCTGTTGCTTTATGATCTCTACCCCCTCCTTGTTGGCGAAGTCAGAAGCAATGTTTCCAGAAATCACTCTGGATTTTCAGGTTCAGGGAGCAGGTGAGATGGTGTGACATTCCCTTCGACGTCCATCAGGAGGTCACTGGTGCTCCTTTAGCCACATTAGCATCGCAGGGGCAGCAAGCCTTCGTGAGCTATCCTGGCCTTTTCCTCACGTATGTTGTGCATACAGCTGTAATGGCAAAGCTAATATGAAACCCATTCTCACATTTCCTTCCTGGACCCTGCTCGAGAAAGACAAACACCTCCTCTCTATCCTCTCTGTTCAACTTCTCTCTTTTTCCCCACAAGACACAATAATGTCTGATTACTGGAGGTCAGACTAAAGTGCTACGTCCCCTCTGTTATATCGTGTTATCACAGGTTTACCTATGGAGCATATTCACATAGACATAATCCTGGTCAAGGGGACCTGGATTAGCCACCGCTTAACATCCACCTCTAAACTCATAGGCATAGTGCACATCGTGCATGGTGTTTCATAAACAAGCTTCATAAACACGACTGAGATACTGCCTGAGTCAGCCAGCAGGAAAAACATCCATGTTTGGAAATCTGAATAATACTGTATACTGACTGTACACTGACTGTAAAGAGTGTTACTCTTCTCTTTAAATTATTTACATTCAGCTTGAAAAGGAATTTTTTTTAAATACTTTGAAATGAAATTCCACTCCAAGGGGTGAAATAACCTGTGTTATGTGTTTGTTAATAATTAGCACCAAAACTAAATTATATAAATTATATATCATCCACATACCATTGTGGCGTTGTTTGTTTTCTAAATAGGCATTTAATTACTGATTTACTGTGTAAACAAAAATAAAAATACAAAAATAAACAATAGTGATAGTAATAATGTACAATGTAAACAGCAGACAAGCTCATTAACAAGTGCTAATAACCCCTGAGGAAAATAGGACAAAACCTCAAAAAGTGAGCAAAATGTATGCAGTAAATGCCTTACTCTGAAACTCTGCAATCACAGAACCCTGCTCTGAAACTCTCCAATCACAGAACCCTGTTCTGAAACTCTCCAATCATAGAACCCTGCTCTGAAACTCTCCAATCACAGAACCCTGCTCTGAAACTCTCCAATCATAGAACCCTGCTCTGAAACTCTCCAATCATAGAACCCTGCTCTGAAACTCTCCAATCATAGAACCCTGCTCTGAAACTCTCCAATCATAGAACCCTGCTCTGAAACTCTCCAATCATAGAACCCTGCTCTGTAACTCTGCAATCACAGAACCCTGCTCTGAAACTCTCCAATCATATAACCCTGCTCTGAAACTCTGCAATCACAGAACCCTGCTCTGAAACTCTCCAATCATAGAACCCTGCTCTGAAACTCTTCAAGAACAGAACCCTGCTCTGAAACTCTCCAATCATAGAACCCTTCTCTGAAACTCTGCAATCACAGAACCCTGCTCTGAAACTCTCCAATCATAGAACCCTGCTCTGAAAGTTTTAGGAAAGAACACCCTACAGTTGAGAGCCCTGCAGTACTAATGGAGCTCACTGCAAACATATTTTGCATCTTTGTAGATTACAGTTGGTTTGGTTAGTTATCATGTATAAGTGGTGTTTGGCAGTGGTGAATGTGATTGTGTGATTAGTAATATAGTAATTATCACAATAACCTTTAACATTTAACAACCTTTAACAATCATAACATGCATCCAGTTGAATAACTTCTCAGATCCAGTCACTAGGGTCAGTCGTTTGGCGTCCATGGAGTAATGTACCCCAGCATTTGTCATGCTGGTTGATTTGTAGTACACAGTGAGTGCGAGTGTACATGCAGCTAATTCCAGGCTACTCTTGGCTTTTTGAATTCCAGCAGAGCTGATTAACACATGAAACCAGGCCTTGGAGTCTGAGGAATGGCTCCCTAGTTTATCTGACACCCAAGGCACTGACAGCAATAAATGTGAATGGGACATCAATAGCACTAGGGGGTCAAAAACCAAACCATAGGCTTCAGATGGAGCCGGCAGCTGTGTCCAGACACAAGGCACATTTCCACCATCCATACGGTGAGGAAATAGCATTCGAATATTAGATTAATAAAATATGATGGAGAGAAAACACAGCCAAACTAAAAATAAGAAAAAAAATGTGTGATGCAAAGTCAGAGTGGAATGAGAGAAAGAAACATGCCCAACCAATCTCTAAACAATTCACTGTCTGCTAGGTTGTTGCTGAGAATGATTTCTCTTTTGATACATGGACATAATTGTAGTTTTCATGAGGGTGCTCAGCCCTGCCAATATGACTCATTTAGTCTTTGAAGATGTATGCAAGTGGAAGCAGACACTGCGAGAGACAGGGAGACAGACAGAGAGGCAGAGTCAGGGGGAGTAGAACATGAAGAATCTCTGCTGAGAAGCAATGATTAATGATGGTTGTGCACCTAATTTCCAAGGGCATGAATGGTGATGAAACATGAAGGCAATGAGAACAGCCTTCAGGGCATTAATGAGAACAGCCTTCGGGGCATTAATGAGAGCAGCCTTCAGTGTTTTAAGGAGAGCAGCATTCAGTGTATTACGGAGAGCAGCCTTTGATGCATTAATGGGAACAGCCTTTGAGGCATTAATGAGAACAGCCTTTTGGGCACTCATGAGAACAGCCTTCATAGTATTAATCTTTCTTGAAAATCACTTAAATATTAAATAAAATATTAAAATTCCCTATTTAACAACAGTTTATCGTTATACTACATGAATACATTTAAATGCATAAACACATAAGTATGGGACTGAGATCATGAGATTTATTAACCTATATTATGTTGTTATTATGTTACTTTTCATAGGTAATCAATTCCACCTGCAACATGGTGTTATCATTGTAAATTGGCAGAAATGAGCAGATATGAAACATTCCAAATAGATATCATTTAGACTTGTGACATCCTTACGGTCACTCAACTCTGTTCTAATAAGCAGAAGAGGTGCTTCACATGAGTTCAGACCTTTTGTGTGTCTTGCAGGTCTAATAAAGTGCGTGCACAAGCAGTCCGTGTCCACATGCTGTCCAGACTGTAGATCACGGAGTGTTTACCCAGCCCAGCACAGCCTTCCCAAGGTCATTCAGTACAGCTGACTCAGCCGTCCCACAATCCCATGCAGCGCCCAGCCCTTTGCTTCTGCTTCAGTAATCAAAGCGAGTGGTTGGCTTTGCCAAATGCTGGGGAGAAATGCATTTCCAGTGATTCGCTAATGTTGATTCAGTGCTGGCTGAAAACCTGTCCCATCCAAATCACAGTAGATGCTTCATTTAACGCCACGCTGGTTTGGCTGCCTGCTAACGTTTTTCCATCCTTGTAAAATCTTATATAAAGATCAACACTCATTGTTTTTGCCAAATATAAAGGGCGATTTAGCTGAGCCAACCCTTAAAACAGGGCTTCACAGCAGACTGAGAAAGAGTGGCTCTTTGAGTTTTTTCCTAAAAGGCACTTTCTTATAGACATTGAATACCTCATGAATTCATGGTGCTTTACTGTTTGCTGTGCTCCTAACGCATTAAGTAAACAAGCAGCAACATTGTAAATCTTGGATTAATATGTACATAGTTGGTCTTATAGAGTGATAAGTTGGTCTTATAGCACCCTGTAATCTTTATATAACTATATAACCTTTACATATATATATATATATATATATATATATATATATATATATATGTAAAGCCTATATCCTTACATTGTTCAAAGAGATTAATGGAAATATTGATTTGGTATAGTTTGAAATTCAAACGTTCTTATTTTTTGTTAGGTTCCGGAGGCTTGTGGGTGAAGTTAATGTCCAAAGGGCAGAACAAACTCAGGCAACAATCAGTAACAAAGCAACAAAACACCAGGCAGCCAAACCGTAAACGCAGCAGGTGGAAGAAAACAGGTGTACGCCACAACGGGAACATGCAAAGATAAATAAACACACAGTGACAAGCAGAGAGGAGGCCGCATATATAGGGCACAGGCACTAACTAATAATCAAGGAATAAAGAACGAACAGGAGGATTATGGGGAATGTAGTCTGTGGGCTGCTGGGTGTGACACTTCTAAAAGAGGAATAGAAGAGATTCTCAGTTCTCGTAGTTAAGTTGTTTTAAATACTTATGTATGCTTGTCATAAGATGCTACCCTTCAGGCCATAACAGTGGAAGAACCTCCACCAGGCTCTGCTCCAGGTGGAATAAACTCAACGATCCAAACCAGAAAGCCTAGAGATACTGCACAAAAGATGTTTTGAAATCACTCAGGAAATGGCTGAAGGAAGCGTATGCTACAAAAAGGGATAGTGGAACAATAATGTAGAACAAACAGTGATATGACAAAGTGTGATATAACAAAGAGTGATATGACAAATAGATATGACAAAGAGGTATGACAAAGAGTGATATGACAAAGTGTGATGAGCCCTTTGCGTGTTTTATCATGTGATAAATGTTTTATCATGTGATATAAATCAACTTTCTAAATTCTCAAGATTTAAGAGAATCTAAGCATCAGGAAGCAGTGTTACCTGTACAGCATTTTAAACACATACTGTAGAGGACAGACATTCTTCATGCTGTACACATAGCGCATGAATGAACATTTAGACATGAATGACTGGAGAAAAGACAGAATATTCAGGCATCAAAACTAAACAAATAAACAACTGTCACAATGTGTTTTTTTCTAATGTATAACATTAGCTATGAAAGTTTGTTATGAAAGCTGAATGCAAAAACTAAAATGTTCCTGTGCCTCAGTTAACACCCTCTCCAGTGCTGTAAATTCAGAACTGCTTGGCCAGTCAATTAACCATGAGCCCACCTGTCATCAGATTCACCTGTGCCTCCTCATTGACTCATTAGCCCCACTCAATACATGCCCATGGCTGTGTTCGCAATAGATACTACATACTTCTTGCATACTGATTGGGCCCCAAATCATTATTCCATGTGCAGTACGTGATCAAAACAGATTTTTCCAGTATGCCAAGATATCTAGTTTATGTAGTACTCTGGCCTAATATTCACATACAGTTTTCGTGGTGTGCTGCATCGGGTTATGCAACAGTGACAGAAAGTCTTTCACTATTGGGTGGAACCTTCTTACAGTCGTGTGACTATCTAGAATGGTTTGCATTTTTCACATACTGTATACTATCCTACATACTACTACAGGGACCAGTATGTAGTACGTAGCAGGCTATTTGGAACACGGTCCGCCTCTAGCTGTCCTGCCCTGCCAGGGTTGGGCAGCCTTTTGTGGGCATGGCTGAGCCTTGTTTTGTCTGGCCTGGTTTCTTGGAAAAATGCCTGTTGTTTTCTGACCTATTTTTATTATTTTTTTCAGCTTTCATGGTTTTGCCTTTTGTACTGACTTTAACAGATCTGCCCACCATTTTTACGGGTCCAGTCTGCATTCTGCTGTTACACACCTTAAGAATACTAATTTCTTTGAGGCTTTTCTTGTGTGTTTTTCAGCATAATCTGTACATGGTGCTGAGTTCATTATAACCTGATAGAAAAAATAGTTAATCTAAAGAGCAGGATAACTTAAATAACTGAGTTATGATGGTTTTCATGAACACAACCACTTTCTGTTGAACCTCCCAAAAGAAGCACTATTAGCTAAGTAAGCAGATTGGTTGTTCTTGAGCTTCTCAGGGACGAAGTGGAGACATCAGAAGTGCTGCGCATGATTACAGCGAGAATGTCCAGAGTGGATTAAAAGAATTGCTTTAAGACCTTTATTTGCATGTCATTTCCATTTACTAAATTCACAAGGTACTTCCTCATCTATCCCTTATCTAATCTCTTACCAAAAAGTCCCTAAATTGTTCCTTTACTCCTATTACTATGTAAACACTTCTTGATATTTACATAAGTGCTATATATCTGTCTCTACATGGTGTCTGAGATTAATACTCTACCAGATCAAAGAGCATGGGTCAGTCCTGTTTAGCATGAGAACGTTGATAACTCCTTGAGTCGGCCAGGGAGATTACGCCATCACACCTCCGGGAGGTTTCACAGTGAGAGCAGGACCGTGTTGTCTGATAAGACCTTTTCCCTCTGGGGGTCAGGAGATCATGAAAACACTCTTCCTGACACACACACAAGACTGTAGGACCACATGACACATCTCTCTTCATCTGAACCTGGACTCCATACATTCACCTTTGACGTTTATGGACGCTGACCTGCAGTGCCTTGCTCTGTCTATCACTTTAATATATATACTTTAGTATATCACGTCACTTTAAGGTTTTCTTACCTGAGAGCCACACAAAAGAAGATTGTGCTGCTCACAAAGCAAACTTTAAATTCTGTGAGTAGTTGAGTGAGGGATGATTGACATCTGTGTGTTGAGCTTGTATTCGGCAGTATGTGGCCGTCTGAGCATGGCAGACACAAGGACAAAAGCAGAAGGCTGATCCAGGAGGGATGATGATCGTGATTCCGCCACACCTGGCAGATCCAGGCCACTCTCCTGCGATCACCACAGAGCTGTGGCTGCTTTTGATCCTTTTCACGTGCTGCTGGTGCCTGCAGCCCAGTCCGATGACCAACATCAGCAGCTGGGTCAGGCCAGAGCCCGGGGCCCTGGAACGGGGTCCTGGAGCGGAGCCACCACACTGGCTGTCTGCGCTAACAGCAGCCGAATCGCTTCCCCAAGGCGTGCGGTTTGCACTTCACTCACGGCCACCACAGAGGACGTGATGCAGCACAAATTCCGTGTACGATTTGCCACTGACCCTGACCTGACTGTGTTGTCCTGTGGGACTTTTCCCAATGCAGACTTGGTGCCATCGGTGTGGTCGCTGACAATTGCACCGCTGCATAGTGTACGGCGGGCTTAGCAACATGAGCTGCTGTTTCCACAGACGCATATGTCTCCGAACGCAGCTCCCCCAAAACATCACCCTGTCAGGGGCTAATGACACGAGCCAACACTATAAAGCTCTAAAGCTTCAACATAATATAAGGCTGGAAATGACTTTCAGGATCATAATGTGGCTTTAACGGCAAAACTGTTTCTCAGCCACAAATGAATCAGACACAGCTGGTTGGGTTTCACAAGGCATTGTTGAGAAAAATCATGGAGAACTCTGTAAGAACCATGACTCAGGTGATATTTAGAGCTATTGTGCTGTATCGTATTGTACTCATCACAGTAAATTGAACTCAATTAAGTCACTGAAAGCCTCTGTTCAATGTTGTAAGCCAGACTGCATGTATATGGTTTTAAAAAATAATCTTTGGTCTGAAGAATGGGATTATATGCGCTCGTTAAATCAGCCCAGTTCATGAGGTGCTGCAGATTAAAGGACCAGTGTGGGGTCTGCACGCATCCACAGCTGACTGAACCCAACGCACTTCTCTTCAACAAACGTTAAGTGACCTTTATGAGAAATAGGAGCGTGAAGAATGAAACATGATACAGACCCTCAACCTTTTCTCCTCATGAGCCGTACAGCTTGTTTTCTGCATTGTACTTACGAATTCACTTTCTATTATTTTAGTTTATTTCATTATTGCTAATGATATAATCCTTTCTATTTTAAATGCAGCTGCCCTGAGTTAAAACACAAGTATTACAACTATGTCTGAATCACCAACATGGCCCTGTGCCAAGTGTAGGCACTTACTGGTCTATATACCTGTCTAAGATTTATATAAGGGGATTTCAGATAACAACATATGTAACCTGAATTCATATCTGTCTCTAAAATATAGCTGAAGCAATATGGCTTTCCTGTCAAATTCATCAGTCATAAAAGACATCAGAGACGGATGATCATGTAGTGTTTGTTCACAACACATTTAACATGTTTATCAAAAAGGACATCTAAAACTGAACACTGGAGGAAGGAATAAATTAAGTTTAGACAATCCCTTCTCTTCCTCTCCATCTCTTACACTCTCCTTCTCTCTCTCTTTCCCTTCCTCCTGGGCTATTGCCAATTACTCAGACATTTAATCGCACTGCTGCACAGTTGACGTGTCCTTATATTACTCCAAACACAGGCTGGCAATGTCAGCTATAAATACCCCACCACAGGGTGTGCTTTGGGCCCGAAAGCAGCTCAGCCTCTGCATATTCATGGATTCACATTTACAATGGAAATGCAGATTATCAGTATAATGCACCACTGTTACCACCGTCATTATTTCCACTGAGCGAGTTTGGATATTGGTGAAGCACCTTCAGGTCTACGGGACATGTCCGTTTAAGTTTCGAATGAGATTAAACAATGCTGCTCTTTTCTCTCATTTCTCAGGAGGCTCTGGTTTATGTATGAGAGAGTTCATCTCCTTTTCAGGCTGTTTTCCATCTCTCTGTTTTGCCGTGATATATTCATCGTCATTCTGGACAGATTAAGCGTCAGGAGAAGGGACTGGGTCCCAGAGGAGGAGGAGCTCGCACTGTTGCCAGGCGTGAGTGTGGAATGAGGGCACAGGCCTGGTCCTCCTGTACTCCCTTCATGAGAGGAAACGTGTGTGTGTGTGTGAGCAAGAGAGAGAGACAGACAAAGAGACAGAGTACATTTAGGAGACCTCACAAAAGCAAGGCATGAGCAACAGGTGAACTCTAGATATTACTAATAACCACAATAAAGAATATTGCTAATAACCACAATAAACAATATTAGTAATAACCACAATAAACTATGATTTCATAAAGATGTGCGCTGTAAAACAAATGAATTGGTTTAACATATTAAATGCCTGTGGTATTTCTGTCACTATAAAATCTGAATTTGTACACTGACTGAAACATTACATTTGTTCCTAAATTAATTACATGCAAAGTGCATTGTTTGAACAACCATATGTCATAAAGATTTATGCTAGCATCATTTGATTTTTCTTGCTTTTTCCTAAATTAGAATCTGCAGTGACTCTCTCTCTCTCTCTGTCTCTTTCTCTCTCTTTCTCACTCTTTCTCTCCCACCCTTCCCCCATCCCTCTCCATATTCTCCACAGTAAGCTGTACAGTGGGACACTGGAGACCGCAACGATTTGCTGATGCTTGTGTATGGAAACCCAGCTGTGCTTCTGTCCACATCCCTGCTCCAAATGTAAATCACTCTGAGTGCTCCTTAATACCAATGTGTATATATCAGGCATTAGATCCACTTCTTCACCACAGCAATTTTCACCACAGCACATTCTGCTTCCTGACCACAGAGTATTCGCATGTAAGCTCTGCAAAACCAGTACGAAATTACAAAAGTCCTCTTCCATGCCTCTTTGTGAGTGTGTGTGTGTCAGACAGGGTCAGACAGAGAGTGAGGAGGCAGGATCAATGGCTGCAGTTTTGTGCCCTATAAGCTGAATATTTTTGGACTTTAACGTAAATTACAGAGTAGGAAGAAGATACTCTTGTTTCATTTTGGGGGGTTGGTCTCTGAACTGTGATAATTGAGGGGCAGAATGGAGTCAGAGGAAGATGTTGACCACACTGTGTACAATAGCTTACAATACCATTCATCTGCACTAGACAGGAGGGCTCTCCAAACATCTGCCTGATTAATATGCTATGCACCATACGGTTACCCAAATTCAGTATCAGCAGGAACTGGCGGCATAAAGACAGCACTGATAATCTTTTAGATCTTCTACAAGCATGCTGCTTGCTCTGTCACAGTCACTGTTAGGTTGTCTCCTCCCACATTGGTTCTCACGTTCCTGATTGGCCCTCTCCTGCTCGTGATCCGTCGTGCAGTGTGTTCGTCTGTTGTCAGTCTACGTGTATGAGCCAGTGTCAATGGTGCATGTGTCCTCAGCTGGTTTCCGTGGTCTGTGTTTGACGGTTATGGATTTCCCAGCATTCTCTTTGTCTGCCTGTGTTGTGACTCCCCCCACATGATCCCCAGTGAACATGTTCAGCATGCATCACCACCTCACAGTCTCGCTTTTGAAGTTTCTCTGAATTATTTAATGTGGTTTTGAATTAGATAAAACAACGCTGCTCTTTTCTCACCATTTCTCAGGAAGTTCCTTATTTCTTAACTTCATATTTGTAAACTGGAAAAAATTGTCACATAAATGGAAAACACACAGGGTTAGGGCTAGTTAAACTTTATTTCTTGAGTATTTATCAAGTTAAACACAATACTTCGACATAACATTACTGTGTTATCAATATAATTCTCACCATCCATCTTCGTAAAGCTCCAGATCCTCTGGGTTTGTCTTCGTGCTCACCTTTTTCACCACTCTCCAACATTAATGAGGATTGACACAGGGATTAAAGCTCCATGCCCAGGATTTAGCTACAGCACCAAAACCTTCACCCCAGAACCAGCTCTCGTAATACAGGAAATCCCCTTCACACACTCACACAGTACCACAGAACTGTGTGCACTGCACTGCCCTGTAACTATAATTCTAACACACACATAATAAAAATCAGATTTAAATTAATCACTCATCCTTTCATCTCTATCATTTAACCAGCCTGAACCAATGTCTAATTCTAGTATTTCTGACAGTTATAACATTTTATTCAAAATTCCTCCAGTTTTATTTAGAGTCCATTTGCAGGCATTTAGTTAATTTATTTATTCACTTGCATTCACAGGCATCACTAGGGCTCAAGCCAACTCTGAAGGGTCAGAGTTGAGTGTAGCATTAGTCAGGACTTTTTATCGATAGTAATTAAACGCAACACTGGCGTTTAAAGTAAAACACTTTTGAATGTTCTTTGAATTTCTGTTTGAAAATGTTTCTCAGTAATGTTACCTCTGTATTGCGGCGGAGAAGGAGTCTGCATCCCACAGAGTCATATATTTTTATGAGATCACCTAGCACCAGAATTGTTTCACTCTGGCACTCTTAAGTGGGCTAACAGGACACCCATTTAGATTGTTAGCTAGAGCTGTGAGCCCACGGCCTTATAAAGGCAACCCTTCACGTGTTCACATTCACCAACAGTAAAATGGCATTTTAGCTGTTATCCTTCTAACATGGCTTGTCCCTCAATAACCAGAAATGAGTAAAGTTTCCTTTTTATCTGAAGGACGCATGTATGTCTTCTGCCTTGTGAGGGGGTGTTAAGGAGAGCGGTCCAGGCCTTGAAGACACTGTAGCGTAACTGTAGCATAACTAGAGTAAATGTCGCGTAACTGTAGAGTAGCTGTAGCATAACTAGAGTAACTGCAGCATAACTAAAGTAACTAGCATAAATAGAGTAACTGTAGCATAACTGTAGCATAACAAGAGCAACTGTAGCATTACTGTAGCAAAACTAGAGTAACTGTATCTTAACTAGAGTAACTGTAGCATAACTGTAGCATAACAAGAGCAACTGTAGCATTACTGTAGCATAACTAGAGTAACTGTAGAGTATCTGTATTGTAACTTGAGTAACTAGCGTAACTGCAGCATAACTAAAGTAACTAGCATAAATAGAGTAACTGTAGCATAACTGTAGCATAACAAGAGCAACTGTAGCATTACTGTAGCATAACTAGAGTAACTGTAGCTTAACTAGAGTAACTGTAGCATAACTGTAGCATAACAAGAGCAACTGTAGCATTACTGTAGCATAACTAGAGTAACTGTAGAGTATCTGTATTGTAACTTGAGTAACTAGCGTAACTGCAGCATAACTGCAGTAACTAGCATAGCATAACTAGAGTAACTGTAGCGTAACTGTAGCATAACTTGATTAACTGTAGCATAACTAGACTAACTATAGCATAACTGTAACATAACTAGAGTAACTAGCATAACTAGAGTAACTGTAGAATAACTGTAACTTAACTAGCGTAACTGTAGCATAACTAACATAACTAGAGTAACTATCATAACTGTAGCATAACGAGCAACTAGAGTAACTGTAGCATA
Organism: Brachyhypopomus occidentalis; assembly: GCA_020368025.1. NCBI lineage: Eukaryota > Metazoa > Chordata > Actinopteri > Gymnotiformes > Hypopomidae > Brachyhypopomus > Brachyhypopomus occidentalis. The sequence goes on along the minus strand of JAGXOD010001399.1, from coordinate 6,419,814 downwards.
GCTGTAGCTTAACTGTAGCATAACTAGAGTAACTGTTGCATAACTGTAGTGTAACTGTAGCATAACTAGAGTAACTATTGCATAACTGTAGTGTAACTGTAGCATAACTAGAGTAACTGTTGCATAACTGTAACTTAACTAGCGTAACTGTAGCATAACTGTAACATAACTAGAGTAACTATCATAACTGTAGCATAACTAGAGCAACTAGAGTAACTGTAGCATAGCTGTAGTGTAACTGTAGCATAACTAGAGTAACTAGCATAGCTGTAGCGTAACTGTAGCATAACTAGAGTAACTGTAGCATAGCTGTAGTGTAACTGTAGCATAACTAGAGTAACTGTAGCATAACTGTAGTGTAACTGTAGCATAACTAGAGTAACTGTTGCATAACTGTAGTGTAACTGTAGCATAACTAGAGTAACTAGCATAGCTGTAGCGTAACTGTAGCATAACTAGAGTAACTGTAGCATAGCTGTAGCGTAACTGTAGCATAACTAGAGTAACTGTAGCATAGCTGTAGCGTAACTGTAGCATAACTAGAGTAACTGTTGCATAACTGTAGTGTAACTGAGTAGTCAAATCAGTAGTGCTAGTGCTAGAGCACAACGTAAATCTGAGATGGAAAACTCATTCAGGGTTTAAGGTCCACATCTAATGACACCCCTGCTTGAATCCTGTGGCCTTTGTGTGTGTGGGGGCGGGGTGGGTGGGTGTGGGTGAGTTTCCAGAATCCCATTGTATTTGTGTGCAGTTTAATCAGTGTATGGTGAATCCCATGGCTTTGTGTATCTGTACTGGTTTAGAAGTGCACTAAATTTAATCTGTGTGTGTGCAGTGAATCCCATGGCTCTGTGCTGGTTTAGAAGTGTGCACAGTAAGTTTCTGTGACAGTAAGCTTATGTAGTCATCTGAACCCTATGGCCTGTGTGTGTGTGTGTGTGTATGTGTGTGTGTGTGTGTGTAATGAATACCATGGTATTTGTGTGTGGCTTAATCTGTGTGTATAGTGAATTCCATGGCCCGTGTGTAGTTTAATTTGTGTGTGTGTGTGTGTGTGTGTGTGTGCATGTGTGTGTGTGTGTGTGTGTGTGTGTGTGTGTGTGTGTGTGTGTGTAGCCCTGCCTGTGATGTCCTTGGGATCTCAGACCAAAACAACCCCTTAATCCTATTGACCGCATTCATCAGGCAGAGCAACAGGACGCTGTGTTTGTGTTAATGTGGCGCTCGCACTTCTGCTGTTTCATTACATGGACTAGATAGCATGCGCTCAGTGGTGGTGTTGAAAAAAAAAACATCAGCGTTTAGAATTTCCTGTTTAAAGAGGTCACCAGGTTCACTTGCATCTGGAAGTATCTGCAAGACACACGTGTGCCACTCCCACTAACACACTGTCCGCGAGGCAGTTGTCCTCCATGAACGCATGGGTGACCGTATGTTCTGCTTGGCTTTACATGTTAAGCCCGTCCGTTTTCTCCAACGCTCGGTCACACATTGCGAGAAAATGACAGCCTCTGTGAAGAGACACTGCCACAGTGCAGGAACTAAAATAGGTTAAAGCTCAAAAGACTGTGAACACGCTGAGGGGGAGGGAAGCGTGAGGCTATTTTCAGCACTCTCAACGAGGCAAACAACTCACCGGCGGGTTCTAACTCTTATGATTTCCTCTATTTCCTGCGAAATGCGCCGCACACATGTTTACGTCTTACCATGCACGAGAATAACCTCAAAAGCCATAATGCTAAGAAGTCTATTCGCGTTTCAGGCAGGGTTTCCTGAACCATTCATGCTTGCTGAGAGACATTAGCTATGCACTTCAACACGGTCTGCCCGGCCCACCCGTTTTTAATGTTAATAGCATCAAGGTGACTTGGCGGTGCAAGGACACTGCGATGCGGTGGGCTTTTTGAGGCTGGTCGTGGCTTTAAACAGGGCGCCTCGATGTGAGAGGGTTTAGAACTGTAATCCTACGGCGGTCGCGGCCACGGGGAGGATCACTGCTCATTTGTCTTGGCAGGGCCGGCGAGGAGGAGAGTAACGTAGTGCTCCGATAACGACAGGTCTGCTAGCTACAACAATGCAGCTCAGGTGACACTTCGCCACCAACACGCTGCCACCTCAGATGGATGCCGGCGCGCCCTTATTTGTTTACCCATTTAGTGTCAGAGCGGCAAGCGTGCGTCAGAAACACGCAGTGCCTCGCAGTAATTCTAGTTTAAAGGAGACATCAATAGTGCCGTATCTCTCACTGGAACGCGCTGTTCACGTGGTGGTTACGCAGGGGAACACACATACGGACGGTAAATATCTCACAATTTTAGATTATTTACCACATTCAACAATTAGATGCTCATTTTTTAAATTGTAGGTAAGGTACAAAATAAGCATAGGTTTTCCCAGGCCTGTCGTACAAATCATTTAATTACCTCCCACCCACAAAAACGTATGGACAGTATCCATTTCATTAGATTGAAGAAATTTTACTTTGAAAATATAAATTAAAGTTGATGTGTAAGTATGTTGCATTTATCTAGGTCAGGAGTATCATTTGACTCCTACATGTCTTCATATGACGCTGGTGTGTGTATGTGTGAGTGTGTGTGTGTGTGTGTCTATATATACATATCCGGGGTCCTGTCTGGTGTGGTACATCCCAGCCTCTATTGATCTTCAGAGCTTGTACTGTGCAGTCGTGATTAGTACCCCGTGCTGTCCAGCCTTTCCCAGACATTGGGAGGATGTCTCCATGTCTGCAACTTACACCGTCTGCCAGTGGTGCACACTGTGCAGGGGTTTATCCTCCCGTTATGGTTCCTGTTCTTCCTCATCCTCCTCCTCAGGTTTCTGCTGTCTGAGGTCCTAACTAAGCACTTCATCTCTTGGGGCCGTCTTCCTGGTGTTCTCCTGGATCTCGGATGTTTCATCCTGGATAGAGGCTCTGATGCGCACTAGTCCCTCCCCCCTCCTCTTAGTGTACAGCCTCAGAGTGCTGGATTTGGGATGAAACCCGCTGGGCATTGGGAGGAGTTTCGCTGTTGTGATGTCAGTGGCTTCTGTCTCCTCCTTCTGCCAGTGTGGTATCTGATGACTGGCAGAGTGTAAGTGGTGATAGTCCAGATTTTGTTGTTCCCACTCAGCTGACCTCTCAGGACCTGTCTCACTCTTCTCAGGACCTGTCTCACTCTTTGTAGGTATTTGGCTATAGCTGCTTTCCTTGTGGCCTCGTCATGATTCCCATTTGCCTGTGGGACTTAAATGTCCTTGTACCTGCCCTCAACATCTGTTGTGTTCCATTCTGGTAGTCACTCAGTTGCAGCTACCTTAACTCTCCTTGTAACCATCTGACCACACTTATCGCGTCCAAATGACATTCAGATGTCCTTGCTGTATGTCCTGATGATATGTAACTGTGAGTTGATGTCTGGTTCACTTGTAGCATACAGCTTTATGTCATCCATGCAGCTGGAGGCAGCTAGTGGTTGCTCCCTTCAGTAGCCGATGTCCATAGCCAGTCTTGGTTATGATTTCACTGAGGGGGTTCAGGCCTACATCAGAATAACAGCAGGGATATGGCATCTCCTTGGTAAATCCCACACTTGATGGTGACTTGAGCTCTTGAGCTATAGGGTCGTCTTCCACAACTCCATTGAGTTCTTGATGAAGGGTATCAAAGTCTGGTTGATTTGTTATACAGCCTCAAGCATTCCAGGATTCATGTGTGGGGCATTGAGTCAAACCCCTTAGTGAGTGTCCTTCAGGATCAGCACTGTCTGGCCTTCAGTTAACCATTCAGGGAGGTTCTATCCTTAGCAGCTGGTTCATTTGTGTTGCCAGGCATCCCTGGAATACAGTTAGCTTCTTCAGCCTGTAGGCGTGGACCACGGCAGGGCTGGGTACTCTCCAAAGCATCTGTAGTCACTACATCCTTTGCACATCCCCCTCTCACACTGGGTCTGCAAGGGTCCTGTATATGTTCCAGTAGGCCACGTTTCATCAGATTGCCATCAGAATTACTATTTGTTGCAGCCCTGTGCTCAGACAGAAGGAACAGTATCATTATATTAGAAACCAGATTATGGAGTCTTGTTTAGAAACACACAGTAATACTAGCAAACTCACAATCACAAAAATTTGGAACTTCTAAAGATCCAAATATTGCTGGATAAGGTTTTATTCTACATTACTGGATTAGGCTCTTATTCTACATACAGAGGAAATTCATCATATTTGTGATGTGATTTCGTGCAGATGTAGGTTAGTGTGATGTCACGGATGGAACAGAGGCAGCAGGAGGCGGAGCTAGAGCTGCGAAGTGTTTATAGTCCATAGAAGTGAAATACTCAAACGAGCAGCTCTAAGGAAAACTGAGAAAAGTCCAAAACAGTAGCCTACTTAGGCCAAATAAAGACAAAATGAATGCACTCAGCAGTCTCTCTCTCTCTCTCTCTCTCTCTCTCTCTCTCTCTCTCTCTCTCTCTCTGTCTGGAGCGTCATCACCGGACTCACCACCACACAAGAGGAATGCGCAGCACTGGACAGCTGTGCCTGCAGGGGTTAAAAAGGGCAGTGGCTGATTGAGTGCAGGTGTATCGCATCGGCTGATTGGAAACGAGGGACGTGTGAGAGGTGTGTGTAGGGGTGTGTGTCTCCCCAGAGGGTCTGGGCCGGCGTACCGTGACAGTTCGTTTATGTGGCACACATTTGTTAGCAACTTTAAAAATGCTGTTGGTGAGTTTTAGCTTGTACATCTGTTTAAGATGCAATGCTGTTTTTATTAACATTCACAGTGAAAAACATTTTAATATCTTGCTTACTGACATACACATTTTAAACACAAAAAAGGCTTGCATTTTAGAAATTAATTCAGTGATCTTTTATCACCTAGCTATAAATGACCTATCAAAAGGACAAAGGGAAGGTCCTTCTCACACAGAACACAGCTAGTTCACTATTGCTAGCACATATTTTGCACATATTAACAATTTCGACTTGGGAGGTGAGTGCATATATATATATATATATATATATATATATATATATATATATATATATATATATATACACACACACACACACACACACACACACACAGAATCACAGTGTGTAGTGGTTAGACTAATGAATGTTGGCCCTGGCAGACGTTGTGGGGTGTGTGGGAGTGCACGCCACCTCCTACACACAGTTACCCATCCAGAGCAGAATTAGTGTAGGAGTGTGGAGGACCATTACATCCCACTATCAAGATGCCGAAAGACAGAGAAAGAGAGAGACGGAGAGGGAGGGAGAATCCCAGAGGTGCATGATATTGGTACACAAATGGTCTTGCAAGGGGTTACTAGGCAACCATCATGCAAAACAAACCATAACAGAATTCAGAGAGTGTGCTGTGAGATCCATCATGGAGATCTTTACTCACAGGCTGTGACAACCACGACTGGCTGCTTGATGTGTCATTAAGGTTAAATACCCCAACGACTTTTCTTCAGGGCGACAGAGCTCAGCACACCCCGAGCTGCCTCGTTTCAGTTTCTTGGTAGACAGTTAATGAATTATTCATTTTGTACTTGCACACCTATAATGTGGAGAGCGGGAAAAAAGCCCCTTTAGGAAACCACCTCCAAATCTGCAGCTGTAATTAGAGCAATGTGAAATACATACACAGTGTCTCTGTGTAGGGTTGGAATACACATGGGCTGCCCAACCTAAGCAAAATTAAATAAAACTGCACATACATTGAAATAATTAATTTCAGTGTTATGAAACAAGCATAAAAACGTATTTATCACTTATATATCTTGTAACTTATATGTCACTTATTCTATGTGTTATAGTTGTGATTAAATTTATCAGTTATTGTAATATTTGTCGTAGTTGTGATTAAATATATCAGTTATGTGATGGGCAGTAGGTGCAAGCGAAAAGGAAGCGATCACGCCAAGTCTCAGAGAAAAAGAGGGGTTTAATGAATAACGTGCGCAAACCAAAAACCCGTGCACTTGACCCAGATTAAGGATACAATAACCAGCAGTCAACTGGTACATAGACAAGGCATATATAGACAGACAAAAGCGACCATCAGGTGAGGGAGCTAATAAGCCCCACCCACCTGAGGAACGCACACAACGCAACAACAACAGGACAACTGCCGCTGTACCGTAGGCGACCGGTAGGGGGAGCCTCCCTCACCGTGACAAGTTATTTTCTTTTATATTGATATATTACTATATCAGTAATATTTGCTATAGTTATTAGGACAAAATGCTTTTGAAAATGCTTCTAAAGAGGGGAAATTCAAAAGTCCCAAACGTAATTTATGTAAAAATGTACAGAAGAAGTATTATTGAAGTTTTAATGCCAAATGGTTTTAGTAAATTTGTTTAGTAAAGTGTTTTTAGTAAAGACATAAGCGGTGGTGTTTGTTTTTATAGCGGTCTGCTGTACAGGGTCACATCCCGCTGCTGTAGTGGAATTAGTTTGACCGCATTGTAAGAGAGCTACCCTAACCCTACCTGTCTACACGGACTCAGATCTGCATGGATGGGCACAGCGGGAGCAGAGAGGAACTGTTATAAATCTAAAGCTCTGTTATAGGTCTAACTGTTATAAGTAAAGCTCTGTTATATGTCTAACTATTATAAGGCTTAAACTCTGTTATAGGTCTAAGTGTTATAAGTAAAGCTCTGTTATAGGTCTAACTGTTAAAATCTAACTGTTATAATCTAACTGTTATAATCTGTTATAGGCTTTAAGTTCCTGCATAAATGGTGATTCTTGAGATGAAAAATTGCAGTGATGCAGTCGCAAACCAAAGTGGATCTCTGCACCATTCCCATGGTAACCAGTCACACAGCTTCTGGGAAATGCCAACATGGAGGTGTATTATTTAATTAAACGCAGACTCTTGCTCTCTGTATCTCTTTCATTCTCAATCTATGTCTCTCTCTCATTCTTTCACTCTTTCTCTCTGACTCTCTCTCTCCCTCTGTCTCTCTCACTCTCCCTGTCCTCCCTCTCACTCTCCCTGATTTTCTCTCCCTCTGTCTGTCTGTCTCCCTCTCTCGCTCTCATGCTCTCTCTCTCTCTCTCCCTCTCTCTGTGTTTCTCTCTCACACTCTCTCCCTCTCTCTCCTCTCTCTACCAGACAAACCTATCATAGAATCCAGAAAGTAATTGAGAATGACATGCATTTACATAAGATGTCTGCTTCGACCTACTATTATTTATTTACCCAAGGTGAAGGGGGAATATGAAAGCAAACTGGTCCGTAATAATGACAGGTGAGTGCAGAGAGAAGCTAAGCATTCATCTTCATTTTGTATGGACAACCCCATCCTCAGCAAATGTAATCCCTTTGATTATCGAGTCATTTTCTTATTATGTCACATTGGAAACAAACAGACAACACCTTTGAGACCAAGTCTGCTTGCAAGCACACAGGAGAGACACGACAGATGGAGTGATGTAATTGCTCTCACAATTTGACTTAATTTGTGTAATCGTCACATTATATTGCATGATACACATGTAAATACTGTATTGTAACTGGCTGTAAAAAACACAAATAATAAAAATCCCCCATGAATTCCATGTTTTTGCCATTTGTCATTTGAATCAAAGACAATAATTAGTGAAATCAAGAAACCTAACCTTGATCTCAAACCTAACTTTGATCTGTAATTATGTGCCAATCTTCTCTGTAATCATAGGGAAGTCATTAAAGCTCAGTAATGTTTAAGTATGAATATACGTCAGTTATGACGTTGAAAATTGGTTGGAAGTTGGAAATTGCATTATAATTGAATTATAAATGGAAACAACAAATTCTTTATATGTTTGAAAGTAAAGTTTGGTGTTCCACATGACACTGTTCAATTCCACATCACAGTCCTATTCCACATGACACGGTTCTATTATACATCACAGTTCTATTCCACATCACACTGTTCTATTCCACATCACAGTTCAATTTTACATCACATTATTCTATTCCACATCACACTGTTCTATTCCACATCACACAGTTCTATTCCACATCACAGTTCTATTCCACATCACACTGTTCTATTCCACATCACAGTTCTATTCCACATCACACTGTTCTATTCCACATCACAGTCCTATTCCACATGACACGGTTCTATTATACATCACAGTTCTATTCCACATCACACTGTTCTATTCCACATCACAGTTCAATTTTACATCACATTATTCTATTCCACATCACACTGTTCTATTCCACATCACAAAGTTCTATTCCACATCACAGTTCTATTCCACATCACACTGTTCTATTCCACATCACAGTTCTATTCCACATCACACTGTTCTATTCCACATCACAGTCCTATTCCACATGACACGGTTCTATTCCACATCACAGTTCTATTCCACATCACACTGTTCTATTCTGCATCACAGTTCTATTCTACATCACACTGTTCTATTCCGCATCACAGTTCTATTTCACATCACACTGATCTAATCCATGACATACCATTCTATAGATGCTTCCACTCAATTCAGTTATCCAAAAATATGACAGTGGCTTCTATATCTATGCTAATGCCCCACCATGGCTTTTCTTAGCCGAGAAGCTGCAAAATCCTCTGCTGCTCATCTCTAATGCACTAAATCATGTTTTCCTACAGTACCTGAGGGAACTTGGTGCCCAGTGTGATCTGTTAAGCCTGCCTCAATTACTTGGTTCAGCTTCTTCATCTGTACCTAAAATTATGAAAATTAAAGTAGAGGGTGTAGCTTTTTCCTACAAACCCCCACGGCTGTGAAATGACTTTCTGTCAGGTTTCAGGACACCGTTTCAAACCTGTGCCAAAAACCAACTTTTTGTGATGGCGCTGGTTATTTAATTATTTATTTGTCAGATAAAGTTGCATTTCTGAGGGCGTCATGGCCATGGACAGTGTGCTCGGATCAGTACTGTACAAATACTGCTCTCTGCCCTTTCCCCTCTGCCCTCTGCCTGGGCTTCCCTGCTGTTCTTTGATTTAGTGCAGTTGACACAGACCTCTCTGGAGCGCCTGCTGTCCCTGGACCTGCCTGACCATGGTGCGGATGTTCACCTGGTCCTGCTCCCTCGCGCAACCTCGCTTGGGGGCTTGTGAGGTCTTTCAGATTTTTGATTCCCCTCAAACATCAGTCCTGGCTTCATTATCTGCTGGTATTTGAATGAACTCCTACGCATGAACTCTAATGAGCTGATCCTGTCGCGGTGGTTTTAAAGCAATTTCATGAACCACTTAATCCATGCGGGAATCTGACATTCTCATCTTGGACTACGCTTACGTCCTTGTATCCTGTACATGTCCAACATGATATGTAGTCTGTAATCTGTAGTCTGTAATCTGTAGTCTGTCATATCTTGGTTGGCCTTTAATGTTGGTCTCAGCATCATACGCCTTTTCTCTGTATGACCTAAGCACCCTGGTTTAATCCTTCTTTTGTGAATTGTGAAAATCTTTCTTGCCACTGTCAGCTTGTTTACTGGAGTCTGCACCTGGATTTCTTTAAAATTGCTGTGATAATGTCTACTGTTAAAAGCAATACACAGATGCAAATACACAAAGTGAATTAGACTGTACTGAATTAAGTATCACTTGCATTACATTTTACTACTGGCTACTGGATTGCTGTGACTGTCATTGGTTAATATTTATGAGTGTAAACCCCCCCCAACATCACTATGATATTATCTGGCATGACGTGTTACCCATCAGAATGGCATAACTGAAAGTGAGACTGAATTCATCTAACAGTCGTGCTACCCCCACTGTAGTGTTCATTTCAGCAGAACACCAGACACACACACACTGCCCCAATAGGTTTGCTTTGATAGCAACACAGGCTTGACTTAGTTGCCATGCCAACAGGACAGAACAAAGACTGGAACATTAATGCTGTCAGTGGTGTGAGACACAACAAGCCATCTGAGTTTCCTAAGACCTCTCACATGAAATCACACAGGCACGAACACCACTCAAACACCATTCAAACACCACTCTCTTCAGATGCCTTCATTATAAAGCGGTTTTACTTTTTTATCCAGCCAAAGAAGGATTTTCAGTGTGTCATAAATCTTTCATGAAATGAGTGCAGTTACCCATGCATATCCAAAAACATTACCCAGATTTCTGCAGAGACGATGACATGTCACAGGCAGGATGGGTCTCAGGGACGATGGGTCTCAGGGACGATGGGTCTCAGGAAGAGGCGCTCAGGGAGTGTGAGCGGGTGGATGTGTCCACATGCCTGTCCACTTACAGGGCCGTAAGCAGGAGAAGGTTTATCTTAATGCTGTACTCATTACAAACCCATACCAGGCAGTGCTGAAGAGCTAAGGGCATAGCTGCTCCCTTTATTTGTTCATTTAAAATCCAATGATCTATTTCACAATCTATGCTTATGTTACCTTGACAACAAGCAGGATGTAATGCTATTGTAAACTGTTAATTCTAGCTCAACCATGAAGAAATATATTTGACAGATTTTTCTAAGAACAGTGTGATTTAAACAGTGTAAAAGAAAATGGGTCTAATGTGATGTCTCAGAGACGTGTCAGCAATATATGAAGCAGACGTGTTCAGCCATTCAGGCCATTGTTTGTAATGTCAGTTGAACCAATTAAAAATGTGCACTACTTCTGTTGGCTTTACTAGCTGGCTTCACTGTTATTGTGTCATCATAACATGAGCGACCCTCTCTCCCTGTAAGTGTCATCATTGGTTCCTTTCTGCATTGAACAGTCTTATAGTTTAAAAGACTTCATTTTGCCCATTTGAATGTTTAGCAGCACTGCACATGGTGCCACCTAACGGAAGGCGCTGCCACTGTAGCTGTCCACGTGTGACGATCAGTATGTATATTTAGGTTGTGTCCACGTGTGACGATCGGTACGTATATATAGGTTGTGTGTCCACGTGTGACGATCGGTACGTATATATAGATTGTGTCTAGGTGTGGCGATCAGTACGTATATATAGGTTGTGTCCACGTGTGACGATCGGTACGTATATATATGGGTTGCGTGTCCACGTGTGACGATCGGTACATATAATTAGGTTGTGTGTCCTCGTATGGTGATCAGTATGTATATTTATGTTGTGTGTCCACGTGTGACGATCACTACGTATATTTAGGTTGCCCGTGTCTGTATGGAGGGAGACTTTATCTGCAAACCTCAGTGTGGGTCTAGTTCCAGCTGCTACTGTCACTTCAGTTCAGTGTGGAGTCTCAGAGAAGACTGCTGCACATCTCTCTCTCTCTCTCTCTCTCTCTCTCTCTCTCCTCTCTCTCTCTTCTCACTTCGTTCTCTCTCTTTCATGCCTATGTTACAAATACCAACATATACCAACTATAGCAGAACACCGCACAAAGGTTAGCATGTAGCATACGTTTATGCCCACAGGTCATGCGCATATATCACACATGGCTGGGGGGCTTCTACTATGCATATGTGTCTGGGAAGGAAGCCACACATAAAACATATGTGCCCATATCTTTGTTGCTAATGTTCGATAGCACTGTAAAGACCAGAGAGACTCCAGCCAGCAGACTGTTTCTGATCTGCTACCTCCGAGCACTGTGCTTTGAGGTCTTGAGGGAGTTGGAGAGAGCTCCCTGTTCTTCTTGCGAGGAGACTGCCAAATGGATTTGTAGCAATGGAGCTAAATGGATTGATCCTGTCTCCCTCTCTCCTGTCTCTCTCTCTCTCTGTCTCTCTCTCGTGCCATGTCCCACTGGTTGTGCCCTTCCGTGTGGAGGCTATTGATTAATGTCCTTGATAAAAGACACATTTTACCCCTGTGGAGAATCATTACCTATAGTACAGGCTGTTTTGCTGCTGTCTAGGAACTGCTCTGATTAAATAAACCAGCCATGTGATTAATCGTGCCTCTCCTGGGCACCCCATAAAGTTACCATGTGATTATAATAAATAAATGTTTACTAGTATGAGCAAGTTTGAATGTAGTTAGCTCCTGAATGACAATACAGGTAAAAACACATATCTGGTCCGGACCAGGACCTTGCTGTTTGCCCCGGTCCCTGTGTCTCTGACTTGCTGTCCTGGTATGAGTCTCTATGTCACTGACTGCAGCTACTTACTCAATACAACTGAGCACGAAGTAAAGACACAGGAGACTTTAGTGAAACTGAAGGTCAGGAACAAAAGAATTCACACATATATTTATTGTTGGGGTGATCATTTCCTGCCCCTTGTCCTAAGCACCATTCTCTTTATTGCTGAAAATCACTGTCTGGTAATTTCTTTCGAGTAATTTCGTCTCACAATTTGCAAGGGTTGGTTGACATGCTGTGAGAAATTAATCACTCAGGCTTGTTTGGATGTCTGTGTCTAAATATATAACCATTATCTGGTCCATTTTCAAGAACCTTGTGCTGTTCAAATGCAAGAACACCTTGAATTAATGTTACATCGGGGGCTTCTTCTAAAACAGGCAGAAGCCCCATTCCCAGGGGAAAATTGCTCAGGAAAAAGAGAGGAGGAGTGAGGGAGAGTGAGAGGATGAGAGAGGGAAAGTGAGAGGAAGAAAGAGGGAATGGGAGAGGAATAGAGAGAGGAAAAGAGAGAAAGAGAGGAAGAGGGGGGAGGGGAGGGTAAACAGTCCCTGGCTATGTTTCTATGGAAACAGAGACACCAAATGGCAGCCTGTATAAGCACACCCTGAATGCGGAGTTGGTGAGAAACATAATCTTTAAAGAATGAGAAACAGTGGGACACCGCCGTAATCTCCAGCCGTAAATATTTCTCAGAAAAGTCATATCGTTTTGTACAATATACTGCCCATTCTACAGCATATTGAAAAAAAAACATCTCAGAAACATTATTCAGTTACTTTGTGAGCTGTTCATAACAAATGGATTTTTTGTTGATTGTAACAGTTATACCGACTGTCATGCGATCAGAAATAATATAAGTGTACAGTTAGGTAACGAGGCTGTTTGTGGGCATACTGCGTTAAGCTGCAGTATGTGGTGCCCGTGGCTGAGAGTCTCTGAACATCTCAATACGTACACCTAGTGGCAAGACTCTGCCATAACACCTCTCAACCGGAAATAAGCTAATGTTTTCGTATGCAGCTGATAACAATGAGAACACTTGTTGAACTAAGGCAGCTATTTTAGCAACTTAAATGCTAGCTTTATCTCTTTACGTGTTGTATTAATGAACCACAAGCAAGTACAAGGTAGCTTATAATGAATTTATCATTCATATTCTGTAATATTTAGTAGAAACTGCGCATTGATTGCATTGCTTAGTAGAAATCATTACTGTGGGGCAAAACAATCATCTTCTGGACACGAGCTTCCTCTGTGCAGTACTAGCCTATCTTGAAATACTCTTTAATGTGTTCAGTTTATATGAACTGTATAAGAAGGGCTCGGGTTAGGAAGGGCTTAGGGCTATGAAGGTTCTGAGTTTAACCTTTAGAATATTTGTCGCCTGAGTGTCAATAAAACATACATCAGAACATCAGAGGTGAGGGCCATCCTAAGTGAAGCACGCTGAGGAGAGGGCTTGCTTCTGGAAGAGCTACAACACATTCGTGTGAGGAAGGATGGGTGTTTTCCAGTGTGTGGATCACATGGCAGCGTGCCCACACCACTGGACCTGAAGGAGAACAGCTTCCTCTGGCTCCTTCCTGGACGGACGTGAAAGTCTGAGACAGAACAGAGAACCATGCTCCATCACAGACGCATGCACAGAGTGAAGAGAAGAGAGGGGTAAGGGGCTTTCACACCTTCTCTCTCTCTCTCTCTCTCTCTCACTCACTCTCCCCTCTATCTTTATCTTTTTAATATCTTTTTAATCTGTTGCCTTGAGTTTCTACTGATCTTTGTGGTGAGTTGGTGAGTTGTGCCCATACAGAAACTAGATTGAAATGTTTTGTTTGATTTGAGGTTGTAATATTTTGTATGACATTAGTTGGGCAGGGTTACTAAGATGACAAAGATGACCTTTATTTACATAAAGGCTAGTTAGGAGTATGAACAAATAAAATAAAAATAGGGAGGGGAGGACAAAACAGTGGTACGTGATTTACTGCTCGAAGGATATAAAAGGATATTATAGGATATTAATGCCAACCAAAGAAGCACTTTTCCATAATTTGTATGTTCAATGCAACATGGTTACGTAATAGGCCAAAGGAGAGTAAATCCATGTCTGTGAGAGAAACTACTCCTGTGCACTTTAATACCTGTACCACTAGATGGCAGCAGACTAGTTCTTCAGGGAGAGTCCTATGTAAAATTAGCTATTATAGATATCTTAAATGGGGACATTGTACAACTTTTTATTATACCAGAAATATAAGACACTTGTTTGCCATAGTCACTGTGTTTCAAGCAAAGTCAGTGGAAATCTGATATTTGAAGTGAAATGAAAAAGAGAAATGAAACAGATTTGCAATACGAATAAAAATTCTCCTCAGCTTCTTGTGTCCCTTCAAACACACATTCTCACACACACGTACACACGCGCACACACACTCAAGCGGACTACTTCTAAGTAGGACAATAAGTGCATTGTGCTTGTCACTCTTACTGCACTTCAAGCTGCTATGCCAAATGCTTGGAGCCCTTGGGGAAGGGGGGGGCTCAGATCCAGCATTAGCACAGCTGTGTCTAGTGTCTACATCTACATCTAGTGCCCCTCAGGAATGGACTGAACCACTGGCACATCCACAGCAAACGCTTACACTACTGACACCACTACTGACACCAATACTGACACTGCTGGGAACACGTGAAGGTAGGACATAGATCTGCAAAGCTCAGGGGTATGAAAACAAGCAATTAACCAAAAGTGTCCAGACGTTGCAGCTTCTTCACAAATTATCTGTCCCAGACCAACTAGGGGATCTTGGTAATTGGCTCTGAAGCTTGAGACAAAGGTGTTCTGTTCAGGTATTCAGCACAGGTGTTCTGTGCAGGTATTCAGCTCAAGTGTTCTGTTCAGGTATTCAGCACAGGTGTTTCCTTATTTTCAAATCATAAGGTGGTAATGTTGATATTGGTTTGGTTATGAAAAGCCCTTGATTTATGCTGTTGTTTCTTGTGAAGTGTGGAATCGGTTCAAAATCCCACTCCTGATAGAACAGGACATAGAACAGGACGTAGAACAGGGCGTGTGTATGATTCAGGTCTTTAGGTCTTTATCATCTGGCGATCAACAGGTGTTTTTATTACCCAACGTTTTGAAATCCAAGAGTGGGTTGTTTATGTTTGTGTGTGTATTTGTTTGTGTTTGGTGTTTGTGTGTGAGATGGATATTTGGTTAAAACATCCATAGACATGGAACTTTTAGCTATAAGACATTTAAGTATTCATGTGTCGTTTAAACTTTTGCTTTTAAGTGTATTTCTATGCGCATATTAAATATGTAGCATCTTTGAAGGCAGCTGATAGAATTGGCATGAAATAGTTTTTCTCCTGAGCTGGCATCAACTAACTTTGAGCAGCCTTCCATCAAATATTCTTAGATATTTTCTCTTTTCTTTTTGATCTTGCAATTTTGTTGACAATATTCTAAGTATAATTATTTTACAAATGCGTGTACTGACCAGGAATCCCTGTCAGCCAACTGTGAATGTCTGTTACGTGATTCTCTGTTCATCCCCAAGACTTCCAGCCTGACTTTTGCCCTGCTTCCTGACCTTTGCCCTGTCCTGACTGTGTCCTTTCACCCTCCAGCTGGAGCCCCTACTACCTTCAGTTCTGCTTGGTTCTGTTTTTAGCACCAAATCACCATGAATCAGTCCCAACTGGAGTTTAGTTCCATAACATTAGCACTTAGAATAAGGGAGAGTAGCGGCGTCATGGCTGATTCGTGAATGCAAAACAAAACAGAAAAGGATCAACCTCTGCTTCTCAGCTAAAGCTTCTGTGTTGGTTCAAAGCCTCATAACAGCTGCTGGGTTATATTAGACTCCCTCTAACTCTTGTTAGAATGATAGCTGTTTACGAGGAACCTTGCTGCTAGTTACGTGATTGGATCTCGTTGGGCTTCGGACCTTCTGATCAATTAAATCAACCCGTTTTAATGTCAGACACAGTTGTGGTGCCTCCTTCCTGCCGTTATCACATGCTGTGTACAGGTTGTGTTGCAGCATGCAGGGTATGTGCGTTTAGAGGAGAGGGAGGTGTGTGTCGTCCACATCCACCCCTTCCCCCCCGTTGTTCACGCAAACCGCCATTTGAAGTGACAGCTGAGCCGAATCGGAGCTGCTCGCACCGTGCGACATCTAAATCCGTCGCCTGTTCTGGACGCGTGCTCGCCATACCCAAATCGGCGTGTTTAACGAGACAGGGACAGCAGCTCCGCGGGGCCGGGCTTGTTTGCAGGCTTAAGGCTCCAGCAAAGCAGCACATTTGGCTAGAGTCTCCAGCTGCTGCCTGGCAGACACGGAAATAATCAAGAGCGTCGTGCCAGACGGATGTGCCCACCGCAACACGGCACACACTGCACACGCTGCACCGCAGCTACGCGGAGAACTTCAGGGGAAAAAATCAACAGTGTCACGGAAAGATACTTGCAAAATTGCCTAAACTCAACTTTGGTCTTGCCTCAAGAGTTTAATGTTCAGACATGGCTAAAAAGTATGTGCAATAAATAAATGTATTTATTATAACAAGACCCATAGGTATGTGTATCACTGTCACTATCATTTGAATCCAGCTGCTTCTAAGTTCACACCACTATTACTGATGTAAAGCGTCCTTGGGTGTGCTATATAAATTGTTAAAAAAAAACTTATTATTATTATTATTTCAGTAATGGTCACTGATGAACGTGCACTCCTGATGCTTTTGACCTTGGGGTTGGATGGAACCCAAAAACCCAAAGGGTGACCCAGTCAGTATTTTTTGCGCAACCTTTCCGAGGCCGTCTCATGAGCTTCTGACAAGGCCATGCTTGGAGTTATATCAGGAAAACCATGTGAATAAATGTCAATCTCTGCTCTAGTGCCGAGGTCACGACCTCGGACATGAGCACTGTTTATGGCACCTGCCTCTATGTGACTTCTCAGCAACGGCCGGCATGTTGTGTCCGAGTGTTCTGTCTGAGTGAGGGGTCGCTCAGGTCCCCGCCCGCCCGTGGAGCGTTGAGTAGCTGGGGAGGCATGGGACAGCGCAGACACCATCTCCTGACAACCTTGACCTGCAAAACTGCAAATGAATGGTGGTCTTAAGAAGAACCTCAGCCCCACTCCCCATCTCGGGTCATTACACCACCTGATACAGTCATAGCCAAGCAGGCATCATGAAATAGCATCTTACAGTTGTTCACCGGAGCAAAAGTGTAGCTGGATCTTTCTGGAGCCAGTTCAGTGAATACAGACGGAGAAAATGACCATTAACAACAGGTGCCCAGATGGTGTCATTATCTGACTCAAATCTCGATACACAGCTAATTACAAAAAAAAAACCCATTTCCTCCAGAGTGTCTGTATCATCCTCCAAATATTACACACATTACAAACATTACAGACATCACAGACAACCAGTAGTGACTGAGCAAGCTCATTTAATAAGGGGGTGGGGGGTTACTTGATTGCTCTATTTATGTAGCAGCTAAAGAATGAAATCTGTTTATTAAGCGTGTATGTAGGCCAGCTCTGATTACCACAATCAGCAGTGGCTACGACTGTACCTAAGCTGTCTGAAACCCATCAAGTGATAATTTGCAATCTGCAATCTGGACTGAGCAACATTGTAGACTGTGTCCAATTCATATTCATTAGCTTTGCTTTACATCATGAGATGGGGTCTATTAGTTCTAGAAAGGAATAGGGATCAAAAATAGCTCATGGTATTTTTGATATTCTAATTTATACTTTAAGCACAACTGTGAAAGATTTCTTCATAAGGCATCAGTGATACAAAAACAAGTGATCAAAGTTGGCAGATCTGATGGAGGCACAGGGCAGACCTGACTGAGGTAGAGGGCAGATCTGATGGAGGCACAGGGCAGACCTGACCGAGGTAGAGAACAGATCTGATGGAGGCACAGGGCAGATCTGACCAAGGTAGAGGGTAGATCTGATGGAGGCACAGGGCAGACCTGACCGAGGTAGAGGGCAGATCTGACCAAGGTAGAATGCAGATCTGATGGAGGCACAGGGCAGACCTGACCAAGGTAGAGGGTAGATCTGACTGAGGCAGAGGGCAGATCTCACCGAGGTAGATGGCAGACCTGACAGAAGCCCCCGTCCCAGCATGCAGTGCAGCTAAATGTGCACAGCCCCCTGCCCCAGTGTGCAGTGGCATGTCAGCCTTCTCCGTGCCAGTCAGCCTGGCGCTGCTGACAGACGGCCGGCGGTGGTAGTCGGAGCTGTGGAGATGGCCAGCGTGGACTGTGAAAGCTCCTCAAGCTGCTCCTACCAGGGACGTCTTCATGACTCCAGGTATTTCAGCACACATCCCCTCTGAGCAACACATCAGAGGGGATTTATAGTTCAGAGAGACCAATGAGGAAATGACCTCAGCCAGCTTCTGCTAGCAGGCCGATCTCTCTATGCGGAGCAAATATTTATCAAACAGCAGGTGCCTTGGTTTGGCTAGGATTAAATATTTGAAATTGGTATTCGTTTGGTGTGCTGTTCCTAAGAGTCCAGAGAAAGGAAGGTTTGTGTTTTTTTTCTTAACTTTACAGTGTAGCATGTAGCTTTACAGAACAGCATGTATCTTTACAGTATGGCATGTACCTTTACAGTACAGCATGCAGCTTTACAGTATAGCATGTCCCAAATGAGAGCTCCTTGTGCCTCTCCCTGGTACAGCCATTGATTCTTTTTTTTTGCAAACCTACTGTTTTGTCTGTATGTCTGTAACTGTTATTTCCATTATTAAATATAATTAAATATTCTTTTTATCAGTAGTTTTAGGATAATTTGTTTTCTACTTCAGCACTTGTTAATCTTAATGCATGATGAAAGAGGTTTGTAACAGTCAGGATTATATTACAGTAATTATAGCTTTATTATTTAGAAATCTAGGCATGAAGAAATTTTGTCTGTTATATATTATACCAACAGGTGGTGATTTTGCTACTTTTCAGTGTTGCTTGGAGCAAAGTGTGAACTGTAATGGGCATTTCCTTATTGGATCTGTGACTGCTAGTCGGCTCTCAGTAAGTGTGTAATTTAGCTGGACTGGTGTGGAAAGAGTAATTTCAGTGTGACGATCTGTGTTTAACTGGAGTGATTGATGATAAAATTACATAAATATCAGAACGAGCACGTCCTCAAAAACACAGAAGTGTGCTTGGACAATTACAATGATCCTGTGGCTCACTGGGAGAGGCTGTTCCTCCAGAACCACGTCACTGTTTCAGAAATAGCCCCCAGCTGGGGTCGAACTCCAAACGCACACTATGTGGAGCGCGCGGGACTCGAGGACGTTTCAGCTTTCATGTAACTTTTAACAACAGCAGTAAATTTTTCATCATTATCCTCAGGTCCCCCCCCCCCCCCGTCTTTTCAGCGCCTCACACCCTGAAGGTCTCGTTCCTCCCGCCTTTACACTCAGGAGAAGTGCTTGGCCAAGAAAAGGTCTTCTTTGTTACTCAAAAGCAACCATGCGTCTCAGACATTATTTACAGCTGACAAGCAACGTGTCACCTGTCTGTCTAGCGGTCTAGATTCCAGCTCGGTCTGCTCCACCTCCCATTTGGCTGTCTCTCCTGCTCTTGGAGAAGATCAGGGTAGCACATGTTGCCACATTCGAGTCCTGCATTTGTATGGTCATGCTGGGGGATTGTGGGTAGGGTTTGTCGTGACGACCTTCAGCTGGGCACTGTGCCTTTAACAACATTGATCCAGTGCCCTCCAGTCTTTATAAGATGTCCTGCCAGGCTGTCCAGCCCTGTGCTAAGTCCTGTGCTAAGTCCTGTGCTAAGTCCTGTGCTAAGTCCCGTGGGCATGTTCTGTTCTTTCATACTCGGCGATCACAGAATAAAAGACGCGCCTTTACAATTATTGATGTAATACTTTACGTCTCAATACTTTACGTCCAATTCTTTAATTATTACTACATTTGATAGCAGTTGAGGTCTTCAGCAAACCAGTAGGGATAAATAATGAAACCTCCCCCTCAGAAATAAATAATAACAATGCTAAAATAAAGGTCATTGAATATGATCAGTTGCATCATCATAGTCAGGATAATTACAGGTGACAGCTTCAAATCTCTCATCGGGCTTGTGGAAAACCAAATATATTCAGCTGGAGGTTTAACAGTCTGTTTGTCTCTGTGGTCACGGAAGACAAGACCAGAGGAGGGGTTGGTGTAGGGGGGGATGCAGATGCCCATGCAGATGCCTCCTAACCCCCATGGCAGTGGGGATGTTGGGGAGATAAAGCGCTGGGAGTCCTGCTAGGATCTGTGGCGTCATGCTCCCTAGCAGGACCCAGACGAGCAGACACGGGACACAAATTGGGCTTCTTCATTCAGACACAACATTCCTCCAAAATGGCAGTAAAGTGGAGTGAAAGGCTAGGGATCGATATGGTAGCAGTCAGCATAAGACCGCCATACTGTATGGCAAAGCAGAAGAGCATGGTTAATTACACTCACTGGCCATTTGGATACAGTCTCGTGCACGTTACAGTATTCTGCAATGATGGCATGGGTTGTTGTGACTGTCAGACAGAAAGAGTGTGTGAAAGAGAGGGAAAGAAAGAGAAAGAAACATAGTGAAGAGATAGCAGATTTTCATTACAACTGGGAGTAACTGAGTGTAACTGGGTGGCTGAAAAAAATTTTAGATTTTCATTTTTTAATTTTAGATTTTCATTTTTTAATGAGATTTACTGTTTTGCCACTTCATAGAGGAGGAGAGTGAATGACAGTCACGAAGAGATTGTGGTAGTGAGTTCCACAGTTTGGGGGCCATGATGCTGAAAGCTCTCCCCCCAACAGTGACCAGTCTGAATTTTGGAACAGACAGGCAACCTGCGTCAGAGGACCTAAGAGTTCGGACAGGGCAGTACGGGTGCAGGAGCTCAGCTAAGTATGCAGGAGCTAAACCGTGAAGGGATTTGTATGTGAGCAAGAGGAGTTTCCACTTGATCCGAAGCTGGACAGGTAGCCAGTGTAACTGTAGTAGAACTGGGGTGATATGAGCTGATTTTTTAGAATAAGTGAGTATTCTAGCTGCTGAGTTTTGTACGTATTGTAGGGGACGGAGAGCTTTGTTTGGAATGCCAATAAGTAGAGAGTTACAGTAATCTAATCGGGATGATACTAACGCATGGACCAGAGTTTCAGTATCTTTTATGGAGAGCAAGGGTCTAAGACGACAGATATTACGGAGATGGAAAAATGCTGATTTTCTGCATAATTCTGTTTCATTTATGTGTAATTATAACAAGTAGTCTGAAAGGAGTGCTCTCTGATCTCAGATCAGTTTGGTGTGCATAGTGTTCTTGGATGTGTATCCATCAGAGGACATGTGTGCACTTTCACAAGGGAAGTGTAGAAACTTTTTCAGAATAAAAGTCTAATCTGAGTACTGGCCTGGAAAAGCTCCCATTAAAATGTAATTACATTTGCCTGATGGCAAAGGCAAATTAATACCATGGAAAATGTAATCAGAGTTTGAAACAAAATGTTCCAAAATGTGTCTGTTTTATAGCCTTTTGCAGTGAGCTCTTTATTTTATTTAAGTTATTTAATAGATGTGATCGTCTGGTACATGGCCACCTGAACCACTCTTTTGAGTTTTTAGACAGCACCTAGCCAAAGACACCCAGATCCCAGTGAGGTTGCTGGTGGTGGTGGTGGTGGTGGGACCTCCACACAGATTCCATTGGCACCACGTATGGTCATCTGGAGACTCAGGATAGTAATCTGCATAGCAACATAGTAAGCATAGTAACCTGGATTTCCTCAGTGATACAGTGATTTCAACATTCTAATAATGTCATTTAGTTGTTCTAGGTAATATACATAAATAAAGAAAATGTGATTTTGATCACACCTTCAATTTGTAGAACACATGTAATGTATCTCAGTCGCAATATGCTGTTAATATGGTGATGTTATTTGAGAATACAGCACCTAATTTCGTCTGTCTTTAACCCCATCTACAGTGTTATCCTTTTGAATTCACTTTCATGATAGTCATTAGTGCCACAATTTCATGCAAGATTAGGTATGCAATTATGTGTTAAATGAGTGCTGTGAGTAGGGGATCTTACTGCGGATGAAAATAACACGGCTAACGAGACTCGGTGGACATGGGACCATATGTACCGCTGCATACACGCCTGTTTCACCTTCCTGTTTCCACATCAGCACCACTCGCTCTCTTCACACAGACATTGCTTGGAAATATTTTATGTCTTTAAGAGGCCTGGCAACAATCCCTGTTCTGCTCGTGGAGGTCATTTCCGTGCAGTAAAACAAGATGACGCAGGCAGTGTTACTGTGGCAGGTCTGCTGCACCTGCACACAGCTGGGAGATCAGAGCAGAAGAATCAGTTATGGCTTCCATGTGTCAGACCTCCAGAAGGTGACATTAACACGTAATTTAGCTGCAGACACACAGGCCCCGCCCTCCTGTGAGCACAATTTCTCGAGCTGGCCCCCAGGACACGCCTCCACAGACCCCCCCAGGACACACCTCCACAGACCCACAGGACACGTCTCCACAGACCCCCCAGGATTCTCCTCCATAGACACCCCAGGACACATCTCCAAAGACCCCCAGGACACACCTCCACAGACCCCCCAGGACATGCCTCCACAGACCCCCCAGGACACACCTCCACAGACCCCCCAGGACACGCCTCCACAGACCCCCCCAGGACATGCCTCCACAGACCCCCCCAGGACATGCCTCCATAGACACCCCAGGACACGCCTCCATAGACCCCCCAGGACACGCCTCCACAGACCCCCCACGACACACCTCCACAGACCCCCCAGGACACGCCTCCACATCTCTCTGGACACGCCTCCACATCTCTCTTGCATGAAGGTGTACTGGGAACTCATTATTCTCAGGAAGAGCTCCCACCCACTGCAGCCAGTCTCCTGCCACTGTAAATATCCCAAAGCCTCAAAGACATTGAGGGGCTGTGTGTTTTGCAGCCTGTAAGGCAGTCTCAGCCTGTAAGGCAGTCTCAGCCTGTAAGGCAGTCTCAGACTCAATATTAACTCACCTGCTTCAACACGAACTGTAAACATCCAGAACAATCCGAGCAGAGTTAAAGTCTTTCACTGCAGGTTTTCAAATGTTCGTCTTGAATGGGAAGTTGCAGCTCAGACATGTTCCCTCATCAGAGCAGTGCACACACAGCTCAGACTGCAGCTGCCCAGAGGAACTGTGCCTCTGACAACAGAATGGCACTCACAGTGGGGGAGCCAGTGAACACATCTCTGTGTGAACATGTGCACTGAGGAAAGGGGAGTGACAGCTGGGGCCTGGCACAGGGTGGCTGGCGTGGCAGCTCAGAGCCACCCTACAGTCCCCCGTCACACCACACTGACTGGAGCTTAGCAGTCAGACTCACTTTCACTCACTCACTCATTCTCTCACTCACACACTCACTCACACACACACTCACTCACACACACATTCACTCATTCACTAACTCACACACTGACTCACACACATTCACTCATTCACTAAGTCACACACACCCTCACTCACTCACTCACACACGGACTCACTCTTCACACACACTCACTCACTCAATCGCTCACTCATTTATACACTCACAAACATATTAAGCATGGCAAATATGTGGTCTTTTAAAAGAGCACAGTGAGCTTTTATCTCCCTTGTTGTACACACACACACACACCACAAATACTGTTTGCATTTGTCCCTTTGTCGCAGACACGAGTGCATAATCGCGAGTGGCCCGAAACACCTGTGTCACCTCCGTGCTCTGAGGCTCTCCAATAGCAGCTGCCTACTGCAGACCTTGAGGCCACAGGAGGGCTCATGCATACTTCCCCTCTCTCTCTCTCTCCCTCTGTCTCTCTCCCTCTGTCTCCCTCCCTCTCTGCCTCCCTCTCCATCTCCCTCTCCCTCCCTCTCTCTGCCTCCCTCCCTCTCTCTCCCTCTCTCTCCCTCTCTCCCTCTTTGCTTCGCTCGTCCTGCCGCTGGGGATCAATAGCGCGGTGGGTTCTGGTCTCCTGCCCTCCTCCTACCTCATTATCCCCCCCCGTCCCGCTGCTCCTGCCTATGAATAGTCAATAACAAACAAGCGGGCAGGAAATGAGGGCACAGATGAAGGAGGCCCTGCCGATTGATGTGTGCCGTGTCTGTGGAGGGCTGCTTTGTTCAGGGGGACGGTCTCCGCTCCTCCTGCAGGACGCTGCATTAAACGCTTTCACCTGCTGCCTTCTGAGGGAAAAGGTCTCTTCTTCCTTGTTTGCAAGTCTGGAGCTGAACTCTTTCTCTGTTGTTGTTTTTTTTTTTGGGGGGGGGGTTGCCTTCCTAACTTGATTGATGAAGAGTCTTTCTGGATGAAGTCGCCCCTTTGATGCCTTAACTCTGTCGTGGTAAATAGCCTGTGTGCGTGGCTGGGCTGTGGGGAGGGACCCAGTCTGGAGCCCTGACAAGACCACTCCGAGATCCACATTTCTTCAGCTTTCGTCATCCAGTAGTGGGAACAAAGGTGCAATATGAGATCCATGGCTCATGGCTGACTGAGTGTGTGTGTGTGTGTGTGTGTGTCCAGCAGACTGTCCCAGCAGTCTTTAGCGAGTGTGTTGGAGAGTGGCAGACCCATTGCTGAAGGGAGGATGTTCCTGTGGGCAGGAACTAAAGGAGTCCAGGGGCCCGGTTCTCAGCGGCGGTAAGTTACCATGACTACTTCATTTACCTCCAGGCTGCTTCACACTCATCTGGAATGATTGAAACTTTTTTTTTACATGTGATACACGTGTCAACAGCATCAAAAATAGTTGTTATTATTGTTGATATTATTACTGTTGGTACCACATCGTGCAGTTGCTGCAATCATAATGTACATAATTGTATGTTTACTTTTATAATTATGGCACTGTATTTATTATATATTAAAGGTATATAAAGGTAAATTAGATATATGGTTAACATGGTTGTGTTGCAGTTTACTTAATAATAAGACATGATATTTCAGTATCAGAATATCACTGATCAGTAGTTGAATGATCTTATTGCCTGTAATAATGTGAAAAACAGCTTGGATTTTTATGTACAGTTTAGTATTAAGTATACTAGTAATTAAGTATACTAGTAGTTAATTACCATGAACTTTTCCCAGCTGTTTAGAATGGGTTATATATGTATGAATGTAGTTTTGCTGATGTGGACGTAGCATGTGTTTTAAACCCACTTGTAGATGTATGTTGTTGATTGAATTTGTATTCATTTCATAAGCTTGCAAAGTAAACTCCATTTCACTCTGTCATTGATTACTGATGTAATTAAATATAATTCAATGGAACCGTTTATGAAAGTTTGATTTTTGAGTTTAAATCCTATTAATCAAATGGGTTTTACTAAGTGAATGTCAAAACATTGGATTCATTGATTTTATTAATTGGTTTATTTGAGGTTAGATTTTTATCTTAGATGAAAAGTCTTTTTTTTCTTATCTGCTTATTATATGTGTGTCTATATATGTGTATGTGTGTGCTTGTGTATGTGTTTGTGCATGTATATGTGTGTGTCTGAACATGTGTCTGTTGTAATTAGTTTCTGTCTCATTATTTGTGTCTGCTGGTGTGTGTGTTCAGTATGTTATAATGCTTTATTATGTGTAATATCTCATGATCAGAACCATTTATCAGAAGATCAGGGAGTATGACATCCTGGACAAGAGGAAGACGGTCACGGCTCTGAAGGCAGGCGAGGACCGGGCCATTCTGCTGGGCCTCAGCATGATCCTCTTCTCAGTTGTCAGCTACTTCGTGCTGGGCATTACGATGGTGCGTGCTTACACTGACAGGTACGACTCCCAAACCCTCCTCAGGGTCTGCGCCCCACTTCTGCGGAGTACAAACCAATGAGAAAAAAAGGTTCATTCTTTAAAAGCAGATGACAAAAGCTAGAAAGATTACAAGGGACATAATATTTTCAAACTTAATTTCAAAAGAAATTGCATGAATCCTAATAACTGAATTCTGATAACAATGGATTTCATATGAAGTTGTAAGAAAGAATGTGACTTCTAAATCTGTTCCTGTCTGTTGTTAACATCTGCTGCTAAAAGGTTCATAGAAATAGTTGCTGTTATTGTTGTTTGTGACGTGGTTGACGAGCAAAATCAGTACAAAATATGTCAGGAACATTTCTGCACATGACGCTCGTGACGCCCGGACAACAGCTGTTCGGCACGCTGTCCACATGTGAACATGAGCTGTGGGCGGGGCACACAGAGACCTTTGACCCCAGGCAGCATTCACATGCCTAGACATTGGTGTGTTCTGCAGGCTCAACCACAGCTGTGTCTCTGGACTGGCGATGTGACTAGTTAATATGCAAACATATTTAGCAAAGAAAACTGTGTGTGTGCGTGTGTGTGTGTGTGCGTGTCTGTGTGCGTGTGTGTGTGTGTGTGTGTGTGTGTGTGTGTGTGTGTGTGTGTGTGTGGTGTGTGTGTGTGTGTGTGTGTGTGTGTAGTGGTGATTTACTTGTAGGAGGTAGGGATGAGGAGAGGGGAGGGTGTCACTCATGTGATGACATGTTGCTACATATTTTGCAGCGAAGGTTGATGTGTGTCCTAAGTATGATTATGTACTTTTTCTCGTTGGTCAAATTATTGAAACATTATATTTTGTATTTCTAATGCGAACATTTCATAGGTTTTTTTTTATTTGTCTCATAGGTTCTTAGATTTAGGTTTTTTTGCAGATTTTTTCATTTAAGGGAATTGAAGGTATTTTTATCCTGACCTGTCATGCAGTGAGCACATGGTCTTCCCCTTTCAGCCGCCAGGTCCTCCTGTCTCTGCCCTGCTCTATAGCTGTCGTCTCTGAGTCTGTACTTGGGCAGGGTCTGTCTCTGCTGGCATCTCTGACAGTAAGAAGACACCCAGCCAGTTCAAACTCTTTGTTTAGGGCCTGATAACACTCTGGTTTCCAAACAGTTGATTTTACTTTGCAATATAACCTGGTGTAGTTTTGGATGTGGAGCTGTACAGTGCTGGGGAGAATGGTGAGAAGCTAGCGTGTGTTGTTGATTGTTACAGCATTTGTAAGCCTCACAAGCAGCTGACTCAGGGGACGCTTTTCAGTCTATAGTGCCTTAAAATCTCCCCCTCTCTCTCTCCCCCCTGGTCAGTGTGTGGACAGAGGAGTCAAGTTGTACAGTGTTGAACGCCAGTATTATAGCAGAGATCAACTGCAGCTACAGCTGTGGTGGAGACTGCTGGAGGAGCTCCAGATACCCCTGTCTGCAGGTCTACGTCAGCCTGAACTCCTCTGCCCGTGTCCTACGGCTTTCCCACAATGAGGAGGCCCAGGAGGCCAACCCAGAGGTACATGCACAAAACTTGTGTGCTATACACAGGCCATATGTACTGCATCACGTGTGCTGTACACAGGCCATGCATGCTATATACAGATCACATGTGCTGTACACAGGCAGTGTGTGTGCTATGCACAGACCACGTGTGCTACACATAGGCACACATGCCATCCATAGGACATGTGTGGTGTACACAGACCACGTGTGCTATACATAGGCCTCACGTGCTATTCGCAGGCAGTGTGGGAGGCTAAAATTAATAACGGAAATAATTCTGAGCCAGAGATCATCGCTCATTTCTAGAAGGTTCTGGTGGATTTTCCACATTAGCTGTAACACTGAAGGGAATGACTGGATGGCTTCCAGTCATTCTTCCTCACACACGCTGCACTGGACTGAAACTCTTGTCCAGACGGATTTACGTATTTAATAGGTCTGGGTCTTCATTTGGGAATTAAATCCGTGACCTTGGTGCTGACCTGGCCCACTTGCTCAACCAGGTGAGCTTCTTCACCAAACATCTTCAGTGACATCATCCAGAATGACATCATCCAGATTTTGAAGATTTTACACCAAATTGTCCATACAGTGCTCCAGCATTTGTGACTGTGATATGAAGACCCCCAGGTAAAGCAGGGCTGAGTTCACACTTTAGTGAATGAAACCAAGTAAGAGGCCATGGGAAATGACCTGGTGCCTGAGAACAACTGTTCCTTTATGTGTCTCCATAATTGAGTGTGTTGCCATGTGGTTGACAACTCATATCATAGTTATGGTGAATGACTGAATGTCAGGACCAAAAGTGAACCAAAGAGTTGTTCTTGTAAGTCAGTATCAGTATCTTATGTAGCATACATACAGACCCCATCCCGCCTTCACCCACTTCTCACACGACGGATGTAACATTAGTGAGACGGTAGACCAACGTCATCTTTAATGGACCTTTAACAGCTGGTTTTAACTCTCCCCATATTTGCAGAACAGAAGTGTTAAAATTTCTAGATGCCAAAGAGCAAACGGAAAGTAAAGTCAACGCTTGATAGAGATCTTATGAGGAGAAACACCAAAGTGACCTCAACAGAAACACTCATTAGTGCAACGGACATGTATTATTGATTAATCATTCATTACTACACCGTGTCTTTATTAATGACGTCATGCTGATTGCAGAACTGCCATATAACTGAGGACAAATCACTGATAAATCACTGATAAATCACTGGTAAATCACTGATAAATAACTGATATATCCGTTTTGGGTTTTATGAGGACACTGGAACTGAAGATGGAAAAACCCATTGTTGACTATCCTGGATTATCACACTCATTATTTTTTCGTTCCTGGAGAATAACAGCACTAGCATTCCAGAGCTGTATTGAAGTGATATTTTAACCTATTGAAGCGATGTTTTAACCTATTGAATTTATATTTTAACGTATTGAAGTGATATTTTGGATTATATAGGGTGCATGCTATCAATATATTGCTGAGGACACAGAGGACATTTTTACTCTATTACATTACTACAATTAAAAGTGTTACATCCTAATTTGAATCCACTACATTAGTTTAATTGGTGAATGTGTAGATTTTCCATTTGAATGAACTAACAGAGAAAATACCAACTGTTAAACTTTACTTTTAATAATTAAATAACATGAAATAGTTGTTCAAACACAAAAATGTCTCACTTAGATTTTACTGTCTGTCTCAAGCTATCTTACCCACAAACTTTATCGGTTACCCACTTTACAATCACTTAGGTAAATATTAGTGCAGCTCCTTTAACTGTGAGTGCATTAGGTAATGCTGGTCTCTCTGAGAGGGTAATATTACTGCAGGTATTTATAGCGCTACGGGTGTGAGGGGCCAGGGTTCTCCTGTCCACCCCCACTTCATGAAGCGGTGGAAAGGTTACGTCTCTTTCGTGACACCGTGATGCGGATGCATTGCGAGCGATCCTGATGCGTAATGGATCCGCCGTTTCCCTGCAGTGCTTCTACACCCCCAAGTGCCGAAAGGAGCAGTCGGTGATGCATGCCCTGGTGACGGACATCTCCGAGCGTCTGAAGGCGCACGGCCAGGTGTCCTGCTACTATGACCCCACTGAGCAACAGGACAGTGCGCTGCTCACGCGTCTCTACGGCCACAAGGCCATCCTGTCCTCGCTGCTGTGGCCCACGTGCACGCTTGTGATGGGCACACTCATCGTCGCCATGGTAAAACTCACGCAGTACCTCTCCATCCTCTGCGAGCAGATTAGCCGCATCAAAAGGTAAGTCGAACCAGTTCACACCACACACACAGACACACACACACATATATGCACACACACACACACATCTTTGCAGTGAGTTGTCAGAGGGGAAAAAGGAAGGAACAGTGTGATGGAGATCTGTATTCTTTGCAGGACTGGTCTCTCTCCGCGTACAGGGACCTCACACTCTGTGGACGGGACGAAGTTCAATAGGCTAATTCTGGACAGGCTCTGAACAGCCATGGAAACGCTAAAGGTCAAAGGGTGAACTGATTCTTCTGCTCGACCTTGTTTCTGACTCCTTCATTAGAACCATCAAACTCAATCTGCTGCGTGTGCTCTGCTGAGTCACGTCCACCTAAACAGTCAGTCCACACTGCGGTGGCAAGGACGATGCTGTCCGAGTGACCCGCTGAAACCTCAGTGGCAGGAGCTGTGAACCACAGGAGCGGAGTGGAACGCAGGAGCGGAGTGGAACGCAGCTACTCCAGCTGCTGGAAACACCAGAGTAAAAAGCACCTTCATGTTGTAGAGTGTCGATTCCTTCCAATGGCCTGAGGAGCCTCTCCTCAGAATCTGCCGTTGTGACTTCTCTGCAGAATAGCTGACGTCAGTACCTTTGTGTCCTCCACTTACAGACACGTCCACTTACAACATGACTGCACAGTCAGGTCTCTCTGGGGAGGAATAACTGCTGTCTTCATAAAAGGTTGATAAATTATGAACTTGATAAATGACCCAAAGCACAATGACCTCACCGAACTTGCACGACAGTGAGTGAGAACTCTGTGGCACGTGTGAACATGAATGATAAAGTTCATTACTGCCCTGTTCAATGTCACTCGTGGCTTGATTTGTGGTTACAAGGCCATTTATTTCCACAACAAGGCAAATTCCACCCATGTTGTGAAATGTTTATTTGCTTATAGTCTGCACTTTAATCTCGACTGTTTTGTCTCAATTTTTGCTTTTTATAAGTTTTAAAGGATCTAAGGATGAAAACAATAAATATAAATAAATAAATATAATCCCATATGAAGTCTTCTTCAACACATCAGTTGCAACAGCTTGATTCTTTAAAAGCACAAAATAGAGGTTACAATAGAGGTTACAATAGAGGTTACAATAGAGATTACAATAGAGGTTACAATAGAGGTTACAATAGAGATTACAATAGAGGCTACAATAGAGGTTACAATAGAGATTACAATAGAGGTTACAATAGAGGTTACAATAGAGGTTACAATTAAGTTTATTGTAGCAGATTCTACTTTGTTGTAGACGCACATGTTATTGAAGACACTCTTTAGACTGTTGAAGGACATTCATGGCAGATCCATCTGTCAAGGTCAGTCCCAAGGACACTGATGTAGTATATTCACTCAAAGAAACTCAATTCACTCAATTTTCAAGTGGATGTGTTTTGATGTGATCTCATTTTCTTTGGCTGATGGTATGTAGTGTAATATTTGAACAGTATTAGACCTTATGTCAAGAACTTTGTGGAAATCAAAGCTTGTCAATCTCATACTATTCTAACACAACCTAGAAATTTCGCTGGTGACATTGTGTACATTGGGTTGAAAATCTAATGGCTACCAACATGTGTGCAGTTCACCAGTGTGTAACTGTGATGCGAAATGCTTTTGAGGGCCAGTTGATTTGACTGTCACAGGGAAATGGATTTGCCTATAATACCTGAAGCATGTCTAGAAAGGGCACGTTTTAAAAGAGCAGTCAGCTGACTGGCTGTGATGAATGGAATTGAGATGGAGACCAATCAGAACATTGCTCCGCCACTCCATACAACACAACATCCTCACAAACTCCTCCCCTTACAGTCTTCTCACATTCCTTCTGTTCTGCTGCCTGAGAAGCAGTTTAATAGATATAATTATTAAAGAGAGTCAGACAGAGTGAGAGAGAAAGAGGGAGAGAGAGAAAGAAAGAGGGAGAGAGAGAGAAGGCACAGCTGGATGGTGCTATTGGAAGCTGATAGGGCTGCTATTGACAGGCAGTAAATGGGAATGCTTATCTACACACAGAAACATTCACATGTGCCTAATGATGTGAACAAGACACTCATCTGATGACCAAGTAATGTTCTCAATACCTCTCCCTCCCTCTCTCCCTCCCTCTCTCTCTCCCTCACCCCCTCTCTCTCTCTTTTCATTTGGAATGACATACTGTAAATCCTCTCCAACTGCATTGTGGGAAGGTTTATGGCGTACGTTACTCATAACTTCCATTTGTCACACCAGCTGTGGGCTGACAGTTCACAAGAGGAGACGATTTTAGATTCTAAAAAACATTTAACTGATTTTGTTTGTTTCTTTCACTATTTCTGTTCTCACTCTGCATTTGAGATGATCACTGTAATAATGGTTATAATGAAATGATATTCCTCAAAATATACAAAATACACACAATGAATGCGAATAGAGAAAAAATTTATGTCACTGATAAGTATGTATGGAGTAACAGGGGTCAGAGTTTGGGACATCTTGTGGTTAAGTGCTCCTTTAAGGACACATATTTTTAGTTCGTTTGCCTTCACACTCTGCCAGAATAGAACCCACAAATCTGGGTCTGTAACTCACTGGCCACAAACACAGAGATCCCTGCTCGCCCAGTAAGTGAGTGAGACCCAATTATACTCCACATGCAGAGTTGTGAAACATACAAAGAGAGAAAAGGGTGAGTTTATTGCACTGAATTAATTTAATCAATTCATTTCGATTCACTTACATGTAATTAGATCACTTCCTTGTGAGTTATAAATACTGATCACATATGAATCCCAAAAACCTCTTTCATATGTTCCTGACAAGTCAAGAACTTTAAAGAATACCAATGACCTCATGGCACAAACATACCACTCCACATAACGTGATTTAGGTTGGGTTACTAGTATTCGAGCATTGTAGGTCTGAGTTAATGCAGCGAGACTGTTTAAACTCGCCCCCGTGACCAGGCAGTCAGGGAGCTTTCTCAGCGAGCAGGAAGCCCTGAACATCCTGCTGTTCCCTTGGCAACGGAACATAGCGCCCTGGCTGATGGACACTTCCTCTCAAACATGCGGCTTCCTGCGCCGTGCCGCTTGTTAAACAAGGACATCTGTGCACGAGTCTGTGCGGGAGAGACGGGGCCTCCATCAGCGGAACAGGGATAGAGGAAACGTTCTAGCACAGGGAGAAGCATTTTATCCAATTAAACACAAAATCGCTTGAAATAATTTCTCTCTTTTTGGTTATGATAGATGTGGTCTACAGATGAAGATCAGGGTGTCTTGGTTTACCAGAGCCTTTTTTTGCGATTGTGTGAACAGTGGAATAACAGATTCTTGTAAATCATTGCACTGTTGTATAACACCTCTAAAGCAAACACCAGCAGGAGATATACCAACACAAAAAGTCCATTAACAGCTTGCTAGGATACCACAGAATGTCCCGGGTGTACAGATCATATCCTGAGATTTAACAAGTGTGTTTGTTCAGCAGAGCTACTTGGCCACTCTGCTTTTCACCCCTTGGTGTTGGGGTCAGACATGCAGTTTACAGGCAGGTTTGGCCATGACCTTCACCTGACCTGTGTGCCCAGAGCGTGGGCAGCGGCAGGAGGGTTGTGCGTTTGGGTCCATACTGCCACATCCCTGGTGATGTGAGGACAGCATTCATCAGCTACCAGAGATGATTTCGTGTTTTAAAATTCTGCCTTCAGTAGAAAGTGACAGTAAGCGGACACACATACCTAGTTACAGGGCTCCAGATTACGACTAAAATGGTCTAAAATGGTAATTATTTCAATAGTCAGTGGCGACAGGTGATACAAGAGCATTATATTTTTTATGGGTGAGGATATTTTTGTAATTGGAAAAAATATCCAGCATTTTCTTTTGAGTTTGTATTTTAAAAGTTAAACGATAGGCTACTTTAGCTCCCACTCACATGGACGTCTCTGCCTATAAACAAATTCCCGCGGGAATCCGATCACCAGCGTGACTCGCAAAGCAGCGTAGCCGAGCTGAAACTTTAGCACTGGGCGTTAGCTTGTTGAAAATGGCGAAGCGAAAAATATCGGACGAGGTGAGTGTTGAAATGTTTATTAGTTTGTATATTATTATGGCGCCTAGAAAAAGTTATTGGCACCAGATTTTCCCCTTTCAGGAGCCACTGGCTCCTTGAGTATTTTTTTTTGTCTGGAGCGCTGAGCTAGTTGTAAAGGGACCATTCACACTGCAGACACACGATAAAATGCTAAAAAAATGACACTGTATCCTCTCTCGAACCACTGGGGACCATTTTTCCTCATTTGCATAAAAGCCTCCCCTGGGTTAGAGTACAGTGGCTCTGTGCTGCAGACTTTAAATGACCGATTAGCTGATCAGCGCGCTTACTCTCAAGGCTCTGGGGGTAGAAGAGGGCCTGATCCCCTTAATCTCAGCATTACAAGATGTAGACGAGTGTCCTGTTGAAGCGCAATTTCTCATTAAATGGAGGCTCATGTATAACCCTTGCAGTGCAGCACACATGGCTGGATTAGGCTCTACAGGCTGCTTATGTGATTATCTGGCTCCCTCTGCTGGCCATCTCGAGTATGCATCCTCATTGTCAACAGTCAGGCTGATAGGCAATAGCATTGTCCACGTTTTATTGTTATTAAGTAAAGAAGCTTCTGTTTGTTGAACATAATGCAGTGTTATTGTGCAATCAAGGCATGCTGAAATGCTTTAGTGGTGCCTCATATAAACTTCAGTAAGACTAATACTTTAAAAGATCGGACAAATAAAGAGAGTAGAAGAAAACAAAATTCAAGTAAGCACGCAAATGGCAAATTTAAAAACTGCTGACAGGAGAGATTCCTGAGCTCATGTCACAGGCACTCAACAGGCACTGCCTTCACCACGCAGCAGTGAAGACGTCTCTTATTTTGGGATATATATACATGCATATATATTAGTACGTATTTTGTTACTAACTCTCCTGAACGTACATAACATGCAAAAAAACCTTCACTTAATGTTTGCTGCATTGCATAAGCTTTCTGAAATAATGATTTGGTATGAATTATCGGAACAAATCTGAGGAGGTACAATGTTTGGTGTGTGAAGAACATCTAATGGCATTTAAGAATCTGTCAGGAATATTGATTAGAGATGCAAATCCAACATGTGGAACATGCAAAGAACATACGAGTGTTCTGCCAAAGAAACACCAGCTTCTTCTGCTTTGAAGGTACCGTCTAACTTCCCAGAGCTAAATGAGGTTTTAAGGCTGCGTGGTCACTTTCTGCTGGGATTTCCACAGGTGGATCAGTACACTGCTGAGGAATCCTTCTGCTGTGGCTTCACAGGGGCTTGATCAGCGCCACGCTTGATAAACTGAGAATGGCTCTCGGCTGACTGTTGAACTATGTAGCCCACTCACAACAGTGCGGTGGGAAGGGTGGGTCTCTGAACGTGCTGATGAGCTCACAGGGCAGCATTGTTTCAGCAGAAGCACCCGGTTCACAGCCGGAGACTTTATACTAAGCGGTCGAATTTGTGAATTGTTTTGTGGTGCCTTGGGGTGAAATTGTAAACAACATGCTTTGGTGTTTGGAACAAGGTTTAAATTAATTAAATTTTGTGACACATGCAAGACAATGACAGAGTATTAACATAATTCTCTTTTAATTAAACATTTTGTTTATACATTTATTAATGTGATCAAAATAATTGTCCCAGTAGTCTCTCCACTAAAGTTATATTTCTTTCTTTCTTCAAACATGTTACATTCACGACATGGTAGTACTTTTCATGTTATTATCATTTTTAAGTCCGAAAAAGAGGAATCAAACATTGCCACATATTGCACCGTGAACATTTCAGCCTTCAGTGAACGAGAAGCGAAACCTCTTTCTGAAACAAGTCCGCAAGGCATCGTTGAAATGAAAGCGCGGTTTCAGAAGGCACTAGTCAGATCTTATTTTGACTTGTCGCAAAATAAAATAAACTCGAAACCCCTTCAGAAAACAGTGTCTTCACAAGACTTTACATAACGGGAAGGCCTCGAATCGCTTCAGAAGTAAACAACGGGCAAGGCCTTTGTGGAAGTGGCTATGTGTTTTGGCAGGAAGAAGCTCGTCCGGTTAGCCCGTCCTGGGGGAATGCCTGTTTGCACGCGTGGGTAGCCGCCTCTTGCTCACACAGCGAGCAGATGCGCCGCCACTTCGCTCGTGTCAGGAAACGCCCGTGGGGCCGCGGAGGCTGGCGCGCTCCGAGCGACGCCGAGGCTCGCGCATGTGAAAAGTCGTTTAATGAGCACGGGCGCCTCAGCCAACTAACCGAAAATGGTCACTAAGCATAGGCTGCAGTAATGAAATATTCCTCGTGTCCCTAAATTATGACCTGGGGTTTACAGAGTCCATGGCAAGATGTAAAACAACGCAAGGCTGCATCGATGCTTAAAGACGACACTGCAGAGCTACGTGATCACCAAGCGCCAGAAGCGAAGTGATTTCTAATGGGAGTGAAAGAGCAACACGGCACACATGCTGCCGACACTATGGCGATCCTTAAGACTGATCATTTCCACCAGAAAAGAGCGCACACTCAATAGGCACTGACTGAACGGTCTTCAAGAAAACAGCATATATACTGTAGTATTCTGAACCCACTAGTCCCCAAGGCGTCCATGAAATGAAAGCAGTGACATTAGTGCAGTAAGCTAGCCTCTGTATCAGGCGCACAGAAATAGGAGGCGCTTTTGGCCAAAATAGACCGATGCAGAGGATAATAAGTTATGGCCATCTTTGAAGGTCATGACGTGGATATATGGGAGGGGCCATGTTCTCACAGGAAACATTCGAACAGCACGTGAACATTGAATTAAGAAAGTGCAGTACTCACGAGGAACTGATGTAACGGATGGATCTTAATTTTCCTCTTCCAGTGTAGTATTTTTTTTACATGGTATAAAATACTTAACAGTATCAATACTATCATGCGCTTATTTCCACACATTATACATATTTGACTGCTATGCAAAACAAAGCATGTCTGCGATAATTAAGAGACTTTTACTAATTAAGAGATCATTTAAATGAAACGTGAGTGAATCCAGAGCCAGAGCGCAGCTGGAATGCCTAGAACAGTTTGAAGGGGCATCCTTACAGCCTGCCATATTGCAAATGCCCTTGATAAAATGTCTGCATTAATCTGTAAATGTAAACAAGTTCATATACATACATTTGACTACAAAATATAGTGACATTGAAGTAAAAACATTTCGTCTTTCACCCTTCACAAATGTTTTTCCTGCATGTATTTGAGCATAAAATAGACACGTCTCACAATTTAATACTTCCTCTGCAGTCACTTAAAAAATGTTCAGACGTGTTTAGGTTTACGTCATTAAACGTGTTGGCCTTCTTAATCATCCCACTCTAAGGTGATATGAGAATGTTCGCTGGACTGATTATTCAGAATTAGGATTCTCATTTGAGGTAGGGGGTATGCAGAAAGACTCACCCAAGTCACCCTCACACAGATACTAGCTAAACCACAGACTGAACCAAATGAAGCAGTCCCTGCAGATGTACATGCTCTGACTGCATCTACCATACAGTTGTGCAAAACCAGCATGGAAAGCCATTGTCACCGCAGGTACAGAACCTTCTGCAGGTCCCGCCACACCCTTTAACCTGCTTACTTCTGAACTACAACACTATAGGTCTCCACACTCCACACTCTCTCTCCTGAAGAGTTTTCCTCAGATGTTTTTAAACCCCATCCCACCTTCCTGTTTCTGAGGCATTAATTGCACAATAGTTATTCTGTAATTATTCTGGATGCTTTAAAAAGCATGGATCTGCAACAATTTAGGTATTCGCAAGAACATATCACCCACACACACACACATACATACTTACATATACAATATATATAATATTATATATAATATAATGTATATGTATGTATATATATATATATATATATATATAGAAAAAACACTAGTACTATCTAGTACTAGTATCTAGTACTACTGAAAGTATTACAAGAAAAAAAAAATGTAAAAGACTCCAGACTAGATCATTTTATCTAGGATTAGTACCTTAATACTGATATATTAAAGTATTAATATATTTTGAGCATAAAGGCAAACTGACCCTAGATAAGTAATTATGGGGATCTCTGCAAAGCTGCCTTCTTTTACCCAGAGTCTGAGATCTCTGAGGGGACAGGTCCTTACACGCCACGAAACAGGAAGTTTCCTTGAACTTCACTCTCAATCAGACACAAGAAGCTGCACAATGTAACTTAAAA
Source organism: Brachyhypopomus occidentalis (assembly GCA_020368025.1). Taxonomy (NCBI): domain Eukaryota; kingdom Metazoa; phylum Chordata; class Actinopteri; order Gymnotiformes; family Hypopomidae; genus Brachyhypopomus; species Brachyhypopomus occidentalis. The sequence continues at coordinate 6,381,737 of JAGXOD010001399.1, read as the reverse complement.
AAAAATCACCTGTATTTCTGCAAGAGGTAGCATTCCTCCACCTTCCTCCACCTTGCCCGGATCAAAACATTCTGTGCAAACGTAACGTAGGCCTGGCTACATAGGCCTGTAACGTAGTCAAGGTGGAGCAGCACGTGGTTGGCTCTTCAGCGGCGAGGTCCTAGGTGTAGCCCAGGTTCTCCATCTCGCTCCGGTAGCGCTGCTCCGACACTTTGCTCTTGTGCTGTTTGCTCTCCAGGTGCAGGCGGAAGTCGGCCTCCTCGCTGGCCCCAGAGTTGCACATGGAGCAGTAGTACTGGCCGCTGGGGGTCACACACATGGCCAGGTCACGGGGAATGCGTAGTCTGGGTCGGGAACTGTAGTAGGGCCCTGACAGGCAAACAAGAGTATTTACAGCATAGAAATAACACACTGCCTATGGACTATACACAGATCCATACTCATAAACGTATGGATAGACACAGCCACTCACAGAGGTCCAGTGTAAGGTTTCCTCAGCGTGAGGGCATGTGAGCAGATGACTGTACCCACAGGTAGCAAAAGGCCTTCTTCAGTCACTGCTTTGTGTGTCTCTGCATGGCGTCTCACAGCCAACTTAATGAATAATCGTGCAGTTTTTCGATCTAAAGCTAAGTAGATATACCAAAGTTTTAACCCCGCTGGCAAGAATACAGGCAAGAATTACTGTCCGCTGGAGTTGGAGACTAAGCCTCATTTTATTTTAGGATGGAATTTATGTCTTGCTATTTCTGGATTGGTGTTTTGTAAAATATGATTAAACCCAAAGTGGGGGCAGTGCTCCAGCTTGTGTTCATCCAATGCTATGCAGAGACTGTGTGTGTGTGTGTGTAGAGGACAGGGTCAGTGGGGCTGTGTGGGGATCCTAAGACCTGCAGCCATGTGACGTTCAAAGCACACAGCTGACGTGGGCTAGAGTATCGGCTTGCAAACACCAAAGGCCTGGCGACAGGCCCACTCTAAGTGAGACATGTGCGGGTCCACCCTTAGGGAGACTACTGTGGGTCCACCCTTAGGGAGACTACTGTGGGTCCACCCTTAGGGAGACATGTGTGGGTCCACCCTTAGGGAGACATGTGTGGGTCCACCCTTAGGGAGACTACTGTGGGTCCACCCTTAGGGAGACATGTGCGGGTCCACCCTTAGGGAGACGTGCGGGTCCACCCTTAGGGAGACTACTGTGGGTCCACCCTTAGGGAGACTATTGTGGGTCCACACTTAGAGAGACTACTGTGGGTCCACCCTATGGGATACTACTCTGGGTCCACCCTTAGGGAGACTACTGTGGGTCCACCCTTAGGGAGACTACTGTGGGTCCACCCTTAGAGAGACTACTGTGGGTCCACCCTTAGGGAGACATGTGTGAGTCCACCCTTAGGGAGACTACTGTGGGTCCACCCTTAGGGAGACTACTGTGGGTCAACCCTTAGGGAGACATGTGTGGGTCCACCCTTGGGGAGACTACTGTGGGTCTACACTTAGAGAGACTACTGTGGGTCTACACTTAGAGAGACTACTGTGGGTCTACACTTAGAGAGACTACTGTGGGTCCACCCTTAGAGAGACTATTGTGGGTCCACACTTAGGGAGTCTAGCTTGGATCCACCCTGCCGAACACAGTTGCCTGCTACTGGAACAAGGCACTGCTGCCAACACACAGATCAGAAATGTAGCATTTAGCTGCACCAGTCTGACTCCTGGCCAGAGCTTCTGTGGGCCTCTCTTCACACGAGAGGAGAGCAGGTGACAGTCAGAGCTGCACCACCACCCTAACCCTGCCAGCATATAAAGAACACTCGGATTTAGAAGCCAACAATTACGTGTGAGGAATGATGTGTGATGTGACAAAATACATTTTTATATGGAAAACAAAGCACGTTTACAGAAGAAAATAAAATTCAATCGGACATGTCTACATCACATATATCTACATTCATACCATATCGTACACTGTCACAGTGACGTGCTAAAACACAACATGTCTGATGTACAGCGCGCTGACGGGCTACATAGCTGCCGCACCAGCCGTGGCAGAGCTGACGGAGGCCCTGACAGGCTGCGGAGCTGCTGTACCTGCTGTAGCAGGGTGGAGGTGCGTCCGCCGACTCTTGGTGAATCTGTACTCCATCCCTTCTTTCCTGAAGCGTCTCTGCGTGAGGTCTGGTGTATCTCTGTGAACACATCACGATCTGTGAGGATTTTCAGTTTCTTTTTTATGTTCACTTTTTGACACAAAGCAAAGCACAAGCTTTCACTGACTTCAGTGAAGTAATGATGCACAAGGGAACAGTTTTAGTCTTGATTGTAAAGTGACTCTGTCAAAAACATTAAAACTGCTCCATTTTAAATAGTCTCCTACCACACTGACATAACCAAACTAGTCCTGGCAAACTGGTTTCGATGAGACCTGATATTCAGCTCTGGAGCAGGACCCTGTGTTGTGCTTCCTGTCATGCTAACTATCCTGCCATCTCAACCAGTTCCTCAGTTATCAGAGCATCGGCAGACAGCAGATAATGGGAAAAAGTCCTTCCTCAACTACTCGCAAGCTGTCATCGTGTGTTCAGGTGAAGCTGGATTAAAGACTCCCTTCAGGACATTACATCAGGCCAAAGCTTCACGCTCGTGAGGCAGTTTGTGTCGGCTGTGTGGGTTACGGAGACTCACACTGAGCCGGCGTTCTGCTGAGCCTCCGCGAGCCGCAGCCTCTTGGCGTGGTTCTTGCCCTGGTAGTGGGCGTGTGCCACCGCGGGAGAACTGAAGGACGCATCACACAGCTTGCAGTAGTCGTTCTCCGTGGCCAGGATCACCCGGCCGGGGCCCTTGAGAGGAGGCTGGGGGAGGGACGGGCGTGGCATGCGGCTTGGCTCTGATTACCATCACAGAGAGGCTTACAGCATGACACTGCAACAGCCCTTCTGCTATATCGCACAACTGTCCGGACCCTGTGAAAAGGCAGTTTAATAGAAAAAGAGACATGGATGGAGTTTTACCTGCTTGGACCCCACGCTGGCATTCTCGGAGGGGGGCGAGGAGAGGGGCTGCTGAGAGACTGGTTCAGCTTCTTCTGGTATGCGGATGGGGGCTGTCTGCTGACTGCCAGCATAAAAATGTCTCAGTTTCTTGCTGTGGTTTTTGCCCTGGAACACACAAAAAAGCAGCTCTGTGTTTGTACTGCATGGCAGAAAACCGAAAACACTGAGTAACACCAGAAGCTGGGTTATGGTGGCTAGTTTCACAACAGAACGAAAAAGACACACCTCGAGATGAAGTAATACTGAGTAATACTGAGTAATACTGAGTACCACTGAGTAATACTGAGTACTGCTGAGTAGTGCTGAGTAATACTGAGAAATGATGAGTAATACTGAGAAATGATGAGTAATACAGAGTACTGTTGAGTAATACTGAGTAATACAGAGTACTGCTGAGTAATGTTGAGCAATGCTGAGTACTGTCTTGAAAGAAGCATCCTATGGTCTTCCGTCCTTGACTCTTCATTAGAACCAAGACCAAGCACTTTCGCCCTTTTCTGTAAGTTGCGTTTGGCGCCCTGAGCATGCAGCATGAGTGTGCAGCCTCTAGTCACCTGATAGTGAGCCTGCGCTTGCTGGGCTGAGTTGAGGGTGACGTTGCACAGCTTGCAGTACAGAGGCTTGCAGAGTTCCTCCAGGGCAGGGTCATGCTCAGCCCCCAGCAGTGCACACTCCTCCTCGGGGGGCTTGGGGCTGGGTGCCAGGGGCACCGCGATGGGAGCTCCTGGGACCAGCTGCAGGGGCAGTGGCTTAGTGGCCAGAGGTCCGCAAAGTGGGAAAGCCAGAGGATCCGGAGACATCATGGCTGGAGGCAGGCCCAGGGACGGCGGGGGAGACGCGACCTGGAAGGCCTGGGGCTGCTGCTGACACAGGAGACTGACGGGCGGCTTTTGGGCTGACTCAGGGCCTGCATGCGGAGCCATGCAAAGCAACAGTTAAGATAACACTTCATTATTCCCCAAAGGGCAATGACACATAGGGTTCCCAAGTGGGGGAAAACAATTATAGAGAAACAATGACAGTGGCTTTCACATGCCTGCAACATCTCTGCAATATTCTGACCTCACTTGCAGATTTTCAAGCAAATCCAAATCAAAATTAAAAGGTTATTCACACAGTCAAGGGCCTGAAACGGGTCTGCTTGTTGGTAGGAGGGTTTGACAGGTCAATGGCTACACCCCTAGCCCATTGTTCCACTGCATTTGTTCTGATTGAGCTCTGACAACAATGATTTAATAGGCAGAGGGTGCATGAGGTAGCATGAGAGGGTGAAGGTACCTTAGCAGAGCACAAAGCCAAAAGAGCTTAACATTAGAAGAGAGAAAAAAAATCCTGAAATAATAAATTTTAAAGGAAGGTGAACAGTCACTTGGACTAAGTGGACTCATGTCAAGATCTTTGCAAGATTGTGGCCAGCAAAGAGAATATCAGAATATAATTTTGTTGCTCAGTAATGATTTCAAATTTGTAATAATATGAACAAAATGGTCCGTGTCATTCCAGTGCACTCTCCTGCCTCCTGCCTATTTGGTGCCAGAAGACCAATCTGAAATCTCTTGAAGACCATTCTGATATCTCTTGGTCATCAGAGAATACAGAGACACATGGCCAAAAATAGGTCCGAGGAGGACCTACTTAGTCCCAGCTGAAGGTCAAAGCCTCAACCATGCTTTCCTATCTAGGTTTTAGCCCTTTTTTTAAAAGCATCTACATACACACATGTGGTGCAGCTACAGCGTTCCTCACAGTAGGAGGGACGCATTTCACAGAGAGAAACACAGTGTCCTTATATGGCAAAGCTGAAATAACTCTTAAGTGGACTTTAATGACCGTTGTAGGTGTTAATTCAACACTGCCGATTTTTCTGTGTAGGCATGTATAATGCAGGGCACCCTGGGTACACGAGAAGGTAAAGGAAGAACAAGCTTGACGCAGGTGCATGGCTCACATGACTTGCCAGTGCTAAACACCAGCAGGGCATTTATCTTCAGTCTACCTTTAGATAACTGTTGGTACCACAATATTATGAAATACATAGTTCTTACCATTTTCTGCCTTTTGATGTTTTAATGATATGGCTATGACTATGATCACAAACTGTCAAGAATAGGTTTTACATGGGCATACAAATAAAGCACCCCACACAGTGTTAGAGCCCTGGGCATAACAGCCTGGGTTCAAATGAGGACTGAAACCGTACAGATAATTCAAACTATGAGATGTTTTATTTCACTGTATCAGTATTCATTTCTGTAATAAACAGCTATTGATGTAGGGTTTTGTGGAATGACAGTGTCCTTATGAAAGTCTCCTTTGAACAAATGTAGTTCTATGACCAGATCATTAGGTTGGTGGGGGCAGAATCGTTAGTGGGGGCTGTTAACTCTTTGCAGTTTAAACAAATAAAACATCGTTCCGTCAGAATTATATCTTTGCTGCTGGTGTGTCGAATACAGCAACGGCACTTCATATGCAAAATCCAGTCGGTATGTACAGAGCACTGGCTTTTTTTGGTGTTAATGTGTTTCAAAACGATAGGTTCGCTGCAACATTTGAGACAGCTTATAATCAAATGTAAATAGTCACGAAACCTTGAAATCATTTGGGTACATTAATTTTTCGCACATGCATTTTAGTAGAGATGAGCTGAAAAAAACACCTGTGTACAGCTACAGATCCAGCTCGTGCGGAAGAGGCTGACGTTGGTTATCCAGGATGGGAAAGGCGTACCTGACCAATCGAATGACATGAGAGCTGCTATCTTCGATACTCTGAAACCAATCTTAGAATTGCAGGTCCGTATTTCAATAAAATACGTGACATATTTTATCCTCGATATAGATGCAGACGTAATGGCGAAAGTGAATCAGTTCATTTCTGTTGCGTATTTTCTGAAAACTGTATTTCCGAAGCCTACTGCACCATATGATGATGCAGCGCATCAATTTAAGCGCAGCGCATTATCCATAACGTAACGACAAAATGACACAGGCTCTCCTACCTGGTATCCGAGGGAAATAATGCCTGCTGTTGCCATACGTTATGGGCTGAAGGTTGTAAGCACTGCAGAAATCAGCACTTTGATAAAACGCATCTCTGTTCCTAACATTCATCGCCATCTTCCTCGCATCCTTCAGAGCTCGCTACCGAACTTCTTCCAGCCAGACGTGCATCTTGTGATGTGAGGTTCCAGTAGAGGGGTGTGCCGAAAATAGAGATTTTTATGAGAATATAAAGGAAGCACACAGTGCATGTGATTGTAGCATAATTTAATATGTTTTGAACAAATGCAAAAGAAGTTGCTTAGAACCTCATGCAAAAACAACGCTAAATCTGAGAGAGATTTTAACACTGACTTAAAACTTCCCTTACTTGGTTTGGTACAATCCATTTCCTACCGAGAAAAGACTTCAAAAATGTGATTGATAAAATTGCAATGCACCCAAGTGTAATACGAAAGTGCTATAGGTGAGCATATGTAGACGAAACCATGTTTCACATGAATAAATAAACAAATAAATATAGATAGATAAATACATAAGTAAATAAATAAACACGGATATGAAATGTTAAGGATAAACTTACATTTAGAGCATTCTAACTATACGTGTGATTTGCGCTAGTGTTGGGGAAGTTAGAGAACACATCTGCTTTAACAGCATTAGGGTCTGCGCGTTTGACTAGGAGGAAAACACACCTGCCCACGCGCACAGGTTAATGTCATACACATGGACATAAATATGCTATAAAAGCATAATACACTCAGCAAATCTGTCGGTGAACATTGTATTTCAACATTTTTGTATTTCTTGCAAATAGAAAATTGCTAAAATAAGGAAATTAATAATTCACCGAATGTAATTTAAGTAACAATATATTATTCGGGTTTCATTATTATCTTGCGATTTGCTCGGTGCGGCTCGGGTCGTCGGTACGCCGCGCGGTGACATCGGTTGAGTTCGATGAAGTTTTCGTAGAATTCCACATGTTCTCGGTAAAGCCCGTCAAAACGCGCGCGACACCGCGTTTCGATGGGAACCGCCTGCAAACGTCTACCCGGTGCAGCGGTCTCCACCGAGGGCTGCGGTTAGCGCGCGAGCTGCTACGCTGCTGTTCACCGTCTTCACACTTATTCATATGAAGTGGTTTCAACATGAAACGATGACGGTAACGTTTGCGTGTCTGAACGAAGCGACCGTGCGGCGGACACCGTGTCCTCCCTTCGCTCACGGCACTGACTGATTTGAGTTCACCGTCCGTCGTTGCTATGGAGAGACTGCGCGTGCCGAGCCGGGGCGGGTAGGCCCGAACTCCGCCTGCGCGCTGGCGTGGCGCTGTGACCGAGGGAGAGCGCACCAACAACGGACTACTCACAAACATTTAGACGACGGTACGTACGTCTGGCTAGCTTTTTAATGCCTGCTTTGCATCTTTTGAACCAACGGTTAATCGATTACACAACCACAAGCCGTTGTGTTTGTTAAATAACAAAGTCAGCGGAGGTGCTTTTACATTTGGCAGTCTTTAAATTGTTTACAAAGTTCCCAATCAGATAGCGCTAGCTACGTAGCTGGCTCTTTAGTGGCTAGCGGAGCAGCGTAGAGCCCACGGCCGTAGTCCGGGCAAAAATGTGTGTCGGACGAGTCTAAAACGAAGAACGTTATCTACCCGCTAAATCCACTAACGTAATTATAGTGTTGGTGTATCATCAGAATTGCCAGGAATGGAAGTCGGGCCTCAGTTTATTTCAGGTGTGTTTTAGTATTTCGGACACTCCCGTTTTGATCATCTAGCCCTCGCTGACTAGCGAGGATTCTTCACGGGACGTTATTTATCACAAAAGGGCTCACATGTGCTCACCGTACTGATCATGGTATTCACAGGAGCCGTGACTGCTGTAAGTTGACGTACTCTGCAATAGGCAATTCTAATTTTTGGCACACGGCAGTTTACTTAACCTAGCTAGCATACGCTTAGGTGCGATTAGCTATCTAGCTAGCGACAGCATAATGCAGGCAACATGAATAAGCTAACCTAACTAAACTAACCGACCTAAACTAACCCTAACTAAACTAACCTAGCCAACATAACTAACTAACCATAACTAACATAACTAATCCTAATTAACATAACTAACCCTACCTAGCCTAACTAACCTACAGTCTACAGGCTGGCAGTATAGCCACATAGCTGAGGTGCTTGGCCAGCTATAATCGGACTCCAATTCTCCGGATATAACTCACGTTCTTGGTTGCCGGCTACCTGACCAGATTGTTCAAGTTTGAACTGACGTTGTTTTGCGGACTACAGGAATCTAAATTGTATTCAGTATTTATACATTTCTTTTTCGAAATTGAGTAAGCTGTTGATCCGCAAACGTGTGGAGAGCTCTGTCTCATTGTGGTGTTGTTTACTTTTTTATTTTATATTATTATTAGTAGTAGTAATAGTAGTATTACCTAGCAAACTATCTAGCTAGCTGTTTACAGTATCGGTGCTATGCATTGAGACCATTGAGTGTCTTTAGACAAGTCATATAAAGTCCAATTAAACGAATTGTCCACCGAGTGGGGGAATCAGCTTTTTTATAGTTAGCAATTTAGAATGTAACTAACCGATTCACCTATTTGGTTGTTTGTCTTTAATAAGGCGTCTTTGTTGCTTTTTGCAGAAGTTACAGATTACTGCACAGGCAAAGTAGAGGCAAACTTTTAGGGAAGCAGAGCTGATGGTTTCTGATATGAAGTCAGAGGTTTCCAGGTTACGCTAAAGTCATTGTAAGGTAGGAGCTGTGTGCTCTTTCTGTAATTCACAATTTGTAATTCACAACACACTGTTTCCATGGCTCCCCCTTGTTTGGTATCTGGATGGCAGATCTTAGTTTACACATAATCATATTCGAGTTCAAGAATAGTAGAATGTGCTATGAGATTATCTGGTTCATAAGAGAGAGTCGACTGCCCCCCACAAGCTAGAGAATGTCTTTGAGTATGAAATGAGGAACGATGGAGAATGATCTGCTGCATTCCGTCATTCATGTCATGGCTCAACTTGTCCATGGTGGCTTAATATCTCCATGAGCTGCACTTGTGTCAGTCAGGCTGGTGGGCTGATGACAGTACAGAGAGGGGGAAACGACTCACTCCTGTGAGAAGTGCCAAATGCTTTTGGCTCCATGTGGAAGGGAAATAAGTCGCCTCTCACTGAGGAATTCATTCTTTTCATTGCTGAGTGACTCAGATATCGGGTAGAACCTTTTCTTCCTGTAAGCTCTTGGATGACACGTTGTTTTTGCCACTGAGCCTGCACTCCGTGAGATGTCTGCAGTGGCTGTGACGGGGATGTTGTTAGTTTGATGTCTCATGTATAACTCTGGATGTTATTACTTATGTCTCACATATAAGTTTGCATGTTATTAGTCCAACCATGATGGAATATGCAGAAAATCTTTTTTTTTTAAATAAAAAACATCCTTCATTCAATTAATATTAATACCGCCATCTTGCCTTTGTGACCCAATTAACATAAAGAAGCAAAGCCATAGCGGTTAGTGTGGCTTGTACAGAGACTTAACCAGAGACTAACCCTGTACAACCCAGAGCTTGTACAGAGAGGTACGTGGATGTATAGTTTGCTTTGGATGGTACACTTCACTACATTCTTTGTTTCAGTTTTGTAAAAACTTATTTATTTGAATGTTTGTGTCTACAACTTTCTAAACATTCACTTTGCTTTAAAAGCTCACTTTCATATTTTTTTTTATCCACTTAGGATACCTAAAGGTTGGTTTATTTTCTCGGCATTGAAAGATAAGTTGGTCTAGAGACAATGCCTCCAAGGCCCTCTTCTGGAGAACTGTGGGGCATCCACTTGATGCCCCCTAGGATTCTGGTGGACTGTTTGCTCCCTAACGGCATGATCCTGACCCTGGAGTGCCTCAGAGAAGCCACGCTCATTACCATCAAACATGAACTCTTCAAGGAAGCCAGGAAGTGCCCCCTACACCACCTGCTGCAGGAGGAGACCTCCTACATCTTTGTCAGCGTAACCCAGGAAGCCGAACGGGAGGAGTTCTACGATGAGACCAGGAGACTCTGTGACCTGCGCCTCTTCCAGCCTTTCCTAAAAGTCATCGAACCTGTGGGAAACAGGGAAGAGAAAATTCTCAACCGGGAAATCGGTAGGAATTCCAATGATGTGTAGTTGTTGTGTTTTTAGCTGGGTTAGGCATGTAGAGTTAGGCACGTGTATTCCTTTTGTAACACACTTGTGTCAAACTTAAGAATTTCACCTTCCTCACCACAGAGTGAGTTCAGTTACTTCTGTAGGGGAGGCAGATCGTAGATCTGTAAACAGAGTACTGGTGTCGTCTGTAAACAGAGAGGTCTGGTGTCGTCTGTAAACAGAGAGTACTGGTGTCGTCTGTAAACAGAGTAATATATGATGATGTATATTGGAATCACCTTTTATATGTAATCCTTTCATTTTGTTGTACACCTGCGTGTTTTCCGCTGTGCTACAGGTAGGTGTTTCCTGACTGTCCCATCCATCTAGGCCTTTCTTCCGACACTTTGGTCAACATTGGTCCTGTGTGTGTGTGTGTGTTTTTCAGGTTTTGCGATTGGCATGCCCGTGTGTGAGTTTGACCTAGTGAAGGATTCTGAAGTGCAGGACTTCAGACGAAACATCCTTAACGTCTGCAAAGACGCAGCAGAACTGCGTGACACCAACGGCTCGCACAGTCGCGCGCTATACGTCTACCCTCCCAACGTGGAGTCCTCCTCTGAGCTTCCTAAGCACATCTTCGGCAAATTAGATAAAGGTAAAATGGACCAGTGATCTATGTGACCGGCCTGGATCTCCTGGGATGGGTTTTCACATTAGCTACTAACTTCAAAAACGTTTACGGTTTACGAGCTTGTATTTGTTGGTTTTCTTGTACTCATTTGTAGTAAAGGCTATTTATAGGAGTTGTGGAGCACGAGAGGTTTGTTTTTCAGTTTTATCGAGTGAAGAGCAAGCATGCACGGCGAGCTCGGTGCATACAGTTACCTCACACAAGCGGCAGCCGCCCAAACTCTGGGTCCACGTTGCAGTTTCTCCTGACTCTTCTCTCCAGTCCGCTGAAATCTCTTCACTGTGCGAGCTACGCTACAGGCTTCCTCTGCCTTCAGCAATTCCTTCTCCTGGGTCCAGGTCAGATCATCGTGGTCATCTGGGTGATCGTCTCTCCCAACAATGACAAGCAGAAGTACACGCTGAAGATCAACCACGATTGCGTACCTGAGCAGGTGATCGCTGAAGCCATCCGGAAGAAGACACGAAGCATGCTGCTCTCGGCCGAACAGCTGAAGATGTGTGTGCAGGAGTACCAGGGCAAGTACATCCTGAAGGTGTGCGGCTGTGACGAATACCTGCTGGAGAAGTACCCCATCAGCCAGTACAAGGTGTGTGAAGGGCGTGGGGATGTGGATGTGTATGGGTGGGTGAGAGAGTGAGAGTACTTGCTGCAGACGTACCCCATCAGCCAGTATAAGATACGCCAGCCCACACTCGTAACACCACCCGCTGCCCCAGTCAAAGTACAGTGTGCAGAGATATCCCCAGTCTCTCCACCTCTCCTGTAGTACTCAGCTCAGTCTGTATAGGTCTTCTATCTCCCGGGCCTGAGCGACTAGTTGGGTTTGAGAGGGACTAGCTGTTGTATTCACGTTGCGTTCCTGGTTTCCCTCCTTTTCGCTGTCCTAAATTTGACATGGAGGTGGTATGCAAATGAGTAGGGCACCTGTCCATAACCAGACTACGCCTCTGTCATTGTTCTGTAGGTTTGTGCCTTTTAACAGACCCGTGTCTCCTCTCTCTGCTCCCTCTCTCTGTCCGCCGTCTCTGCCCTCAGTATGTGAGGAGTTGCATTATGTTGGGCCGCATGCCCAACCTCATGCTGATGTCGAAGGACAGCCTGTACTCCCAGCTCCCCGCCGACTGCTTCACCATGCCCTCCTACTCCCGCCGCATCTCCACGGCCACGCCGTACATGAACGGGGAAGCCTCCAGCAAGTCCCTCTGGACCATCAACAGCACTCTGAGGATACGCGTCCTCTGTGCCACATACGTCAATGTGAATATCCGTGATATTGATAAGGTGATTGTGAAGGAACTCAGCTGGACTGTGTGGAAAGCAAGACAGTAGAAAGCATGTCATTGTCATTGACATGATGCCTAAGGGGTGTCCTGTGATCATACATATATGGTCGTGTTCGTTCCTCTCTGTAGCTCATGGTCTCTGTGCTGTGTTGCAGATTTATGTACGCACGGGGATCTACCATGGAGGAGAGCAGTTGTGTGACAACGTGAACACACAGCGTGTGCCTTGTTCAAACCCCAGGTATTAACATGGCCCGTTCCACTGAAGGGAGGGAGGTGTGCTTTGCTGCAATGGACAGTGAGCTCTAATATCTCTCTCTCTGTGTCTGTCTCTTTCTCTCTGTCTTTCTTTCTCTCTATCTGTCTCCCTCTTTCACTGTCTGTCTGTCTGTCTCTCTCTCTCGCTCTCTCTCTCTCTCTCTCTCTCTCTCAGGTGGAATGAGTGGCTCACCTATGACATGTACATCCCGGATGTCCCACGGGCCGCTCGCCTTTGCTTGTCCATCTGCTCTGTGAAGGGAAGGAAAGGAGCTAAAGAGGTAAACAGCTAAACAGATACTCACTCATACACACTAGCGTGAGCGTCACACACGCTGTCCCAACGTCAGAGCAGTGGAACCGCACCAGCCAGGGCAGCTGCTGTTCCCTGCACCGTAGTAATGCGCTCGGGGGTAACTGAACCTCCGTGTAAGTCTGGCAGTGAAAGGTCATGAGGACATCCAGCTAATTAACTATTGATCCCTTTGCTCAACAACTTTACTCTTACTGTGAGCTGGTAGTGGTGAAATGATCTATGTGGCGGGTGGTGTTTGCGATCTCCCTCAGGAGCACTGTCCGCTGGCTTGGGGAAACGTGAACCTGTTTGACTACACCCACACGCTGGTCTCTGGGAAGATGGCATTGAATCTGTGGCCAGTTCCACATGGACTGGAGGACCTTCTGAACCCCATCGGGGTCACAGGCTCCAACCCTAACAAGGTACTGCAGCATAAAGATGGCTGCATTTGCCACAGTGATTGACCGCACGAGCAGTCTGGTATGCTTCGACTCACATGATCGTTATTCAATTACATACTTGTTACTTTTTAATAATTTTAACCTGTTTGATATGCTTATTTCGATTAAAGACGTTTGTTCAAAAAAATGCTTCTACTGTTTCACATGTAGTGGTGGTGATGTATTTGTTTAATCTGTGGTGTGTAGGAAACCCCATGTCTTGAGCTGGAATTTGACTACTTCAGCTGCCCTGTAAAGTTCCCTGACATGGCGACAATAGAGGATCACGCTAACTGGATGATCTCCAGAGAGATGGGATACAGTTATTGCCAGTCTGGTCCGGTGAGTTTCTACACAAGCATCCTGCTTAATTAATTATAGCAACACGTTTCCCATTGCTGTCTATAGTCCTGCACACCCCAGTAGCCTTTATGTCCCTAAAGTGTGTTCATGTGTTTTGTATGAACTTTCGTCAGGTTATGGAAAGTGTAACTGAAAAGCCATTTTGAGGTCCCTTAGCAACGTCTCACTGGTTGTTAGTGTCTCATTGAGGCTTTTTGTCTCACTGGTTATCATTGTCTCATTGAGGCTTTTTGTCTCAGTGGTTATCATTGTCTCATTTAGGCTTTTTGTCTCACTGCTTCGTATTTTCGTTTGAAGGCCTTTTGTGGCCTTACGATGGACAAAAGAACAGGGTTTAATTGTTAACAGCGGTGACATCCATGGAGAATGAGTCTATGAGTGATCAAATAGAAACTTCTGCTTTTTTGACCACAGAGTAGCAGACTGGCACGAGACCACATTATAACGGAAGCTGACATCGAGCAGCTGCGGCAGCTGGCGAACAGAGACCCACTCTCTGAGATCACTGAGCAAGAGAAGGACTTCCTGTGGCGGCACAGGTAGTCTGGCTCCTTCCCTGGCCCCTCCCTGCTCTGTCCCTGGCCCCTCCCTGCTCTGTCCCTGGCCAAACCAGCCTACATCCCTGGCCAAACCAGCCTACATCACACCAGACTTCAATTCTGTCTTTCAGGCAGTACTGCGTAAACATACCCGAGATTCTGCCTAAGATTCTGCTTGCGGTGAAATGGAACTCCAGAGATGAAGTTGCACAGGTTGTTAAGAAATTCTGCCAACCCAGTTTCTGAACACTACTGATAACGTTAGGAATTTTAGAAGTATTATGCTAACCTCATTACACATTGTCTTACATTGTCATACATTCACTTGCAAAGTCCATTATCCTGCTTCTGTCTCCCAAACAGATGTATTGCCTGCTTAAGGACTGGCCTGCAATCAAACCAGAGCAAGCTATGGAGCTTCTTGACTGTAACTATCCAGATCCAATGATTAGAGATTTTGCAGTACGGTGCCTTGAGAAGTATCTGACTGACGATAAACTTTCCCAATACCTCATTCAGTTGGTCCAGGTAAGACTGTCCTTTCACTTTGAGTAAGAGGTTCTGAGTCCAGTCCTTAGGGACTCGATGCCAGACCAGATTTTGGGTCCATCCAAGCTCCTACCAGTTAACCAAAGGCTGGAGAGTGATTGATAACCTGGCTGAGCTGTGTTGGGCTCTGGGTCCGAGATGTAGACTAGCTGGGGTCTCTAAGGACTGGTTTGAAACCCATGTTTAGTTGCTGAATTAAGAACGACATTGTGCAGCATTCAGTAAAGAGTGCATGGTTTCTTATTTTTTGTGTCTTCAACAGGTTTTGAAGTATGAGCAGTATCTCGATAACCCATTGGTACGATTTCTGCTTAAAAGAGCACTGACCAACCAGAGAATCGGACATTTCTTTTTCTGGCATTTGAAGTGAGTGAGCATGGTTGATCCCCTCCAGCACCAGTTTGTGTAGTCTCGTACTGTGAGGCACCATAAAGAGTGCAAAGGAACGTTCCTGCTGCTGAGACTGTTGAATGCCGAGATCCAGGAAATGCCATGTTTACATAGCCTGTAAATATTTGTTTGAATATTGTGGTCTTTTAGATTTCCGTCTGCTTTTTTTCTGCCAGATTTCCTTCCGACTCGGCAGATAGCTAATGTCTTGGATTTTGTGGTTACTGTTAGTTAATTGATGATGTTGTTTTTCAACCTTACCCGTGCATGTGCAGGTACTACAGGGTTGCCACCCCTCTTGTACCCGGGGGCAGTTTGGCTGAAAAACGTTTCCAATTCGTTACATCAACTGTTCAGTTACCAATCTGTGATTACAAAATCCATGATTAATACCTCTGTCTTATGAAATCACTTGTTCTCTCGTTCTGCTGCATATTTCCGTAGACCTCAGTGCCCCAGTAGAGCAGATACACAGACACAAACCCATGTTACAAATTGCTTATTTGTCCAAGACTAGTAGAATGAATGGTTGTGGTTTCAGCACAGGTTATCTGAGGTCACGGTGATGTTGGAACCTCATGAATATCTTTAAATGCCACTTGACATTCGGATATGAGTAGAAGTTGCCAGGTCTTCTGTGTTACTCCCCATTAATTCTACGAGCCCTAGGCAGTAACCGCAGTGCGGATGCCCAAAACAGGTCAGAGATGCACAACAAGACCGTGAGTCAGCGCTTTGGCCTGCTGCTGGAGTCGTACTGCCGTGCCTGTGGCATGTACCTGAAGCACCTCAGCAGACAGGTGGAGGCCATGGAGAAGCTCATCAACCTCACCGACATTCTCAAACAGGAGAAGAAGGATGAGACCCAGAAGGTACTGCGCTCACCCCACCCCCCCCCCCCCCCCCACACTCACCTGGAGTCTGGTTTCCATCTACTTCGTGCTTATTGTTTAAGCAGAGATGTGTTGAAAAGTACTGACCACTGGCAGCTTGGCTCCATCAAATAGATGCTTTATGTAATGGTGTGATTTACTGCAAAAATAAATTTTGTTTTTGTTTTTCCTATGCATTTATATTGAGAATTTCATGTACTTTCCAAATTTATTTTGAACAAATTTTCATAGGTTTGCCTTCTCTGACTTTTGCCCCTCTTATCGTCTCCTGATAAGGGTGTCAAAAAAAGGACTGAATATACAGAGAACAGCCCACTGTGGCCAGTATCAGCACGGCCCACCGTGGCCAGTGTTTAATGATTTGGCTAAGTGCCCAGGCCGCTGGATGGGCCTTAAATCACAGTGTTCTTTAATGCTTGTAGTCAGCTTTGCTTGGTCCATTCTAAACCAGACCATGATGCATTGTTGAATTCTTGCCAAACCAGAGTAATGATTTGCAATACACTAAATATGAGTGAGACCTGTACATATGGGGTAGTATTTGTTTGTCAAAAACTCGTTTAGTGCGTTTATGAGGCAAAACGGCACAAGTGAATTTTGAATTCTCGGGCATTTCTGTGCTTTTTTTTAAGTAGATTTTAAGTAGTGTTAAGGAGGCGTGTTAAGGAGTGTCTCACTGCTCCACCCTTGCGTTCTGCTCGTGGCCGCTCTGGCCGAGTTCGCTCTCACTGCTTTAATAGGCAGCATTTTCACTTGCTCTAACGAACTGCACTGCTGAGCAGTTCCTGGGTTCCTCTTAATGAAACCAAAGTACACACCCTTAATGTGCCATAAACTATTCTTATAGCCTCTTTAAAGTTTACCACTGTGATTAATGTTGGATTGTGGGAGAGTAACATGTTAGACGTCCCATCATGATGATCTTAATTTGTCTATCAAAATTGTTTACGTTGTACCACATTATTGTCCAACAGTTGATCTATTCATGCCAGAAAAAAAGGTCATATGTTTAAAAACAAAATAGATATTTATAATGCTACTTCTGTTGTCTACACCAGCAAACATCTCAAAGCACATTTTCCTTTGCATGGAAATCAGTCTTAAGAGGCCTGAGAGTGGGCTGGAGGGTTGTGTCCGCCTCTGGAGTGGTTCTGTCCAACTCTGTTTCCTTCTTTAGGTCCAGATGAAGTTTCTGGTGGAGCAGATGAGGAGGCCGGACTACATGGACGCTCTCCAGAACTTCACATCTCCTCTAAACCCTGCCCATCAGCTGGGCAACTTGCGGTGAGGCACTTGAGCACTGGTTGTTTTAGTTTGAAGAATTGCACATAGCATGAAATGGCAAATTGGCATCAAACAAGAGCGACATGTCATGGATTTGTGGTTCATTCTGTTAGGCTTGAAGAATGCAGAATCATGTCATCGGCCAAAAGGCCCCTGTGGCTCAACTGGGAAAACCCTGACATCATGTCTGAGCTCCTCTTCCAGAACAACGAGATCATCTTCAAAAACGGCGACGGTCAGTTTTATACTACAGTTATTTTTCTGTACATGTTTCCCTTCTGAAAATATTCAGTGTGTGCTTTAAGTTACCATCCATCTTCTTTCTAGACTTGAGGCAAGATATGCTGACTCTTCAGATCATTAAGATAATGGAGAACATTTGGCAGAACCAGGGCTTGGATCTCAGGTATTTAACATGGACCTCAGGTATTTAACTTGATCCTCAGATGTTTAATTTCCGAGCCAGTGCGTTGAATACAGACTCCGGTGAAGGAGATCTCATTTTTGGGACCTTTCCTCCACTTGCAGAATGCTGCCCTACGGGTGCCTGTCCATAGGAGACTGTGTGGGGTTGATCGAGGTGGTGCGGAGCTCCCACACCATCATGCAGATCCAGTGTAAAGGAGGACTCAAAGGAGCACTGCAGTTCAACAGCTCCACACTGCACCAGTGGCTGAAGGACAAGAACAAGGGCGAGACGTGAGTGTCCCCCGCCAGGACATGCCGGCAGGTAAAGCTCATTGTCTGAAGCAGAGAGGTAAACTGTGCACATTTTTGATCATGGTAGGTATGATATGGCCATCGACCTGTTTACGCGTTCCTGTGCTGGGTACTGTGTGGCCACCTTCATTCTGGGCATTGGAGATCGGCATAACAGTAACATCATGGTGAAGGATGATGGACAGGTATGCTTGTGTAGTCTGTGTCCTTTTCCACGCATGTGGTCATCCATGAGTATTAACAGCTTGTCCGCTGTGTAGCTGTTCCATATAGACTTCGGTCACTTCTTGGATCATA
This sequence comes from Brachyhypopomus occidentalis, assembly GCA_020368025.1. Lineage (NCBI taxonomy): Eukaryota > Metazoa > Chordata > Actinopteri > Gymnotiformes > Hypopomidae > Brachyhypopomus > Brachyhypopomus occidentalis. Next base: position 6,363,509 of record JAGXOD010001399.1, on the reverse strand, counting down.
AGAAGAAGAAGTTTGGCTACAAACGAGAGCGGGTGCCGTTCGTCTTGACCCAGGACTTCTTAATCGTGATAAGCAAAGGAGGAACTCAAGAGTGCACTAAAACGAGGGAGTTTGAGAGGTACGTGTGTGAGGTGTCCATGTATTGGACATGTGTAGGTGGTGTGTGGTAGTGGATGTTGGGCTGAGTATGCACACTGGTGCTTGAAAGGGTGTGGATGTTTCATATCTCTGCAAAACATATGACCCAACACATGTTCTGACCCCGGTCCTAAAAGTAGCTAAAGAGAATCCAATTAAACGAATGAGACAAAAATAACAAACTCAGTCATTTGTTTTAAGGACAATTATTCAGTATTGCATGACGGAGAAGAATGTGAACCTCCTGGATTAGTGCCTAATTTGAAGGTGAAATTAGAGGCATGTTTTCCATCAGCGAGATGGCCATTGGGTTGTTCTGTTTTATTTTAAAGGACAGGGATCTGTCAAAGTCTGATCTTCACAACATGTTTGTGGAAGTGTATCATGGCACACAGATTAAAAAAAAACGAATGCTTATCAGGTTTGAAAAGGTTACAGAACCATCTCTAAACAGTTTAGACTCAATCCCCCAAGCCACAGTCAGACAAACTGTGTACGCTTGGAGGACATTGAAGACCATCGTTACCCTCCCCAGGAGTGGTCGATGACCACAGATCACCTCGAGAGCAATGTGTGTAATAGTCTGTGAGGTCACAAAAGACCCCAGGGTTTTGAGTGTCCTTTCTCTCATTGGCTAATGGTCATATTCATGAGTATGCTGTGTGGCGATGGTTCACTGCTCTCCAAGAAGAACCCTGCTGTCCATCTGCACTGCTGGAGATCACATGGCCAAGCCAGAACACTGTTGGGAAAATGTTTTGTGGACGGATGAGACCGAAATAGAACTTTTTGGTTTAAATGAGAAGCGTTATGTTTGGAGACAGGAAGACACTGAATTCCCTGCAAAAGAATCTTGTCCCATCTGTGAAACATGGTTCGGGCCTGTTGTGCTGCATCTAGGCCAGAACAGCTTGCCATCACTGATGGAACAACGAATACTGAATCATACCAGTCGATTCTAATGGAAAACGTCAGGACATTTGTACATGAACTGACTCAAAGAATGTGGGTCAGACAGCTTCCCCTACAATACAGGTCGTGCTACCAAAGTATGGTTGAAGAAGAACAAAGTTAATGTAGATCAGCAGTTACCAGCAACATCTAGTTGCAGTTATTCGTGCAGACGGGTCCCACCAGATGCTGTAAGCAAAGGTTCCCATACTTCTGCCACTCACAGATTTGTCACAGTGGATCATTAAAGACATTTTTGTTCATTTGTTTATTTGGGTGCTCTTTATCTGTTTTAGGTCATGTTTATACAGAATAGTACAACATTTCTTAGGTTTCCCAAAGCTTAAAGAATCACTGTCCAAGGGTTTGTGCATAAGAAAAACATTGCTCCCTGTAATGTTTCAGGCTTTAGTGTTTAAGGAGCTGGCTGGCAGCTGTGGTCTACAGTGGTCAGAGGCCGAGTTCAGTAACAAACGACTCTTTTATGTGTTCACAATTGCTGCCAGCAACAGTTCCTCCTTTTCCACTAGGCTTCCGCTTTCTTAAAAAATCCCTAATTGCTGCAGGAAAAAAAGGCTAAAATAGGCCTAGCCTACAGAGAAAAGCAGTGTTTTAGAGGCCCACATCTCATGTTTGTGCACAGGGAGGGCTCGAATCTCTGTCTCTCTGAATAACTGCATAAGTGCCCATCCTTGACAAATGACAAATTTGAAAAGAGGGAAATGATTTAGAGAGCAAAACACCCTTTTGGCGAACAGCATTTTGCACTGAGCTTGTGCATTTCAGTATGGGGTTTTGACTGTGGCTCACTGGTGCCCTCTTCAGGTTCCAGGAGATGTGCTACAAGGCCTACCTGGCCATCCGGCAGCATGCAAACCTGTTTATCAACCTCTTCTCCATGATGCTGGGCTCTGGCATGCCCGAGCTCCAGTCCTTCGATGACATCGCCTACATCCGCAAGACCCTCGCACTGGACAAGACGGAGCAGGAGGCCTTAGACTACTTCATGAAGCAGATGAATGACGCTCACCATGGTGGGTGGACCACCAAGATGGACTGGATCTTCCACACCATCCGGCACCATGCCCAGAACTGAACCCACGAAGGCCTGGACTTGCAGGAAGGATCTTGAGCCAGCTAGCGGACGCGCGGCCAGGACATTACTGGTCCTTCTATGCTAGCAGCCTGACCTCATGTACAAAAATGGGCTGATGCCCCAACTGACCTTCAAAGCACTAAACAATCCAGATTTTGTTTCTTTTTTTGTTTGTTTTTCCTCTTTCCCTTTTTTGTGGCATCCAAACAGAAAAAATACTAACCTGGAACTTTGTCCAGAATCATTATACATTGTTCCATTGTTTCCTGTAGTTTTGTACTGATGTCTTTTTTGGTATGTTTTTGCTGCTCTATTCCTGGAGAGACCACAGCAGGGTTTGTTTTTCCTCAACGTGCCTGTGGGAAGCCTTCTTCATTCACCAAGACCCCCGGTTGCTCATGTCTTCCTTGAAGTACAAAATCCTTTAAATATGCATGGAACCTCTGAGAACTCCAAAACTAAACAGGGTAAGATTTTTGGCATTCGGTCTGTGAACATTCACTCCGAAACTAGTCCCTGAAAGATGACTGTTGTTGAATCTTAAGAAAATGTAGTGAGATTGGCACATCCTGTGACCTTTAGATATACATTCGGGGGTTTAAAAGGGTTTAATTCTCCACTCCCTTAGTAGATTCCTTCTAGGCATTAGTGATGGTCTGAAAGTACCTGCAGATCCAGTAGTAAGTTCACATTTGGTATGCCATTAATTTGCACCTTTTTGTGCTTTTATTGTGGAACGTAGCACTATATGTCTCCCAGCACCGCGTCGTATGATGTAAAGAGGTGATAAGTGGGTTTAGTAGCGAGAGGGCGGTGCTTCTGCTGGAGAGCAGTGCTACGTAGTGGACCCTGGGCTCATGCCATTGCATAACCGCACCATGCGAAAGAGGAACAAAGCGGATAGTTCTCCTACTGCAGGCCCGGTACAGACGAGCGGCTAGCGTAGCATGTGCACCAGACATGCTAGCGGTGTATAGATAAGGCCGTAATGTAGTTGATTCCTGCAGGTGAAGGCCTGCTCCCTCCCCTCATGTTCTGCATGCTACAGCAAAGAAACAGCAGCTTGGATTAACTGTTTAATTAACAGTTTGATGAACAGTTTTCTGGTGTAGTTGCGATAGCATGGAATGGTATTTGATTTTCCTTCGCTGATCTTAACCAAGCAGGTTCATTTCACAGCTGTGCTGGTCACTTTTGTTGTGGTAGTTGATGGCCATACAGTTCTGCAAGAAGCTACAACAGCGCAGGGATGTGGGGGGGGGCTGTTGGAGGAGACAGAGAGTCTGGGATGGTGACAGTGGATGACCTGATTTACACTAGTATTTGTTGATTAGGTTTTAGATGACCTCTACATGCCTTTTAGTGCGTTTGACCTCTCATTATAGTTTTTTGTGCAGTACAGTCGAAATGTAGTGGGGCTGTGTCCGATGAGTTGTGTGTAGTTTACTCTTGGGGAGGGTATAAATGTGTTGGGGGGAGGGGGATGGTCCTTAGTTTGATGCTAGTCAATTATCAAACCCCATGCCAAATCTCAGAAAGCCCATCTAATCTTTGATGCATTTGATCTCTCGGACTTCATTACAAGCAGCTTCTAAAGGGCAGCACGTTGAGGCTGGAACGTCGAGAGACTGGGAGCCCTGGCCCAGGAACAGGGCCACGTCTGGGGCCAGCGCTCACAGGTGAACCAGGCCCCTCCCATATATCTGGGCATCAAATAACTACCCCTGTTGAATCATTTCAGCAATAAATTAGCAAAGGAAGCCAAAAAGATGCTAAGATCTGACAGTCAGAACCAAATTAATTGGCCTCTATATTAGTAGTTCTCTGTATGCCCATGTCTGTGTTTCATGCATTATGTTGTATGTTTTAATCAAAGTAACTCGTCACTACCTAATTGCGACTTGGTAATCTAAACTCTTTTTGTGGTTGTGGAGAAAGCCTGTTATGTTTTTGCATTACATTTAAGCTGTGAAAATCTAAGGATTACAAATGAGGTGCAATCATGTTATCTGTATGGATAGCCTATGTGTCTACTGGTGGGAAGACCTCCTTGAGATTGAGATTATTCAAAATACACTAGTTTATGAAAGTCTTTATATGTTATCTGACACTTTCCCTCCTGTTCTGTTAATCTAAGCCAAAGTTTTACATGTGTGTGGGAATTCTCCTGCACTGGGTCTAGGTTTTCATGTGCATATCCACCTGAAGCATTACAGGGGTAGTCTGTATTCCTGGACATCTTAGTATTTAATGAAGATACAATCATCTGTATTGGAAAGTCTGAAGGACTCATTTCTTTGTGCTGTCAAAACAGTATGCTGTTTACGTAAGACGTTTGTACCCTTCAAGTTTCTTAAGAGGCCAAACCATCTGCCTTTGCACTATATGTCTCGGTGGACACAGTCTACACAATGCAAAGACCACAGTGATGCTTTCTATTTTACATTATGTAAAGAACGTGTACAATTCTACTGGACAATAATGCAAAAATGTATTAATGCAACAAAAAGGAACACTTTTTTTTCCTCCAGTGTAATTTACAGACACTATAATGAAGTGTGACATTGAGGTATTCCAGACTTCTAAGCTTGAGGTTTCAGATTTTTAAACATCAATGTCATTCTTATATGCAGTAAGAAACACACACACAGGTATACAGTGGGACAGTAACTGATGTATGCAGGTGGCTCATGCACTTTGTAATGTCCGCCCTTCTGTACAATGCCTTCAGTACCACAGGAAGGTGCTGTTGTCTTGCATGCTGCATTTCCAGGTGTATTCCTACACCGCCTGAACCAGATAACATGAATTGGACGTTAGTCATTGTAACAGCCTTATGTTCGCCCTCCAGAAGCCATTTATTGCATGTTCCTGTTCACTACTTTGTATGTTTTGTCTGTACTGGTTACAGATCCTCTCTGGGCTGGACCCATTCAGAAACCCATTTACAGTGTCTCTGTAATGATGTGCAAATGCTTTCTACTCCCCTCATTTTCACCAACTGCACCAACCGGGAGGACTATTGAGATGCTGGACTCTTGGCGTCTTTTCTACGAGTTACAAGAAAAAAAACAGGAAAAATCTTTCATATTTCAGTTTGAGATCTTGATTATTGCTCTGAACCATCACCGTGTATGTCGAGAACAAATCTGTTATTGTGGTGTAGCACTGAAGGTTTGCTTGCATAGGCAATTTCATACCGATTGTGAATGTTTAAATAGTTTGGTTGTAAGAGTGTCTGCTGGAGAAACTCTTAGACATTTATAAAAGAAAAGTTGCCATTCTTTGAATTTTAAGGTAAATTGAAATATTGCCGTATTATGTGATGAGTGGCAAAGGATGGAGAATAATTGTTCAAAATACCGAAAAGAAGGTCAGACTTTTGTCTGCTATTTTAAAATGTTTTGACTGGTTACATTTCTGTATCGGGCAGTACTATTACATTTTCATGTTGAGTTATATTTTCATATATAATTCATTATTTTCAACAACACTACTTAGTGGGCCAAATTATGTTCCATACATCCATCCTACATGAGGATTAAGTTAAAGCCCTAATATGTTTATCCATTATGTAGAATAAAAATAAATCAATAAAAACTGTTTGGTCTAAGACTGCACTCTGTAGTAACCATCTATAACTGCTATTAACAGTTATATACCTTCATTCTCATTTATTTACTGGTTCATTGTGCACCTCAGTTGAGACATTGCTTTGTATCCTGTCTGTCTTCAATATTTTGAGTGTTCTGTGACTATGTACAAATAAACATTAAAAACAATTTCCTTGCACTTCTTACAGATGCTTATTTACTGGGTTGCTTTGTTTTTTAAGTGTCTGCCATATTCGTGTATACCTGTTAAAATGTATAGTTAAAGTATCCAAAATAAAGTATTTTGGACATCTTAGTGGGGATATAATTTCTAGTCAAGTTCTGGAACTAAGGTAAAAGAGTAAGACTAGGCATCTAATGATTAATTTGCCCCAAACTGTATTCATTCTTAAAAAGTGATTGTTGTCGTGTACATCTTGCACATGCACCTGGGAATGTATATAGACATTTTCAATATTAACTGACCGACGAAATTAAATGTTCACGCCGAAGTGTCACTTTTGACTTCTGTATTAATTGCTAAACTTGGCAAGCGCTACACAGGGCAGCTGTTTCTGTCAAAATAAAAGCTTTTAACGTATAGTTTTTAAATTACTTAATCGAAGCCTGAAACGTTTCGAGTTTTCCACTTTATCTTGCTTAATTTCTAATATTGAACTAGATTGCATAGCTATTATAACTGTTGAAGGATTCACGTTAATTGATAGAAGACATAAAATGTTTAACTCCTACGATGTACGCATCCCGTACTTTTGATCAGCTATCCTAACCGCCACAACTATCTGTGGAAAACAATATCCAAACGGAGGCTTTTAAGAATTACTGAATCAAGATAAAAGCAACGGGAAACAGTAAACGTAAATAAAGCTTTTCGTTTGTCGCGTCTGGCTTCACACACCAATGTTCATGCGGGAGCTCAGATGTGGGAAGGCCGTCCCCCAGCGCGCGCGAGAGCTACTTACAAAATGTCATACTGCTGAACAGTCTATGCCGAGAAGATTAAAGGGTTCTGCAGTTGTTGTATGTATCGTTAAAGGTATGAACACAGCGGTACCTGAGGGATATCTGGCTGCCTAACCAGACCGGCGGTGCAGTGGGACTAGCGAGCCCGGGTTTAGTTACGCATGCACGCAGCTGCAGGGACGTTTCATGCTGGTCATGCCATTTATTCTGTGCCAATTACTCTGGCTGCTGTGGTGATCGCAGTTATGTTTCCCTCTTGCAGTAAGCTATCACAGGATCATGGACGGCTGAACTTATCTACCCTAGCTTATCCCTGGACATGTACCATATGTTTTGCCCGATAACACACGCTCTTGGTGTTGTGTAGTTCCCCGTTAGCCCAGCTGCTAGGGAAGCTGGCCCTGCAGGTCGCACGCGCCGCCATGGGTATCCTCCGCTGGGTTTCCGGCGCGGCGGGAAGGATCGCTGCCTTCAGGTGTTATCAGATTGCGCTGCTTGTTGCTGCGGCGTTGGCCGTGATGGCATTCTATTATTTTGGCTCAGAAAAGCAGAACTTCTCCAGCACGACAAAGCGAATAAAACAGCAGACCCAAGCAAGCCACAACTCGAACCGCAACGACGCCGACCTCTCCGCGGACACCGGATCCATGGACCGTGAGGAGACGTTAGGCGCCGTCCGTGAGGCAACAAAACATCAGAAAAAAACGGACGGGAGGCGCTACTACCACGCGCTAATGATGTTCACCAAAATCGACAAGAGCAGAACGCTGCAGAGCAAATTTGAGGTGGCCATGCGTTCCTTGGTGCAGCACGGTCAGTTCTTGGAGGATGAAGTGTTGGTTCTCCATTATGTGTCGGATGCAGCTAGTAAAGATCTGGGGGAGAAGACGCTTCCAGACCTGATGCTGGACGCGAGCTTTCAGTACGAGGTAATACATCATAAGACACACAACATAAACACATCTGGCTAACTTCCAACCGCATATCGCGCTGCTCCCTTGAACTCTAGTCTGACCGGGCAGTAGTAACACTGATGTTGCTTGATGTCCTGCAAAAAAAAACATTTGTGAAAAGGTCGTTTTCGCCCGTAGTTCGCCAGGTGGTAGTGGCACTGTGATTAAGGAACAGGCGGACGCATGACATGCACAGGTCACGCTACAGATATTTCCTCTGCATCACGGCACAGACGAACACGACGTGTCTCTCACCCCAACTCTCATAGAAACCTGCGGTTTACAGTATATTCATTTCCAAGCTCTGCTCGCGATATAACGCGCTGTCATGGAAGTGGTCATATGTTGTTAGAAACATCATCCTGGTCTTGTGGTTTGGACATGTCATTTCTTACTGGTCTTCACGTTGGTGGAGATTTAAAAATGCTGATTTTGCTCAATTAAGAGCAAATAAGTGGGCTGAACTGCTTAATGAGGTCCTGGGGAAAGCCTGTTTCTGAATGTTCCATAGAGAGAACCCCTAGAGGCCCTAGAGAGAAGCAGAGATTTGTCTCGTATATGAAACAGTTTTAGAAATTTGCATCACAGACAGAATTTTAGTGCATTGTGCAGAAATGGCTTTTTGAAAGAGGAAATCTCTGTTACCAATAAACCATTACAGGATGTGGTTATCTTGGGCACACGGTTTGGCTGTGCATTCACACAATTTAATGGTTGCTAGTAGGAATGGGAAATAAATGTACTTTTAAGCATTCTAGTTAATTTTTAAATTTTTCTCAGCACCAATCTCTCTGAGTCAACTTCCAAGAATTCTCCAAGCTTCTCTTTAGCAATTAAATTCTGCATAGCACAGCAAGTGCAGGTTATGTCTCTGGAATGGGAATGATTCATTCATTTACACAGAAGCCTACCCTGTAGCTCTGTGTGTATCTAGATGTTGACGAACATGACATCTCAGTGAACTTGTACAAGGTTTGTACAATTCACTTAAGTCTAGCCACTTGTTTGGCTGGAGCGACCATTGGTGACTCCTGATCTTCAAGTAAAAATATTAATGTTGCTTTTGTGTCAACCAGAAGTTTGTGGGTTCAAATCCCAGTTCTACTATTCAGCTCCTCTCTGCTCCAGGCTTTCCCAGCTCACAAATAAGATATGTGAAGAGAAGCCTTTTCATTGTATATATGACATTGCATCTGGTGTAGATGATTATTATTAAATTATATTGAAAGTAAATGCACATGCATGCAATGGACACCTGGGGGCAGTGTTGCTCTTTCGGTGCTCTTTAATTGTTCGTTGTGAGTGCCAGGATGTTGTTCTTGCTTCTGCAGGAACTGAATTGCCTACACCTTAGAAAAGGCTGAGTCTTGTCCAGGCAGGTATGTGGAGTACATGTGTGGGAGTTTCCTGTCAGTCTCTGCTGGAATAGGCTCCATTGTGATGGGCTGTTTCCCTCTGTGCATGCCTCTCAGTCATGACACCCGGCTCATTACCATTTTAATTACCTTTTGTGATCTAACCGGATGCCAGACTTGCATAAGGCACTCACTTTTAAGGAGAGAAACAGCAGGTCTGACAGTGTGTTGGATTAACGTCCGAACATCTTTGTTAGCGAAGGCCTTGTTAAAGCTTCTACTGGGTAGCGTACATGCTTGTAGCTGACCCTCTGTACTGAATCTAGGGGCGACGTCCTCAGCTCGGTACCGCCGGCCATTGTCCAGTAGTCCAGATTACTCTCCCAATACTGCTGTTCTACACGCATGTGCATGCACCATCAATAATCCAGAATCAGTAATCCAGAGATTGCTCAGCATTCCTCTCTGCTTGACTGTGGCTGTGTCTCTGAGACCCATCAAGGTGCACACCGTAATCATGTGTTGGTGTTGTTGAAATCTCCTGTTTATATAATGGCACTTATTACCTTGTCAAAGTGAGAAGCAAGCCAGGGCATCTGCTCAGGAAGCTGCATTTAAGATCTTGGTTCACCTGACGCCGGATCAGTATCTGTAACCTCTTCTTTCATCCGGACTGGTAACAGCCGAGTGCAAAAACAGACTCCACAGCAGATGGTGTGCATCTCTAGGAAGAGGACAAACGGAAGTCAGCAAAGACGTGGGCTTCCCTTTGGGAGGCTTCTGGTCCACTGTGTTTAGAGAGCAGTAACAGCAGTGCACGCTTCGATCTGACCACATCGACGGATTAAGATTATTTGTAAATCCAGAACATTATTTTTAAGGTCAGTGATGGTTTAGCCGTGCTTTGGTCACAGCTGTGCTCTCTGCAGTGTGAACAGGATTCTGTAGTCATGAATCGCTTGGCTAAATGGAAGATGTGTATTTCATCTTTGTGTGTGTGTACACAGTTAGAATGAGAACAGCTCTCAGAACCTGCTTCAGATCACTGGACACACGCATGTGCCAAACAGCTTGGGTCTCCCTGTACATCATTAAAGGCCCCTTTTGATGAATATTGTTGCTGTGCGGGACGGGGCGGTTGGTCAGTTGTGCAGGGTTTAAAATGGGCAGCATTGAAAAGGGAACCACTACTACCTGTGGGGACCTTCAGAAGGGGAGCTCAGTGTTTCAATAAGATGAATCCAGACTAAGTGAAGACACCAAATTAAATGTCTGATGGCCCTGGACACCAAAGTGTGCTCACATGAGCTATCTGAACTGTGTGTTCCCAGGTGGTATTCCATGATGTAGGTGAGCTGACGGAGAAGCTCTTCCCCATCGTGGAGGCCATGCAGAGGCACTTCAGTGCAGGCTCCGGCGCCTACTACAGCGACTCCATCTTCTTCCTTTCAGTGGCCATACATCGCATCATGCCTGCAGGTGAGAGAAGCTACACCTCACATCACATGTGCACCATTACACCACCTGTGGGATTACAAAACACACAGGGCTACAGCGATTCAAGAAGTCACTTTCAGTAATGTCATATATAAATGATCCTTAATTTGAAGGATCAGCAGTCATGGTGGAAAGTCCTGGCATCTTTATGAATGTCTGTGTGAAGCCTTCAGCCACCTGCTCAGTCGGTGATTTCAGGCTTTGTCTCTGAACCCTGTGAATGCTGAAGAGGTTCTGTGGACCTTGAAGAGGTTCTAAGGAGGTTGAAGAGTTTCTGTGAAGGTTCTGTAGAGGCTGAAGAGGTTCTCTGGAGGTTGAACAGGTTCTGTAGAGGTTGTTTTCCTCCACCTGTTCCAGTCCTTCACCCAGTAGGTGTCTCGTCAGCATGAGTCATGAGGGGCATCATGTGTACGTGTATATATGTGTGTGTGGAGGGAGGGACTTCTTACTACCCTCCCCCAACACTTTCAGGCTTCACACCTACTATCTAAGTAAGTGTGGGTGTGTGGAGAGAGAGGGAGAAAAAGAGAGAGTGACAGAGAGTGACAGAGCAGGGCCTGAAAGCCCTTTCTGTGTTAACGGTCTGTATATGAAGGTTAGTTTTCTCAAGCATTTTTTATTAGAGAGAGAGAGAGAGAGAGAGAGTGAGTGAGAGTGAGTGTGTTAATAGTCTGTATATGTAGGTTAGTCTTGTCAAGCATTTATTATTTGAGTGACAGACAGACAGATATGTGGATAGATGGATAAATGGATAAATGGATACATGCTCCCAAGATTTGGCGCTTCGGTGGTGATGCCTGTCTTTCCTGTCTCTGGTGGACAGAGGAGAAAGCTTTGTCACATTCTCTCACTCCAGGCTTTGTAACTTGTGCTAGACTGACCAGATGTTCTCAGATGTCACCTGTCGATGACAGCAGAGGTGTGCTTCCAACAAGGAAAAGCACTCAAGGATCCTCCATAATCCTACATAACACTGTGGAGTGAAGGCACGGGGAAAGAGGTCATGTGAGCTCATGTGGGAGGTCAAATGCTTTGAAACTTTGCTTTTGACCTTCATGTGTGGTTACCCTCAGATGATGAAGCTACACTTTAAAAAAAACAGTGATTGGAAAATAAAACCACTTTTGAGCCATATCAATGCTTTGTAATTGAAGCATTGTAAACTTTGTAAACATTCTCTGCTCATTTCTCTCATAATAATGTCGTATGCCGTGTTTCTTTGGCTTTCTGTAGGCGAGATGGTTGTGTGTGTGTGTGTTTCGTTCTCAGAAACCCAGCCTACCATGACTCCAACCTGCTTTGTGACCTGCCTGCTGTACAGGGGCAGTTTATAATTACTGAGCTCATGGCGCCTATGGCAAACATGAAGAGTGTGAAGGCATGCAGGAGTGAGAGAGTGTGAAGGCATGCAGGAGTGAGAGAGTGTGAAGGCATGCAGGAGTGAGTGTGTTCATCTTATTTATTTGAAAATAATGAGAATTTCAAATGCTTTGAATTGGTGTGTGTGTGAGTGGAGGGACATGTGGTTGTTTTTCTCTGGACTGGGATGTGTTTGTTCCCAGCTGGTGTCTAAAGAAGTGTCTTGAGACACAGCACCATTGACGTTGGCCCGCACACTACTGGAAAATAGGCCAGTGGACTTCATTATTTTCCTGTTGTACATTTTAATGGGAATTTCCCAGATGTTCTAATTCTTGTTTTTGCTGACCAAGGTATTTTGAAACATTAGTTCACAGCCTTATGCGCCTCATCCTGCGGCGTTTCGACCATTCACACCACCCCTGCGCCACAGAGAACTATACACATTTATTTCACAGAGTAAGAATGCGTCCTCATTCAAATGCATTAACTCCCGTGCTTTTACACTGGGTTCAGTGAAACGATTCTGATTCAGCCAATCGGGAACATGCTGCATTTTGGGTCACTACCCTGCTGCTTGGACTTTGAGGTACTTGAGACTGATGAGATTGATTAGATTTCCTCGTGCTGCCTGTCTCGTCGGTGCTTAGCAGCGCACCTGGAGCAGCGCACCTGGAGCAGTCCCAGCAGGTCACGCTACAGTCTTCAGATCAGAGTCATGAGATGTTCCTTCAACCCACTCCGATCTCATCTGTCTGTAAGCCTTTGTAAACAAAACTAAACCAGCCTTTTTATGCAACCTCCATTAATGGTGACATGGTTTTTCTGCTGCTTTTAACAAAGCAGGTCTTCACATTTTGGAGTGGTACTCTCTTTGAGTGTAGAAGAGTTTTTTTGTTTATATATATATATATATATATATATATATATATATATATATATATATATACACACACACACACCAAGTTTGAGCCTTGGTGAAATGGTACTACCCATGTTCTTAGAAGAACATGCAGATGAAAGAAAAGAAAATGAAAGGAAGGCTTCATGTGTCCCTAGGACTTAATGGAGAGCTTACTGAACTATCTGAAAGCTGTGAATGGCCTTCTTGCCTTGGTAAATACCTCGCTCATCACAGGCTGGGTTCCATCTTAAACATGCTGTAGTTCTGTAGTGTTGTAATGCTGTATTAGCTGTAGTATTATAGTACTATAGCTGTAGTGCTGTATTATTAGTAGTACTGTATTAGTTGTAGTATTGTAGTACTGTAGCTGTAGTGCTATATTATCTGTAGTATTGTAGTGCTATATTAGTCCTGTATTAGCTGTAGCGCTGTATTAGCTGTAGTGCTCTATTAGTCCTGTATTAGCTATAGTGCTGTACTCGTCTTTTGTTGGCTAGCGTGACAATTGATTAGGTAGAATGTTGTGGGAAAACGAAAGCGCTGTTGTGAGGAAGAAGACAAGTGGCCGTGTGCTGCCCTTACGCTCGGTCATACGCTCGGATGTCCAAATAGAAGGGTGTGGCTAAGAGTTAGGGGCATGGTTAAGTGTTAAGGGCGAGGGTGAAATGAGATTGGGATTTAGTCTTTTTACTGTACGGCTGGAGTGTCTGCAGTGTTGTCATTTTGGCAGAGACGAAACTAAAACACTATTTGAACAATTAGTTATTGAACCAGTACAGTGTTGAAGGGAAACAAGATGCTATTTTACATTTTCCGCATCTTGGGTAAGCGTGCTAAGGGATGGCCCATGTTCCACCAACACAATCCCAGCCATGTTTGGCTGTTGTGTACTGGTAAACCACGGTGACGTGTACTGGTAAACCATGGTGACGTGTACTGGTAAACCACGGTGACGTGTACTGGTAAACCACGGTGACGTGTACTGGTAAACCACGGTGACGTGTACTGGTAAACCACGGTGACGTGTACTGGTAAACCACGGTGACGTGTACTGGTAAACCACGGTGATTGCTGAAGCAGTTGTTTCTCTGGTTCCAGTATGCATACCCCCACATCTTTCCCTGTAGCTGCGCTGAAACTCGATTATGACTGCGAGCTCCTCCTTGGAGACGCATCGCCATGGTTTCAGGATGTGCAGAGGCAGATCACGTGTCCATATTAAGCTTGTAATGGGATTGACCTACATTTGTGGGAAGCGTTGACTGTTTTGTTGGGGAAGTCAGGCGGGGGACGTGAGAGTAGCCCTAATCCACCAATCACAGCTGGGCACGCCTCGATAGCATCTAAGCCTCTACCATCTCCGCTCACTCCAGTCATTGGCTATGGAGAACATTTAACCTCTCGTATCACACTACCCGTTATCTAACATTCACAGTAATATATAATACTGTATAAACTTGTTTTTTGTGTGTAATTATTATTATATAGAACGGGCAGTGTTGATACTGGAGTGGACCTGCACATGGACATCAGGAAGACGTGTGTATGAGAGCAATGCCAGGATGTCGCATGGCGCTGATGTGGTGCGTCAGACCATGTGGTGACGCACCTCTCTGGACTCAAAGCAAGAGTGTGAAACGCAGCGGAGGCATATTGTAGTTCTTGAAGTTCAAAACACCTTTTTCATCTCCGTTATAAAATTAAACGTAATGTAATCATTACTTTTTATTAAATCATCACGTAGCCTTGTCCTGTAAGTGGTCGTATGCCTTTGGGTTCATCATGTGCGTGTGTGCGTGCGTGTGTGTATCAGTGGACTGCATCACTGCGTGCTATAGTGAGCGCCGCAGGTGCTAGGGCTGGCAGGGGTGACCTTCTCGCTTGCTCAGATCAATGGGGCGTGTTTGGCAGGCCCTGAAGACGTGGTGGTAGTGGCACAGTGGCATGTCAGCCCAGCCTGGCCTGGAAGCTGCAGCGCCTCCTCAGACTCCCACAGCATTTCCGGCCGTGCTAGAGGGTAACATAGCATAGCACCGTGTTCATCCAGCAAGAGTTAAAGGTATGTGCTTAACTGTTTCCTGACATTTGCACCCGTCACTCACTAATGCTGCTGTCTGCTGTTGTTCTAGAGATGAAGCGCATTGTGCAGCTAGACCTGGACCTGAAGTTCAGGAGTAACATCAGAGACCTTTTCCAAGAGTTCAGACACTTCCCTCCTGGAGCAGTGATCGGAATCGTCCGAGAGATGCAGCCAGTGTACAGGTACACCCCCTAACCCAGAATGGCGAACAGTAGCCGTGTACTTAGTTCAGATTAGTACAAAACTTTTTCAAAAGCTCCCATTCTGTTTTTACACACACACACACACACACGCACACACACGCTAAGAGGATCAGAATGGCCATAGTGGCCAGGCTGAGTCTCACCCTGAAACTGGGGCACGCTAAAAGCCCAGCGCAGCCCACACCCTCTCAGAGCGGCAGAGCGTGCTCCTGTGAACAGCGGCCGTGGAGTGCCAGAGGTTCCTAGGTCCTCTCCCCCGGGCTTCCTCTGCTAAGAGCTCCTGGAACACAAGGAGGAGATTCAGAACAGGGGATTAGCAAAGGAAGTGTGTGTGTGTGTGTTTGTGTGTGTGTGTGTGTGTGTGTGTGTGGGCCAGAGTTTTTGCCCAAAACAACAGGATGCCTGTATACTGCCCATCAGGTTTGGTTTTCTGCTGTAAGGCAGTTTAGATTTCCAGTCTAATGTAGCCAAGTTCTCTGGACAACACACACACAATTGTGGAGAGGCACAGTCACTGTAAATGAGCTTTGTAAGGATAGAACGATTTAGTGTGTGCTCAGATTAAGTAAGATTAGCTTCCTGCATTCGTGTATACCTCTAACCATTCCAGCAGAACCCAGGCCATGGAGTATTGAACTGTTCAACAGCAGTGTGTTGTGTGTTCCACAAAGAGCAGGTACAGCGGAGCTCAAAATTAGACAATTATTCATCATTTTTTTAATAATACCTTTTCTACTAGCATGCAATTCAAAAACCTTTTATGTTGTGATTGATTAACGGTTGGCAATAGTAACCACTGCAGCAGAAGAGAAGCTTACGGAAAGGTGTTTTGTTTTTTTTAAAATAGTGGTTATAATGAGATATAGTTACAGTAAAGCTTATAATTTTGGTTATGGCTTTCCACAGTGAAGAGAAGTGTTGATGCCCTTGTGTTGAAAGGCTTCAGCACACGTTTCTCACACGTTATTGTGTGGTTTCACTACCTCTCTTGCACAGCTCGGGAACTCTAGTGGGCTACTCAGTGATCTCCGTAGCGTCTCGGCCAAGTTCACACGAGGACGCTGTCCTCAGCTCTAGCCATTGCTCCGCGGGCAGTGTGACGCAGGGCTCGCAAAAGAACTGCTGGACGACTGGGAGTCGTTTGCAGGGAAGGAAGCGTCTGCTGCCTGAACAGGCTATGATGAACATTAGCATCCAGCACCAGCCTTGCCACTGAGCTGTAGAAGAGGGTTTGTTAGATAATTAAGGAAATTATCTGTTCATTAGGAAAATGTAAGCTGTCCTCTAATTTTGATCTCTGCTACATTTGAATAGAAACACTATCAAAGTTTTATATAGCTGACTTTAATTAAAGGATGTGCCTTTTTAAAGTTTAGCTGTGAGCAGGTCAGCAGGTCGTCTGTGAGAGTGTGCACGAGACCCCCTTGCCCTTCCTGTCTCGGTGTCGCTGCAGTGCCCTGCCTCACAGGGGCACTCTTGGGTTTCTTGAGCTGGTCTAAAGGCCAGCGTGTGGGACAGTGCAGCAGGGCACACGCGCTTCTCCCCACCTAACCCAAGCAGCTGCTGCCTGTGGTTGTGTCGTGCTGGCAGTGTGGAGACGTGCTCGTTTAATTAAAGCTCCATCTTCTCGTACCAAAATGTAAGTGTTTGTGTTTGGGCTTCAGTTCTGCTGTGTTGTGTAGTTGTACCGCTCCATGTCGGCCCGTGTTTAAGATGTGCGCAGGGACACGGTGACGTTTGTACAGGGCGTGTGCGAGCGAGTGCCGTCTCTGTAAGGAAGCCTCCCTAGGCAAGTCATTCCTGCAAAGCAGAGAGCTGTAATCAGGCAGTGAAACATCACCAGGCCCCCAGGCCAAATCTGCCACCTGCAGCAGACTGATGGCCCCTCTGGGCCACCGTAATTAATGTTTCTGCCTGGCTGGCACACAGTGTTCTTTTGTCTTAAGGGCAAAGGAAGTGTGTGGATGAGTGTTTCCACGGACACAGCCTGTTGGTGACGCCCAAGGATGTGGCTGTTCAAGTCCCATTCTGCTGGTTTGGTTTGGCTGAGGTGGAGTTGAGCAGGGCGACCGCAGTGCGCTGAGGATTCTCCCTCCTAAATGTCTCTCCAGGTTTGCTGGCAAGTGCTTCCAAATGAGAGCCAGATACGACCTTGACAATGATGATGACCTTCACGGTAAAGCACGGTGCTCCAAGCCAGGCCCCGTTTTGGCAAGACAACCCGCTGGGACTTTGAAGATACACTCACCTGCACACTCACACACCTATCGCTCCAGTCTGAGAGGTGGTAAGAGAACTGGAATGTGAGTGGATAGAACTGGAGTGTGAACTCACCCTTCCCTCTGCTCCTTCCTCTCATCTGATGCTCGCCCTACTCGATCCCCGCCCTTTGAGACTTTCTTGCAACCCTCGGTGAACTTCCACCTCTGACCGCGTTGGCTTATAAGACCCTCATATCCACCACTGTGTTTGTTACGGCGTCCCTTAACGGCGTATTTAAACATAAGAGAAGAGGGGAGGTTGGCACTCTGTAACATGCATCAGAACAGGATGGTCTTTGCACACTTGCAGGGAACATGGAGATCTTTTCAGGGTGCATGATCATGCTCACCCAGCTACACAAATACCAGCTTTGCATGTGGGCTAATCTTGAGTGCGTTAAGATAAGCCATAGACTGTGAAATGAATTAGGCACTTATTTTCATCTTTAGCTTTTGTGAGTGGGAGCCTTAAGTGTTTTGATAAGGAGGTCTTGTTTTCTCTTGCTCTTCTGGTGCTACTTCACTGTTCTGTTTACCTCCTGCCAGGTAAGAAGGTTTTTCTATCCTCTCAGTTATGGGGGTAATGGTATATGTCTTTTTCCTCAAACCGTAATGATACACACATTACATTGTGATGCATGCGGTCATATGGAGAACACACCTGGGTTCTGTTACACCCTTAATGTGAACACATCTGGGTTCGGTTACACCCTTAATGTGAACACATCTGGGTTCGGTTACACCCTTAATGTGAACACTAACTTCATATTCCTGGGTGTCCCCAAGATGGCTGATATGAACATGGGCCTCATCTGCTTCCCTCAGAGTGACAGACACACTAGATGTTAGAACTGGAATTCAATGAGCAGAACTGCTTGATAGCACGTCCACATTGTGTGTCTGTGTGTGTCTGTCTGTGTGTATGTGTGTGCGTGTGCAAGGGAATGAGAAGAGACAGAAAGAGAGGGAGAAAAAAGAGGGATAGAGAAATGGTTTTGCTCTGCTTGTAAATCAGTGACTGCATGTGTAACAGAAACAGACATGATGGCTGTAGTCCCTCCTTGGTGTTGTGTGATGAACAGACTGCATCCTCCCTCCCTGATTGTGAACAAACACCATCTCTCCACAATGGCTGTTTATGCAAATGGACACGCTGCAGTAGAGGGAACAAATGTTCGGCAGGTTTTTTTCCCTCATTACTAAAGATTTAGCACTGCAACCGAAAACTTGGCTCAGGCACAGTGGGGTATTTTTGTTTCGTCTTATTTAGCACTGCTGGACATTTTGAACAAGCATCTGCAGACATTCTGGATTTTGGACATGATTTTATGCATTTAATCTCCAAGCTGCCAGCGAGTTACAGTTACGGTTTGAACAGGCTTCCTGTATTGCATCAAACAGGCCTTGTTATTGTGTCCACTGCATACCTGTTCCACCACGACTGCCATTAGTGTGGAGAGTCAGACCAAACTGCGTCTACTCAGCAAAATAAACAGGGCCCTCTGCTCCCCTCTGTACCCTTGTATCCACCTGCTGGCTATGTGCATTGCTCAGAAGTCCTGCACTGGAAACGGATCACTCCTGATCGCTCCTGATCGGCCCTGTGCCAGTTCTTTCTGCACTACAGGAAGCAGATGTAGGCAGAGACTGCGTCCACAGGGAGCAGGTCTGGCCCATGTAATCAGAGCAGCTCTTGCGTACTAGACATCAGCCGTGTCCTGGTTGTGTCTTGGTAAATTAAGGGGAACCCCACCCCACCCCCATCCCCCGACCCTCCTGGAGTGGCACACTCAGTGCTGAACGTGCACACGGAGGAGCAGCGCACGTCATTTCCCGCATCTCTGCTTGCTGGGCTGAACTTACCGTCTTACAGCCAACGCCTGCGTCATTATTGCCTGGATTGGCAGGAGACACCTCCTCCCCCCTGGCTAGCTGTGACTGGACCGCCCGCCTGGCCTGGTATCTGCAGTATAAACATTTCATTAAGATTTATCATGTTTGGCTTGTAGATGAGAGGTTGTCGGTCGAGCAGACGTGGTGACCTCATCCAAGGAGTTTAGCTTCCTCCTGCTGTGTTGTTCTTTTTCAGGTTTACCCGAGCTATCACTGACCGTTCAGTTTGGCCATTACTGAAAACCCACGTAGTGGAAACATCAAAAGCACCAGTCTGGGTATTTAATGCTGTAGTCAGTCCAGTTTTCTGGTCTGCTCATCCATGTTCAAACATTGCCAAATAGCAAAACAGCCTTAAATTGTACTGTTACCTTTTATCTACAGTATTTTTACGGCCTGTGCAAGAGTGGATTTCAGACTAGAAGCCTGAACCTTGTTTGCCTGGGAAGATTCCTCAGTAGATTACAGATGTTGAAATGCTGTCAGGCAGGCTTCTACACATGCTCCTCCTGTAGTTCACCTGTTGCTCTGGTTATAGGAGTGGATCTCTGTGATGGAGTGGATCTCTAGAAGAGTGGATCTCTAGATAAAGGCAGATCTTTAAATGTTGTGGACTCATCACAAGTGTCTAAGATTACTGTTTTCTACATTTTGTTAAAATGATTTCCCTAAATAAGTGATATCATCAAGGTACTTGAGATATATATTACCTCTTTCCTCTCACTATCTGTCTGTCTGTCTCTCTGCCTGTCTATCTGACTTATTCTCTCTTGTAATATATGTATGACTGACTCACTCCTCAATCTCTCCTGTTGTGGTCGTTTGTGTGTTCACTCATGTCCCTAGTGGCCATTTTGCCTGATGGTGGAGAACTGGTCTAATCACGTACCCGGCAGGGCTAATCACGGCCTCGTTTATTGGACATTGCTCAAATCAGCAGTAGAGGTGTTGAGATTCACACTGCCGTGTGCTTTAGTTTTCGAGAATGCAGTTACACAAGACCTTTGCCTTGGGCTGTTGGCATAAGTCATTACCACAGAATTGTTCTGAGGTCTGATTACGGAGGTTCCACACTTTTGAAGAAGAAACCTGCCTATTCTCGACAGTCCTAAGATCAAAGTGCTAGACGAAACTATTTCATGGTAGAGAAATCTTCAGTGGATCAGCTGTAGAAACCATTCGCCCAGCCTTGACTGGAGAAGCTTACACCTGCACTGCACTAGCTACATGGCCTATATGTAATGTAGTACAACATGGACTGGTCACTAGCTGGTCCTCCCAAGGAGGAATCTTCTTCATTCATTTATTCATTGGTAATCGGGACCTAAACATACAAGTACATTTGACTTTAAAGTGATATCACATCCGCTCTGTGCAACAGAAATGACTTCAGACATTAAAGTGTCACAGTTATTCCCAGGTCTTGCATTGAGCAATAAGACACATACAGGGAGGATGCAGTGAGTCAGATCTTTAAAACGACTGGAACTTCACAAAGACATTGTGATGGGAATGGCAGCTTTAAGAAGCTTCCAGACACACTGTACTACTGACACCACACTTCAGTCACGCCACACGTGTTCTTCCTCCTGCTTCCTCATACATTAGTAAACTTTGGTCGTGTTGATGTTGTGACTGCTAGCTTTGGCGCTAGTTTAGTTCACATGTATATTTGAAGGAATAATGTATTTTCATGGGTTTAATTCATCATCTGTGTCATTGTTTCTGGTAAAGAGGCACATTCTGTCTACTACTAACCCTAATTTCAAATCAAACTTTTGAAATTGGTCATTAAGTTAATGGTGAAACCCACTGAATTTAGTCTTCTGTCTGCCCTGTAATAGTCAGGGGACAAAGTTAAATGTTTGTCAACCTGATGTTACCGTTAACTCTGGCGTGTTGGCCTAATGGCATTTGGTCATGACCAGTGAACATGTGAAACCACGATGATATTCACCTAACAAGAAAATGCCCAGGCTATTAACTGGAGTTCACTAGGTCTGACTGTTCATCTGTGTTTTTGAAGCTAATGTTGCCCCTGGTCTGTATACATGTGTACATGAGTATAGTGTGGATGCACTAAATCACTCCTGATGGAAGAATCAAAGTGTATTTTTAGAGCAATAGGTAAAATGAATATTCGTATATTGTTTACTCGGTGGGAGATAACCGGTGGGAGATAGCTCTGTACGCCAGTTGTGAGCCATAAATAAACAAACCCAAAATAATTTCCTCAATCTGAAGTTTTTGTTCATTTGCAAGTTTGAAGCTTTAGTCCTGGGGGAGGTGGGCGGGATCTGGGTGTATTGCGGATGTATTTTTGTGTTTTGGCCTATTCACATAACTGATGATGTGATCTTTATTGAACGTGGTTGATAAGAGCTGTTTTTCTAGGGGAAAAAAACCCCTAAGTAGAGTGAGTGAATGTGAAGGTGCACTCTTGTACGGAGAGTGAATTCGAGGGTGTGCACTCTTGTCTCAGCACTCCTAACCTTCAGGAGGTGGTAGTACGCCTGTCCAGCGAGGTGCCCGTCTGTGTGTAGAGGAGAGCAGCAGGTGTGACCGAGATGGTACACTCTGGAGATGGTACACTCTGTTCTGAGGAGTGCGATTGCTCCTCTGTGACCGACTGTGTCTGGCAGTCTGAGCTGAACACACAGAACAGGAGCAGATGACCCGACGGCTCGCCCCACCTCCCTTGGCTGGGAATTCATCATCATCATCATCGTTTAGCATCTGACTTCAGAAATATAGTCCACATACAACGGACATTAACCTTCAAAAGAATATTTACTATTTTCTTGTTACTGAATCGAATTTGACTGAAAAGGCCTGTTTGGCTATGCACAGCAGTGCGTAAAGGTGGATGTTCTCTCTGATCTCATTAGTGCTTTGTGAGTTTATCTTCGCTGTGAACTCCGTGGTGCAGAAGCAGAGGCCTTGGGGCTCCCTGCAGCCGCGTGGACTCTCCCCTACGTCCACGGCTCCAGATGCTGCTATTTAACTTCTGTTTGTTTTTCTTTGTGGAAAAACAACAATTAATCATTTCACCACAGGGTCTACGGGTTCTGCACATTTACAAGTTCTCGACGTTAACCATTTGTACCGTTTCCAGGGTGATGAGTCTTTCCATTCATGCATATCTGTCTTCATGACTTAAAAATTTTGCCCCTTCCCCCAAATTTGTCTGTTTCTTACAAGAATAGATTTTTTCATACATTTATGCTCCTGTATAGATAAGAGTTAAAGAATTCAAATTATTCATTGAACTCTTGAACGCAACCATAACATGCAGGTTTCATCCTGTTACCAGCTGGTGGCTGTGTTGCAGTGGCTATCTTTTAAAATCAAATTGTTTTGCTATGTGAAAGACTGGGGTTAGGGTTAAGGGTTGGGGTTAGAGGATAGGGGTTAGGGGTTAAGGGTTATGGTCAGGAGCTCAAACATGCGTGTGATGGAGACCATGTTGTGTCCAGGCCGTGTTATTGGTTCAAATGCCTCCAAAAGCTTCACTCTCGTTTCTGTCTGTTCACCGTGCCTGCACACTCTCATTAGCTGGGACTGTTGCTCAAGGCTTGACTTGGTTATCCACTGGCCATGTAAACACCTCCATCCGTGAGGGTGGGGAACATCTGTGTTGGTCCCCCTCTTCCCTCCAGCATGTGTGTGAGTGCACGTAGCTCTGGTGTTTGTATCAGTGACGGTGCTGGAAAGTCTGTCTGCAGCTCCGTCTGTGCAGCTGGACACGCGTGCCTCTCTATTCTTTAAACTGGTCACACACTTCCTCTTCTTGATCTCTACGGTTGCCATGCACATTCTATCAACTGAGTAGCGTTCTTGCTCTGATTGGTTATCCTACAGATGTCCGTGCAGCCACTTCCTGACGGCATTGTGTTCTGTTCAGCAGTTTTCATAATACAAATGCAAATTCCTGTCCCTGAGAAGTACTTGCAAAAAAAAAGTGCTTGTGACTCCGAAGAGAGTGCGATAATTGTCGCTGTATGCTGTGGGGATGGTGCAAAATGGACAGTTTGTCCAGAGATGGTGTCTGTGTCCGAGTGGAGATGCGAGGTTGTGAAGACAGGAAGCCGCCCCTCTGACATCTCCCATGAAGCTTAGAGACGTTTACATGGTCAGCATACACAAATTAACAAATCTGACTACATAAAATCCCTTGAAAGATTCTACAGAACTCCTGAAACTGGCAGTGACGCAGACCTAGTCAACTTCTGACCTATATACATCGACTGTGTGGTTTGATCTTGCGTCTTGTCAGTTTGGGGAAATTTTGCGTTATCCCATGAATATTCACCTCAGGAGGGACCTCAGGTGGAGGGTGATCAGCCTAAGTATTCACCGTTGACTTCTTTGCACTAATTCTCTCTTTCTCTCACTATCTCACCCTCACTTTTTCTGACTTGGTCTCCTGCGTTTGCGGAAGTGAGAGACTTTGAGGTACACCACAGCGAGGCCATTTTGTCATCTGCTGTTCTTTGCTTGCTCATTTCGTGGAGATTTCATGGGAATTTCTTGTCCTGAGATTTTCTCTCAGGACAAGACCTGACCTCTCTTAAAAAGCACATGACATGTCAGCATGATCTCACACACAAACACACACACATGCGCGCCTGTTATGATATTACTCCTTTCCAAGCAGGGACAGTCTGACATTGACACAAACTTTTTCTTCAGTCTGAGGTCCAAGAGATACTGCAAAGTAGATTCTTACTGTGAAGGTGATCACAGCTAACATGGTGCAGTTTGTCTGGTTTGTCTGATGACGTGTATCAGTACAGTTGTCTGATGGCCTGTCTGATGACATGTATGAGAAGCTCTATGCCTCTAGAGATTCCTCTCAGGTGTAGAAAGACTGAACGCTCACAGCTTGTAGATTAGCCCTCTGAGTCCAGGATCTTGATAAAGGGTGGGGGTAGGAGCAGGGTTGGGGGTAAGGGTGTGGGGGGTGTTGGCAGTGTGGGTGGAGTACTGTTGGCGATGTGGGTGGGGTGGTGTGGGTTGGCCTTCATGCAGCCCACACACCCTTGCAATTAGAAGGGTTACATGGATTCCAGAATGCCCCAGCCAGTTCCAGAATGCCCCAGCCGTACGAGATGGTTGGACAGGATGGCTCATCTTGTTTACTCGCCCAGGAAGTGCTTGAATTCTGTGTGTTTACCCAGGTATTTTCTGAGGCTACAGAGTGGAACCCTTCTGCTGAATACATAGAGTGTTCCTGAGTGTTGCTTACTGCTGTCATTTGTTGTCAAGCTGGTGCTTGCGCAGTTGTTTGTTTACATTTTTGTTTGTTTATTTGGTTGTACAGCATGAAATAGCTGCCAGAACCTGTATTTCTATATTTGTGCTCTTTGTGTTTGAGGAAACTGAAAATGAATGACAGAGCAAAGCTTTCACTGCTGCGCAAGCCTCTTCAAAAATCTCAAACATCCCGCGAGTTCAAAGACCGCAGAGCCAGACACCCGAGTCTCAAGTCCAACAGCAGAAAGGGGGCACTGTGTGCAGCTGATCTGTGTTCAGGGTTAGGGCTTCTCACTAAGGGCAGAGAATTGCTGTGTGTGTGTGTGTGTGTGTGTGTGTGTGTGAGAGAGCAGGTGCAGTGTTGGCAATGACCTCTGGCATTCCATCGGGGTCCTTTTCTTTCATTCTTCCTGTTATATGAACATTTATTTATTTATTTTAATGGACTAGAGCCAAACCGACATGCGGGTCTGATCTGTGGGTTTAACCCTCTGGGGTTTCTCCCCGTTCTTCCGCCCTAGGCACACCTTCTGGCAGTACCGCAGAGAGAACCCCAAGTCGGGCGTGGGTGACCCGCCTCCCCAGGGCATGCCTGGCTTCAACAGCGGCGTGATGCTCCTGGATCTGCATGCCATGCGTCTCTCCTCCCTCTACAACCAGCTGCTGGAGCCGGAGCAGGTGGCGCGGCTGGCGGATCGATACCACTTCCGCGGACACCTGGGCGACCAGGACTTCTTCACCACCGCGGGTATGGAGCACCCGGGGCTGTTCCACCTGCTGCCCTGCGGATGGAACCGGCAGCTCTGCACCTGGTGGCGGGAACACGGCTACGGCGACGTCTTCCAGCTGTACTACCGCTGCGACGGGCCCGTGCACATCTACCACGGCAACTGCAACACCCCCATCCCCGACGACTGAGCACCGCTCTGGAACTGCCACCAGGCACACACCCGTGCAGGGTTTTAAATCGGGTGGGTTACGCAGATGTAGAAAGAACTGGAAGAAGATGGATGATCAACCCCCTGCTGAGGTGGGACCACTCGCACTAGGTTGTAGCTTTTCTCTTCGTCTTAAGACATGTGAACTCGCATTTAGCCAAAAGGAGTGTATTTTGCGGTGTGTAACCACCGCCCCACAGCACAGGCTGAGATGACTTGTGCCTCTGTACCGTCACCTGTTCCCCAGCTGAGCCACTGTGTGCATGCGATGAATTCCAGAGGAAACGGTTCCTCTCCTGCGCATTAGCATACGAATGAGGTAGCGTCACTGTTAATGGCAGCCCAGCGAGACGGCACACGCTGACTCACACGGCAGCTCTTCATCAGGCGTCTGATCCATTTTTAGACAGCTCTAAGAGAAGCTTCTGATTTGTTATCAGACAGCCTGCAGAGAAGCAATCACCCTGCACACCTGTGATCGGTGGCGCTGTGTCTTTTCACTTAACGCCCTGGTGGACGACTGTGCTGGGACAGACCTAAGAGAAACCACCGCCACACCTGCACCCCCCCCACACACACACACACTCGTGGCCTGCTGACTGTCGAGCCTGAGTGCAAGGTCTTGATTGACAGCTGCTGAGAAATCTGCCCTGTGCATCACAGCAGATATGATGAACAGAGAACATAGACCATCATCCAGAACACCCGGCAGACAGACCCGCTCAGGTTGTGACCTCAGCACTCTTCCGAAAGATGGGTTCCGGATATTCCATGGGGATTAAGTCATGCTTGGTGTGAGGCGTAGGTGGCGTGCGAGGCGTGGTGTTTGGCCAGTGCTTATCGAGTCAAGCTGATTTTGGCAAACCACCTCCAGAACCTTTGAAAGAGAGATCTCTTGCCTTCCAAGTCTTTTAGTGATGACTGCTGAGATGTTTAGCCAGCGAGACACGACCCCACCATGGCTGTGTGCTGTTGTGGACGCTACAGCACAATGGGTGAAACAGTGAGTGAAGCAGCATGGTGGACAGGTCATTCCTCTCATGACTCGGACAGCTGGACTCTACAGCAAAGCAGACCAGTTTATAAAATGCCATTCCCTCTCCAGCAGCTGAGAAAGTGTTTTCGAGAGATGCTTTCTCACTTTTGGTGTGACTTCTGTGGGCTGAGAAATCCTCCTCATGTGTTTTGTATCCTGTTGATGACGGTAGGCTTTATGTTTGGTACTGCAGTTATGTGTTAAAAACACATTTTCTTCATAACCTTCACTCACAGTTGTGGCTGTAAGTACTGGTCTTTGCAGCAAATTGATTGAATGGAATATTTTGTCTTGAACCACAATGAATTTAAGAGACCACAAAAAAAAATGCCTTTAAGAGAATGATGATCATGTTTTCTTGTATCTCTGAGCTGAGATGCACAATGTCCTAGTGTGGGCTTACCCTGCCTTTAATGGGATAAACGTTTCCTTCTGGAATGCCAACCACAGAGCAAGCCTATGTTTGTTATAGGAGCAGAATACCATAGAGCCACATTCCAGGAAGTACATGTCTTTGTTTATGGTAGGTGAAGTACAGTCTTATTATGGTGCCGTCCTCCCTTGAGATGTTCCTGCCCCTCTAGGGATGCATCACCTGTACTTCACAGACCTTCTTGGCTATTGTATTTACCTCTCCTACTCTTCCTGCTAGGGGGCGGTAAGGAACGATGTATGTCTTTTTGATATTTTGATGTTGATTACAATAAAAACAAATTACATTGCAGTTGAGATGATGAATTTCTAAATGTGTACAAGGACGGATTTCATTTAAACTGGTGTAGACTTCAGCCCTGGGGCTTATTAGATTATGTTAACAGCTGTTGCAAGCCTGTTCATTCACACAGCCCTTCCCAGACTGCTGACCAAGGCCTCCTGGGTCACTGGTCTTCTCACACATATACCTGTGGACCATATATAGTACACTTCAAATCAGAACTTTGGAAAAATTCTCAGAAGATATTACTGAAATAATAGCTTTGGTATAGATCATAGCCTGTATATAATTATGAATTGTAAATGCAAATGGAGTAAGCTTGTACATTCTATTGACTAATGACCTAATAACGTAGGCTAATGACCTACATTTCCGTTCCAGCGCCGTATTTAATTACGTTTCTTTTCTTCCGTCACCATTACTGCAGTGGCCCTGTTGGTCCCATCAGGTTATTTTGCAACTCCACGACCTGGAATCGTTGCTCGGAGTCATTAAAGCTGAAGACTGTGTCTGAGGATTGTGGCTGAATGCTACCAGTGGCTTTAGTTTTTTCTGTCTGTTCTTGCAGACGTTTCATTTTTAAATGGAGCACGTTTATGGTTGATGCAGGAATCTAACTTCTGCTCCTGACCTGCAGGTGCAGGATGTGCAGTGATGCCTAAACTAGTGTGTATAGTATGTACATTAGCGTAGTATATAAACTAGTGTAGTGTGTATGAATGATGTACGGGGCATGTCCCAGCTTTGGGGGTGGTTTTATCACCCCGATGTCCGCATGTAGAACTCCACGGTGACAGTAACGGGTGGAAGAAGCCGAGCCGGACCTCAGGCTCATGAATATGGGGGCGGGGCCTCCAGGACTCTGCCTTATGGCGGTACAGCCCGTCCCGCAGCTCCACGCGTGTGCAATGTGGGTCACTGTACAGTAGGTCAGCCCGACGCTGCAGCCTTCACACCAGGACACCTGCGTGGCCACACCCCCCTGCTCTCCCGTGGAGCCTCCTGGTTCGGAGAGGAAGGAGCCGGTCTGTTCCAGCTTTCGTCTCCTGTGTTCCTCCGGCCTTCTGCGCTCTAGGGTCACTCACTTTGACTTTGCAGGTGAGTGGAAAACTGACCTATATAATTGTACCAGACTGACCCATTTCTGCCCTTCTGAGATTGTGTCCTCATGGTTTAAACACAGGATGACTCATTCAGCAGGTGTTTGACCATTTGGCCTATAAATCTGGAAAAGAGAACCACATTATAAGGAGGAATCTGCCATTGGTCAGCAAGAGTGAAAGTGGATTGGTATTAGTGAATTTCTAAAAGTGGCTCCAAGATGATCAATTTGACATACCTATTTGAAGACACAAGACTTTTCAGAACAGTATAAAGCGTCGAAATTTTATTTAGCAACTTCTCAGGAAGGAGAAACTAAATATATTTCTGCAGTGCTCTGAGTGTTAAAAAATGGCATTTAAGTTTTTGTGAAGATGGATTTCCAATTATTGTCCTGTCTTTTCAGATTCAATGGAATGTTTTTATAACTAAAAAAAACTGATAACGCAAACAATACAGTCAGAACATGGAAAAAAAAGCTTTAATAGTTACTGAGCAGTGTGTTTCTGCTCTGAATGCCCTGTATCTTCTCAAAGCTCACAGTGTGCACTGCTGTTCAATCAGGATAATACGGTTTCCTTCCTGGGTTTATGTTCCCGACTGTACAGTCATGATGGCAGAGAAGCAGCCCAGCC
Source organism: Brachyhypopomus occidentalis (assembly GCA_020368025.1). Classification (NCBI taxonomy): domain Eukaryota; kingdom Metazoa; phylum Chordata; class Actinopteri; order Gymnotiformes; family Hypopomidae; genus Brachyhypopomus; species Brachyhypopomus occidentalis. Next base: position 6,334,561 of record JAGXOD010001399.1, on the reverse strand, counting down.
TCAACGGGACTTCACCAGGCTTCACATCTGGCCTTGTGTCTGAGGCGAAACGCAACAACTGCCCAGGCAGAAAATGGAGAATAACAATGCTGCCTTTGAAACATCAGTTATCCTCGTAAATTTCATATGAAAGATGTCTGTGGACCAGGTCCAGGGAGAAAGGAGTGTAGCACTGTGTTTGAAATTGAGTTTCCTCCAAAGAAACACCCTGCTGTTCTTGTATAATGAGATTGTAATTATGGAGGTGCAGTGGGAGAAGAGGAGGAAGTGTCTAGTTGTACTCTAGAGACGCACTGTCGCTGGTATTGATTACAGAAAGCAGACACTCATGTGGACACTCAGTTAATTTCAGCAGTAATGTCTAGGCAAAGTTGTAACCACATTACCGTTATATACTCTCATATTGATTGTTTTCATTATGTTAGCTAGTACCAAAACCTCTAAACCAAAACCAAAACATTTTCCTGGTCTACATCAATTATAAAAGGTTAACCCCCCCCCCACATGCATGTTATGGGGGTAGTGCTGACCCCACCACATAAGACTGCCCCCACCAGGAAGGAACCTGTATGGCCTCATAAAAGAGTCTACACATCAGTCAAGGTGAAATGAACAAATGAACTCCAAGCAGGACTTTTGTGTGAACTGTCGATATCCATATGGAATGGTGAGTCCAGGACCATGTAGGCCAATCTGACCGGAATAACATCGTTTCTTCTTTCTCTACAGGTCGGCAGTGTCCGACTGATCGCTGGCTCACTCTGTATTCACAGCGGCTGGAAACGTGTTTGTGTGGAAGGAGGTCCTGATGTCAAATAGCAGAGGAATTCTAAGAAGAACCAGACAAGAGCGGTATAGCAGTTTCCACTTTTACGTGACATTTTACTTCACATGTGGATCAAGAAATTTGATCATTCATTCAAAAGTAGCCATTTATGCTCATTACAGAGCTCATGATTATAGCTGTGTTCAAGCAGGTTCTCAAATGGTACGTGTTGACAGCTCAGAGTCGATACATTCTACGCAGTTGTATAAAGTCAAAAATGGTTAAAATATGAATTGACATAATTTTTGATTGATATGATTTGAATGTCTTTATCATTAAGACCGTTATAACTGTACAGCTTCACCTGATCAGCAGTGCAGACTGAACCATCACAAGAGAACGCACGCAACAGTTCTTCACAACAATGCAACGGTCAAAAATCATAAAACAACACATACCTCACACTGATGTTAATTGAATTCTGTAATCGTTAGCTTAACGATGTGCTGCTCGTCATTTGAGTCTTCTTACTTCTGACTTGCATCGTTTCCATGTCAACCGTTAACAAGCTCCTGAAGTCAGTTTTCCCGCCAGGCATCAGTCCGTCTGTGAGTATCAGTCACATCAGAAATTTGCCAAATAATCGTTTGGTTTTTCTATTGTATGAAACTGCTGTCCTAGATGACCGCAAATGTCAGTCACTCTGCTGACGCTGCTTTGGTTCAGCCGTATGACTAATGCTGTCTTGAGGACCTGCTGTTCAGGGAAGCTGTAACGTGGAATATAGGTCAGCGCCTGGAGACCTTTGTGTTCATAGTAGCTAATAGATGTGAAATGTGGTATCATCTTGAGACGGCGGGCCTGAATGCCAGCCGGTGGGAACTTTAAAGCACATTAGCACTTGTGGGGGGAAAAACACCCACTTTTTCCAAGAATACTTTGTGGGTTGTATATATAAATATATGTAGTGTTACTGCAGTATTTCTGTAGTATGGCTGTAAGTGTTGCTGTGGTGTTACTGCAGTGTTTCTATAGTATGGCTGTAAGTGTTGCTGTGGTGTTACTGCAGTGTTTCTATAGTATGGCTGTAAGTGTTGCAGTGGTGTTACTGCAGTGTTTCTATAGTATGGCTGTAAGTGTTGCTGTGGTGTTACTGCAGTGTTTCTGTAGTATGGCTGTAAGTGTTGCTGTGGTGTTACTGCGGAATTTCTGTAGTATGGCTGTAAGTGTTGCTGTGGTGTTACTGCGGAATTTCTGTAGTATGGCTGTAAGTGTTGCTGCGGTGTTGTTGTGGTGGTGTTGAGCTGTAGCGTTTGTCTTTGTTGCGTTTCTTTGTGGTACATAAATCTGCTCCCGCACTCTTTGAATGCCAGCATTGTGGAACTGGGGGATGTGCATCTCAAGTACTGTGTACAGTACTGATACTACTGCCCATTTTCCTGTCTTGATTCTGTCACAAATACAGATAATTCTCCACAATCATGGTCAAACGCAGCTAAGGAGTACCAGGATGCATACTTGCATCTGTCCATTGGTACGTTTCCTGGAGAAAAAGATGGAGGAATTAAGTCAGCTCTGCCCACCCCAGAAATCAAATCTACAACTCTGATGCATAATCAGCACTTCTCAAGACATGGAGCAGGATTTGGAGATGGCGGAAGAGTGCAGAGCTTATTCCTAGGCTGTCCCAGGGCCACGTGAGACGCGTGCGTGTGGCTTCCATGCTTCCATCACGTTATTGTTACCGTTCCCCTTTCAGGGCAGCTGTTGTGGTCAAAACTAGACCCAGAAATGTACTGAAAGGATCACAAATCACTTCTCTCTCTTTTGTTGGTCTTGGCAAAAGAAGATAAGTCCTCTGGAGCAGTAGAGCACCGCTGTCTGGAAGATTGTGACCGTCTTTGAGAAGCTGGACAAAGCAAAGTCACGTGTGCAGTCGGTCCAGAAGCCCAGAGAACAGAGGGCGCAGTAACCCCAAATACATGAATTCCTTACACCTATGTCATCCGTGTGCACACACACACACACACACACACACACACACACACCCCCCTCCCCTTTACCTCCATCAGTGGCTCATCCATCAGCACTTCACCGCAACCCTACTGACACATCTGTCGACGAGGGGAGTGGAGGGGCGGAGTGGAGGGGAGTGGAGGGGAGTGGAGGGGCGGAGAGGGGAGGGGAGGAGATGGGAGTGTGCTCAGTGCTCTTCACAAGACAAGTTCAATAAATTTGTACTTTATTGGCAGGGATCCTCACTCAGTGTTTGTTTCAGCAGACTGTTTACTGGATGGCTTTGAGAGGTTTTTAAAGGTTTTGAACTTGTTCCGAACTAACATGCACAGTTGTTGGTGCGTTTGCTGCTTAACCGACATGCAAACACACAAATGAATTCATACAGATATCAATATACTACACATACATACACATATATATGTCTGGTCCTTTATGAAGGTTAATGTACTGTTGTGTGACATTTCACTGGGACTGTTCCAGTGGTGTGTATGGAGAGGCTGCGTGTGGCGTGGTTATGGGAGTTCAGGTCATGTGCAGTAAGAGCTTCTGGCTTAAGTTTGTTTTCATTATGTTAGTGGTGACTGTCCCTTTGCCAAGGGAGCTGGTGCATTGTCCTAATGTTTTATCAGTATACTTTTTTTTTGGATCGTTACTGTGTGTGCGTGTTTGTGTGGTGGTGGTGGTTTAATTGAACATTTTATTGAATGTCAACGGTGTCCTGAAAGCCAGAACACCCATCCATCACTCCACCTGTTCTGGAATGCGAATATAAATATGTGAATATGAATATGCGCATTCTGAAACCCGCTTGACACATTTGGCACGTTTTTTACACATTTTTCTGGCACAAAAAACTGCCTGTCCGAGTGAATCAGCAGTGATGACTCATGACCTGGTTTGCAGAGAAAGATGGTGAGAGTAGGTTTACTGCACAACACAAACAGTCTCTCACACACAGTCTCACACACGCAAAGAGGCTCACACAAACAGTCTCACACACAAAGAGGCTCTCGCACACAAACGGTCTCGCACACGCAAAGAGGCTCTTGCATACAGCAACTATTTGTAAGAAACAGAATTCCTCTACTTCCTCTTGCTGAGGGAAACTGGGGTCTGTTCTTCTCGTCCCCAGATCGCTTTGCGTTAACGTGTGGTCTTGGCCTAACGAGGCTGCTTGTTCTGCATAGCAAAGAGGCCTCAGGCAGGGCGACTGGCTCAGAACTCCAGGCTTTTGAGCAGAGCACTGCAGCGTGAAACAAAAGCCCTCTCCAGGCCCATGGGAATGCACTCCTGCTCTGATTGACTTATTGAACTCTTCATTCATTAGTGATGAGATCCTGCACTGATTGTACAGGGGAAAAGAGATGACTTGTGTGAGTGTATTGTGTGACATTGAGAGAGATGTACATGTTCATGCACTACAAGTCCAGTTTGAGGACTGTATCTGGAAGTCCAGACTGCATCTTATAGCTCGTCAGTAGATAGACAGACTAACAATATACTTTAGAAACAGTGGATATAATCCTTAGTAGTAATGGGGAAAAATCTGTTACTTGATTGTCTGAGGTTGTTTATTTAACATATCTCACTTAAAGCCTTTTTGCAGGTAATCAGCTCATGGTACAGCAGGTACATGTTCTATATTATCTGGTTCGTGATATAAGAAATGGAGACTGGAAGTGTTTTGCAGGTGATCTTCTTCTTCCATAGAGCACACGTGTGTTCTGTAGGTGTGTGCCTTTCTCCATAGAGGACTCATTCTCTGACTGACACGCAGTTTTGGCTGCGTAACTGACTGTGGGGCTCGACCCCATCATCTGTGACGTGCACGCCGCCGCCAGTCAATGCATGACCCAGTAACTCCTTCAGGTCTCTGCTCCCTGCGGACTCTCCCTCACGCATGCTGGTCTCTCCACGGACACGCCTACGGTCACCAGCTGTGCATCTTCTTCTTTTGCATTAGGACAGTACTGTGTTAAAGGCTTGGACTAGTCCAGCCTATTTTTCTGGGTGTTTATAAGTGTTTGTTTATCTGGGTGTTTATAACATTCACTCTCTCTGCCCGGTTGTGCACTAATCCTTCATTTCGTCCACTCTGCCCAGTTGTGCTCAACAGCCCTCGAGGCCTGTGGAGGTGTTCTTTCTTTCTTATCTCGCCACTGGCACACATTTCTGAAATGATGACCTATAAAAATCATAAATTCACGCTGTTTCTTGTTACCACCTGTGTTTGTGTTGTTGTTGTCCCAGCCAGGATTTTCTCTCCCACACTCTCATTTAACAACAGAGATAAAATTCTGAGGATTTCCTGAGCGTGTGCCGCATTCAGCTGTTTTCAGATCTCAGCTTCACACGCTTCGAGGTGCAGGAACTCATTCTTGTCAGCAAAAAATCTTGACGGCGGCGTTTTACAAGTGGCTTATGCACAGTTCAAGTGCCTTTCCACCCGTGAGCGGGAAGGTTTGTTAAAGTCTGCGTGTCTGCTGTCCACTGAGACTGCAAGTACAGAAAGCCCAGACCTGTTTGGTAATAATGTGACATATCATGTCTGCTACAAAAAGGGAGCAGGAAGGATAAACTTGCTTCTGAGTGGCAGACACGGATGGAAAAACAAACAAAATCCATGTTTTTGTTCTGCCATTTTAAAGGAGAGAAAGAGAAGTGTGTACTTGGACAACCCTTCAGGGGCCTTTTATAGTTCTTACTTTTGTCTACACGTCTCTTGTGTGAATGTGTATGAAATCACGATGGCTGCAGGGTGTCATCATGTAGCGCTGCCCTGCTGAAGGGAGTGAGTCTGATCAAGCAGCACGTGCACCTGCGTGGGCGGAGTCCGTTCCCACACTTGTCCTAACGAACTCAGGACAGAGACGTCTCGGGACAGATCAGGTCTTGCGATGAGACATCGTTGTCTCACTGCAGACGGTGCTTGGAGAAGCTGGAGTATGGAGATTGACTTTGAGAGGACAGGGACACTGGATGGTGTGTCTTTCATGGACTGCTTGTGGTGCCTTTCTATCGTATTGTCACTGCAGATACACTGATGATTAAACATTTACATCTTGTAATCCAAGTGACATTCGGTTTTACCTGGCGGGTGAAGCCTGCAGTAAAAGGAGCTATTTCCACAGTGCCTCTCTTCCTATGTGAAGTGACCATATGTTTTTGTCTATCAGTGCCAACATGGTCAGGGATTTTCCAGACTGTGCAGTTGTAATAGGAGCAGCATGTCCTGAATCTGTATTGGCTGTAGGACCGTGAAGCTTAAAGGGATGAACAGCACTGAGACTGCCTGCCATTACACAGCTAAATAATTTAGCTCTTCACGTGTCCGCCTGGGAAACGCTACCCCCAGCCTCAGAAGCTCTTATCAGGTTAGCTCAGTTACATCTGCACACATGAGCATGTTCCCTTAGAGCATCATAAAGCTCTGTTGGCATCAAACAGTCTCTGCAGTCCACTTCACAGCCTGCTCTTCTATAGCAAAGAACGCTCACATCTCGGCAAAAAACGTTATTGTTAATGTTTGTTTATTTTCTCAATCCCAAGAAGTTGTCATTCGAAAGGAGTGTGTGAGAGATGAGACAGTGGAGAAGGAGGATGAGATAAATAAGAGAGATAAGGGAGATGTGAAAGGTCTTTGAGCAAAGGTTCGGTTTCAGTTTAACTGAACCACAGAGCTAATGGAATAAAGAGAGCTTTACTAACGATTCAATTTAGTAAAGATTCAATTTCACTCACTTAGCTGCGTTAAAAACCGAAGAAATAATAGGGATGTGTTCCTAGACAAGTGAACAGAAAGAGTATGACATCGCTTCTACAGCACTTCCACTATTTCACCACCATGCAGTTTATTCACTGTGGATCCATATTTTCACCTCTGTGAGAACATGTTCCAGTTTCATGTCCCCTGTTTTGGTGTTTCATATAATGGGAAAATTGTTTTTTCTTCCTCTTATGTTGTTATGTTTATATATATATATATATTTAGAGCTTTATATAATCTTAAATTGATATTTAACACTGGAAAAAGAGCATGGTGCTTAATTTATGAAAGTGCATACATGGAGAGTTTATATTCAGGAACTGGATAATCACATTTATATTCACTAAACAGTTTCTTCTCTGCAGAACTGAAGCACAAATATTCCTCTTTATAAAAATAAGTATTAATAATATGAAAATCAGTAAATAAGTATTGCTTCGTCTTGTACTGGGACGAGTCTGTGTACCATAGTCCAACTTCATTGTGTGCCCCCCAGGTCTGCCTTATCGGTGTAGTGCTGTTCCTAGGGTGCAGGTTCGGAGGTTACACACTGTTGTCACCTTATAGTGGCTCTAGTGCAGGTGATTCTGGATGGTGTGTGGGGTGGGCATGGCTGATGTGGGGGCGTGGCTTCTCCTGTGTGCAGAACTGGGTCTGGAGGTTGCAGCCCTGCATCGCCTGGGTCTGCGCCCAGTCCCCCAACCCAGCTCACACTGCTGTGAGTGTGTCACCGATGTAGGCAGTTCTGCTGAGAAAGAAATAAACTTGCATGCTGAAATAATCCCAAAAGCTTTGGTATAGTGCTGTCTCAAGATGGAGATCTCTTCTAATCCGCTCCTTCTGACATGCAGTCTGACGGCTTACTGAAGTTGCTGCTGTTTGCTGTGGTAATGGATGAGGTGTTTCAGTGCCAGCAGACTGTGGTGGGGACACACAGCCACCCCGTCAGGCCCCAGGCAGTGCTGAGCTGTCCACGTCTGCATCGCACAGACTCACACTGTAGCGCTCCCAGCTGTCACGAGTACTGCAGTGATGCCACTGGGATGTGGTGCAAACTGGGAAGCTCCCCCCATTCAGTAGTGTTTTGCTATAGTAGTGTAACAGCACTGAAATGCGTTACCTGAATACTGATTTTCAGACCTTACCGTTAGCATTTACACTGCTGGTCCCAGCTATTATCATAAACTCTATAACTCTACAAGGCTAGTTTGGCCATATTCTGCCATAACTCTCTCCTCCTCTTTAAGACTCTCCTCATTGGCTAGCCCCATCTTTGGTTAGCCCCGTCATTGGGTAAGTGGCAGAGCTGTCCCAGGTGGGGAGTTTAAGAGCATGTGATTAGCTCTCTGATTGGGCTGAATGCCACCGCCCCCTTGGATACCTGGAAAGATTAGATGTACCAGTTTAATAACTGCTCACGTGGTGCAGAATACGTTTAGTGCTACATGTCCCTTTCAATTAAGTCATCCAATGTGGGATTGTTACTGTAGCAACACTGAATTCACTGAATTTTATTGGTTTTTTTTTATCATGTTGATTTGAGTTTGCGTGTGACGTCAAAAACCACTTATGCTTTGTGTTCTTGGAAAATTGTCACTGTTTAGAAACAAAAAAGTGTCCAATAAACTGCATGCAAAACAAACATAAGTACTGTAATGTGCTTTAAAAACACTGAATGCCAAATGTTATTATTCTGCCTTGATTTCCTTCTAAATGTGCTTCATGTGTAATATCCTGGAGTAGGAAAACGGAGTCACTTTTGAATTAAAATGAGCTTACAGCAAAAGGCAAATATAACCCAGGATTGTACCGCAGGAGCCTTTTGTAATATGTTGATCTAACACAGAGTCCCACCACAAAATCCTTATATTATCATAGAAAATTAGAATAATGTTATTGGATGTAGGAATTAAAAAATAAATTGGCAAACTATTTATGGTGTAATTATAGCACAAGGACCCTGCAAAGAGACGGCAGGGAACCCTGAATACAGAAAACACACCCCGCATGTGTGCGTGTGTGAGTGCATGTGTATATGCGTGCGTGTGTGTGTGTAGATGCGTGTGTCTGTGTGTGCGCGTGCGTGTGTGCATTCTTGTGTGCGTGCATGTGTACACGTGTGTGTGTGTGTGTGTGTGTGTGTGTGTGTGTTCACGTGATGAATCACTGCTATTCCAGTGTCCAGGTCCTTTTCTTTCACTCCATCATGCCTCCAATCATCGCAGCTGGACGGCGTTCTAAGCGATGACGCTGGCTGGACCAGGAGTCTCAACTACCTGCGTCTGTTTCTCAAGTTTCTGACCTCTTTTTTTTATTATTTTATTTTATAAAAGTAAAAAAAAATTGTGTGCAATTAGTGAGGATGTTATTTCATCCCACATGAGCACAGAAGTAAGCACTAGCTACAGGTGACTAGCGTATCAGGGCGTGTGTGCGGCAGGACGTGCATGGCAGGACGTGCATAGCAGGGCGTGTACAGCAGGGCGTGCGTGAGCCAGCTCACATGTCTGACTGCTAACAATGTGGACGAGCTGGTAGAATGAAGCCCTGTAGAATGCCGTGTCCCCTTGGTGTCAAGGCGCTGATCACATGCACTTTGATTTAAGTCCCTAAGGGCGGAAGTCCTTTGTAACGGAAAAGTGTGCAGCATCCTAGCAACCGACTACGCAAGCTGCGCGTGCTTGTCTATTATGACTCTTCCCACGTGCCTAGCAACAGTATCCAGTGAGGCCCGAGGTAGCTCCAGATCTGGATGTGCTCCGTGCTCCGTGCCCCTGTGGCCTGATCCCTGCTCGTTTTACCAGGGCATATAAGAGAGGAGCAGGGGCCTGCTGTCATTAGCACTGGAGCTCCAGGCCTTTCAGTGCTGGTCCATTTGTTTGCTTTGAGAGTGAGTGCAAACTCTCTCCTCTCCTCTTTGAATCTTAAGCAAAAAACAGGCAAATTCACTCACAAAGCCATTTGAGCAATGCTGTGTTTTACCCGTCAACATGGGGAGAAGATTCTAGCCAACCTTGGCTCTTTGTGACGTGTGTGTCACCCAGACTGGGGCAGGAGTGTTGGTGCTGCATGACAAACACTGAGGACACGGCCATGAGGAGCAGAGCTGAGCCTGTCAGCCTGCCGTTGAGCAGACGCCATTCAGTGCGTGGCCCGTCATCCACCCAGAGAGCGGCCCTCTGCACGTGCTCACACATTAGCAGAGTTATTGTGTTTCTGTTACCCTGTAGCTGCTCAGACGTGTCCACGTGGAACAAAACGCTTCTCGGACTTCAAACAAAATGGCAGACAAAGGACTAAAATTAACTTGTACAGGTAGTGAATAGTTGATCACTGATCACACTTTTGTTTTGCAGTGATATTTGTCCACATTCCTGAAAAAATAACGCTAAAACATAAATACGTTTTATTATGTTACATTATTATGAACCCAATGGCTTGGTGCCTTTTCATTAAAATAAATGAGAAATGCAAACAAGGTCAAAATGAAAATAGCAAGTGATTAAATAAAATATTGCTTAGCAAAACATTGCAGGAATCATCTAGAACTTTTCTTCTGTAGTTTTGCTTTTGTAGATGTCTCCAAGGTAGTGTGCATTCAGCATGCTGTTACTATTCTCTTGTCTTCTCATAGGTTGAATGCCCTATGTGATCGCCTCTGCACTGCTGTCCTCTGTAAAGATCTGTCAAAGGGAGTCGTTTCAAAGTGGAAAATGCAGAGCATGTAAATCTTTTGTCCTCTGTCTAGACGCACGTCTGGTGTCGCATGCCAGGTGGGGTGGGCATGTGACTAGTTGTATGAAACGCGTGATTGGTACCTCATTTAGCCAGAGCCAAAAAGGGGGACACCATTTCTGATGTAATGCATTCACACGCAGCTGTAGACATTCATTCCCACTGACAAGAAAAGCATGAATGGGGAAATGAATGGAACAGCAGTGGGACTGACATCCCAGCAGTACGTGCAGCGTCGCTTGAGAACGGAGCTGTTCGGTCAGGCTCCTCAACGTTTCTCCACAACCCTCAGCCAGGCTAGAAGTTTAGAGTTTAGCCAGTGACAATATGCCTTTTCTCTCTCTGTATAAGTACAATGAAATATAACTTGGATCTAGCATGTAGATGTAGCAAATCGCTCTCTATATGTGTAGCATATAGCAAATCAGTGCAATCTTTTAAGGAATATAAATATACGAATTACAAAGCACAAAAATACAAGTTCAATTTGCTGAAACAGGAGTTTGTTGCTTCTGAGACTGAATGATTAAGTGGTAATAATGGTAGTACAAATCACAGCAAGTGGAAGGGCCAGAGAATAAATAGATATGTATACACAAGTGTGAATGTAGGCGTGATAAAATATAACAGAAATGAAACTTGGAGATGATGACTTAAATTTGAATAAATTACACTTCGGAGATAAGAGTGGATGAGAAATGATGTCCTGGGAGTATTCAGAACAGGCTAAAGTTTGGTCAGTGATGTTCTGTAAATGCAGTACCGTGACGAGAACTGTGGTACAGTTTAATCTTCAGGGTAATGAAATGGAGCAGCTCCAGTGTAAAGTGGTGGTTCTTCAGTCTGATTGTGAAGTTCTGTGGCACTTTCCAGAAACCAGGAGGGTAGAGGTGCTGTATCCATGGTGATTTTGAGTGCCTGGAGATGCTGGAGGTTTTGCATGTGTAGCGGGTTGTGTAGATTTATTCCCTCTGTTCCACTGTTCTTTGACCTTTTTTCCCCACCTCTCTGCTTTCCTGCGGTGCATTCTGGGTTGTGATTTGATTGCCACACCTCTACTGTATGTGGTTATGGATCAGTGGCACTGCTGTAGAAGTGCTGTAGGATCTTCAGGCGAAAACCTGTTGGAGTTACAGGTTTATTATTATGACTCCAGAGTGTCTCAGCTGATTCATTATTGCATTAAATCAGCGCTATGTATCATGAGCTAATGTTATGATGATGTTGGATGCATTGATGGGTTAGACGTGCGGGTGGATTAGACATGGGGGTGGGTTAGACATGGGGGTGGGTTAGACGTGCGGGTGGGTTAGACGTGGGGGTGGGTTAGACGTGGGGGTGGGTTAGACATGGGGGTGGGTTAGACGTGCGGGTGGGTTAGACGTGCGGGTGGGTTAGACGTGGGGGTGGGTTAGACGTGCGGGTGGGTTAGACGTGCGGGTGGGTTAGACGTGGGGGTGGGTTAGACGTGCGGGTGGGTTAGACGTGGGGGTGGGTTAGACGTACGGGTGGGTTAGACGTGCGGATGGATTAGACGTACGGGTATATTGGTCGTACGGGTGGGTTAGTTGTACAGGTGGATTAGACGTGCGGATGGATTAGACGTGTGGGTATATTGGATGTACGGGTGGGTTTGCAGTGTGTATTGTAGAGGGAGTGTCACAGAGGGCTCAGCACCCAGCCCCACATTGCAGCCCAGAGAGGGAGGAACATGCACACCGGCTGCTTGGTGGCTGGAATCCACTGTGTGTTGATGGACAGAAGCTTCAGCTACTCCGTTCCCTGCTGAGCCTCGTAAAGCAAAGGTCTGTCCTGCCATCTGCTCTGTTAGGCCCCTTATAAAACAAAAGACATGATTATCTTTTTCCAGTTACATTGGCGGCACCAGAACAGTCGTGCATTGTGTGAATAAATGAACAAGTGACACAGATTTTGTAGTTCTGGCTCTGGCACTCCAGTACATGTAATGAAACAAAGACACTGACACTGTGTGCAGAGGGTCGGCTTTAAGTGGTGTTTAACTCCAGTACATATGTACAGACTGAGCGTACAGGCTGAATCACACTGTGGAGAAATCAAGGCTGTTATAAATGGCATCCTCCTTTAAGAGCTACGCTGGGCTGCATAAGGACACCCAGCTGCTGCTGTGTCATTTGCAAATGCACAAGAACAAATGATCCAGAAATTGTTCTGGGGGTGTTTGTTCGATCTGGTTCTGTATATGTTTGTTGGAACTGATTCTGTTTGATGGGGCTGGTTCTACATGTGATTGATGCAACTGTTCATAGAGGTGTTTGTTGGAGCTGGTTCTAGATACGTTTGATGTAACTGGTTAAGTGCTTGTTGCCTCTGCAGGACCAAAGACGTGTGAATCCCAGTGAAGGTGAACCTGCCCCATGTGCTAACGAGAGAAGCTGGCGAGCTGCCATGTGCACAAAAGCATCTGCACTGTGCAGAATAAACCGCAGGCCTCCAGCCTCAGTTGAACGGTGGTTCACCTTGCAACAGGACAAAAACAAATGTAAAGCAATTATGGGGGCTGCCGGGGTCAGCAACGGTATGTACTGGACTACGTCAGTGCTTCCATTCACTATGCCTTATACTTATTTAATGTAACGTACCTGAGGACAGAAAAAGAATCTGTTCAGATGGGCTCAACAGACTTTTACTAACCTCCACCCTAATTGGGAGGATTTTAGAACTAACCCCCACCCTCAGTGTCACTGTTTGATCATGAAGGCCATGAATTTTAGAGTAATTTATTCATAATACTTTTAAAAGATAATATATATATATATGTTAAGCAAACTTAAATCACATTACCATTACTTACCATTGGAGTTTACTGAAGAAGATTCTTATTATTAATCAGCTCATCTACAGGGTCTCTACCTGCCTGAACTCTTACTACTTATGGGATTCCGTTTGAGAAATTTGAGTGGCATTCTTTTCACGGTTTGGACGGAGATGCCTTGTCAATAAGCAGAGGTTGTAATAAGTTGTAATCTCTGCAGGGCAGTAGAACTCCACTCCAGACCTTCAGCCCCGCCCCTTCAGCCCTGCCCTCCAATGTAGGTATATGTTCAATCCCAAACTGTCTGCACCTTCCAGGCCCTGTGCTTCTCTAACCGCACTGTGCAAATTTGTGGCAGTTATCCATGGGGACACGTCTGGAATGAAAAGGGCTGTCGTTCTGTGATTATACTAAGAGGCTTTGGGGCCATTAGTGAAAGTGCCCATTGTGGAAGGGAGAGTAGAGTGCACAGGTGCACTACCCTGTGTTCAGGGTCTTACTCCGCCTCCCGGCATGGAATGTGTTCTTATAATTACCCAGATCATTTCCACCAGCATGTTTGAGTGTAATGGCCTTACGGAGATGATGGTTTAGTGTACTGCTTTCTAACTCACAGTGGTGGTGTTGGTGGTATTGGTGGTGTTCCTACAGCCCCGGTGACATGAGCTCCGTCAGCTCCAGTCCTTTTTATGGTCGTGGTCGGTAAACAAACACCCCCTCTCCAACTTTTAAACAACCACAACCTCCTCTGTCCTTCTGTCTTTCACTTGCTCTCTCTGACTCTGTGAAGTTTTTAACACATTCTCTTGAGTTAATCTTGACATTTTGCTGACGTCTGATTGCAGCTCAGGTAAACAACACCAGGTAAACAAACAAACAAATCCGATTACGGCTCAACCCAAGCTCCGTTCTGTTGTCAGAGACTCAGTGCTTAGTGCAGACAGTTCAACCATGCTGCGTAAAGATGTGATCAGTATTCTACATGGGTAGTATTGGTTTCTCTCACGAGCATCTGTTTGATAGTATGCTTGACGACGTCTGATGAGTGAAACCAGAATGCTGACCTCCATTCAGGTTGTTATTGTCAGCAGCACAAGGTTAGTCTGATGCAGGAAGCCATATTAGGGTGGCAGAGTGAACTTTGCCATTTGGTAAGACTCTGCCTGATGCATAAATTTAGACTACTCATTGAACCCTCCAGGGGACAGGCAGACTTTGGTCTTATGTAAGATTCTAATAAGATGCCATTTTCTCAAAACGTGGATCTCCAGAGATGAGGCCCTTTTTCTTCTTTGCCGCGTACAGAATGAGCAACACTCGTATGTACGGTTCATTAGGGAGAAGATTCACAGCCAGATTTCACATATCTGTTGTGCGTGGAGTTGCATGAAGCTCGGACTGTGCGCTAATGAGGTGCTTCACAATTGTTTCCATTTTTGCTTAATGTTTTCAGTTCACATTATCTAAAGCTGCCTGGATATCAACATGGGTGTGCGTGTGTGTGCTTGTTTTACACAAAAAGCACCTTTCACTTTCAAAACTAAAAAAGAGCGAAAAGATGTTCCCAGGCGAACATATGTGTCTTGTATGTAAAACTCTGACCTGTCAGTTTGCTAGCATGTCCCAACTGCATTAATAAACCATTATAAACATAGGGCATTGCAATTCCTTTATTTTTTCCTTCATTTTGTACCTTCAACACCTCCGTGTACAAGAGCAGTATTCTCTCTTATCTTCTCCCCTTTTTGACACACCGGATCTCTATTCCATGGCTGTGAAGAGAGGCTTTTTTGAAAAAAGTATTGCCCCGTCTTTGAGAGAAATCCTTTCAGAAAAATCACACTCATCCCAGTTTGACATGGTTTCAGCTTCCTTTGATTTTGTCAAGTGCTCCATTTTGAAATACTCATCTCCCCTCCTCTTAAGTTGTAAAAATCAGTAGATCAAGCAACTCATTTCAATTGCTAATCAAATAAATAAACTCTAGATATTAAGCATTCAGCAGATTCATTGTCTATATTGCTAGTCGAATATTGTGAAAATTAATTACAGTGCTATTACACTGACATGACAATGTAACTGTCTAAAACACAATGGCTGTAAATATTAATTCCTGTTTTCTCACTACAGCCTGGTTGGTCTTCCTGGGTGCTGGAAGCACCACCGACACTCCACCCATCACCACCTTATCTGACCCGTCTCACCCCACTGACACTCCACCCATCACCACCTTATCTGACCCGTCTCACCCCACCGGCACTCCCCCCATCACCACCTTATCTGACCCGTCTCACCCCACCGGCACTCCCCCTGTCACCACGTTATCTGACCTGTCTCACCCCACTGACACTCCACCCATCACCACGTTATCTGACCCGTCTCACCCCACTGACACTCCACCCATCACCACGTTATCTGACCCGTCTCACCCCACTGACACTCCCCCTGTCACCACGTTATCTGACCTGTCTCACCCCACCGGCACTCCCCCTGTCACCACGTTATCTGACCCGTCTCACCCCACCGGCACTCCCCCTGTCGCCACGTTATCTGACCTGTCTCACCCCACCGGCACTCCCCCTGTCACCACGTTATCTGACCTGTCTCACCCCACCGGCACTCCCCCTGTCACCACGTTATCTGACCCATCTCATTCTGAGCTGACATCATTGCACTACCAGCTCTGCTAAGATGACCTGTACAGAGCAGAAGGCTCCCCTCAGACGTGGTGGAAAAATAACCTTTTTTCACATGCAGAGTGACGTAAAAATCAAGGTGATGTGTGTCATACGCATATATGTACATAACACATCCCGGCATGTGCCTGGAAACAAAACACTTGGCTTCAATAGCTTCTGTTCTGCTCACTGGGATCTCAGAGTCACAGGTGAATAGGAGAATTTATTTACTCAGGCCTTTTTTTCTATTTGGATGTGCCAAATATATCCTGGAAAGCTCTTTATTGGAATAGACAGTCTGCTGCATTGTTGTGGAAAATAGAAACACAAGTTCTAAGACATTCAAGAAGAAAGCAGGAAGTGGGTCAAGGAAACCCCCTCTGAGACGGTGCGTCTTATTCGGAGACGGTGCGTCTGCTGTCTTTGTGGGAATAGCAGGAATGCTGATGAGAGTCATGGGTGAAGACAGACGACCCTCCACGGACCTCCGCACTTTGTTCTCTCGCTGTGTTTGCAGCGTGTTACTGGCGCTCCACACGCGCTTTCCGGCCACGAGGCGGATGCACGCCTCTCGCAGGGCATCCCCCCGCACGCGGTGTGAAGACCACGCCCCGCCGGATGCCCAAGACGCGCTCGCTGCCTCCCCGCACGCCTGCCCCCGCACGCGCTCCCCTGCTCTCACTGGCAAAATCTCCAGCCATTTCCAGATTACTCTTCACATAATATTCCACACATTCCTTCTATTACCTTATGGTCCTGGGTCTGAGGGTGATGTAAATTGGCTGATTTCAGAAGTTTATGTGAGTACAGCAGATGAAAACAGATCAAAAGCACGTCACTAGACTGACTTCATGAAACATAACATGGAATTCTTTTTGCATAACTCTTAGCTGTAAGGCTTCTGGTTCTGTTTTTCCAAGTTAAATGTACTCTTAAGCAGTAAGTGAGATGTTCATCGGTTCAGTGGTTTAATCCACATGTAATCCACATGCATTGTTTCAGATCCTCTCCTGTTCTGCCTGCTCTGCTGTTGTGTAATGCCTCTGAGTGAAATCAGGCTCCCTGGGATGTGGAGGGAAAGGGGCTCAGGCTGAGAACATCAGGTGGGAGGGGGTGTCCAACTTTCCCCCCAAAGAGACCAGTGCTTGCCATAATCCCAAAGAGACCAGTGCTTGTCTTAATCCTGGAGAGAGCAGGATGTGCCCTAACCCCAAAGAGACCAGTGCTTGTCCTAACCCCAAAGAGACCAGTGCTTGTCCTAATCCTGAAGAGAGTAGGATGTGGCCTAATCCCAAAGAGACCAGTGCTTGTCCTAATCCTGAAGAGAGTAGGATGTGCCCTAATCCCAAAGAGACCAGTGCTTGTCCTAATCCCAAAGAGACCAGTGCTTGTCCTAATCCTGAAGAGAGTAGGATGTGCCCTAATCCCAAAGAGACCAGTGCTTGTCCTAATCCTGAAGAGAGTAGGATGTGCCCTAATCCCAAAGAGACCAGTGCTTGTCCTAATCCTGAAGAGAGTAGGATGTGCCCTAATCCCAAAGAGACCAGCGCTTGTCCTAAACCCTGCTGTGTCACAGCCTCACATTGCTTTGCTGAGAGGACAAAAACACATGCAAAGGAAGACGGAAGACTGGGAGCGTCTCCTCAACATTCCCCTCACAGACATAAAGTGCCTCCTGCCATTACAGAGGGAGACGCAGTTTGCACAGTTGTCTGGTTATTGTGCTGTTTGCTGGGGTGAAGGGCTCTGTTGCTGGGGTGAAGGGCTCTGTTGCTGGGGTGAAGGGCTCTGTTGCTGGGCACAATCCATTGATATTGAACTTTCAGTGAGTCTCAAATTGTTATCTCAAAAAATTTTGGTTGATGATGAAAAGGTTTTGGGTGATGATGAAATTCTTAATCATCTCCATTTTGAGTTTGTCAAAAGCTCAATCGCAATACCTTCCAGTCTCCTGTCAGATTCTGTAGCAATAAATCGGTTCCATACAAAATTGGCCACTATATTATGGAATCCAAACCAAAGTGTATTGTATTTGTGCATTGTTGATGGGCTCTGTATTGGGATTGTGGAACATTGATTAACTGCTCCAGAAAGCAGCCTTTTAAAATGTCAGGGAAATGCTGTAATGTATTATGTGCCATAAAGTGTTGATTGATCATTTTTAAGGAGCTTATTCCAGATGAGTCCAGTGTAAAATGTAAGTGATGGTGTACTTCAGATCCTAAGGCTCTCACAGCAGTGGAGTCAGAAACGTCACCACTCGGTGTGGTGGGATGTTAAGCGTCTATTCAAATTTAAATAATGATTTTTAAAGATATCTTTAAAGATAGTTAGAATAACAATTTGTAGATGGGCAAACTGATAGTATTTGTTTGCTGGTAATAAACTAGGCTGTGGTGACCGTCACATCTGGGTGCATTGTGTCTGTTTTAGAATACATTGTCTCCCATGTAAAATAAATTAGTGTATTCTGTCCTTCAGAAAGAAAGTCAACAACAGGAATACACTAACACTGGGGTGTGTGTCTGTCTTTGTGCTTTTGTTCAACTGTGCTGTACACACTCATACACTTCCTGTCTAGCATAACAACTCCTCCCTTTCCAGAGATTAGCTCATGAGGGGATTAGTGGCAGTGTGGAACAAACATACAGCCTCTGACCACAGGATTTGGGTGTCACTGTAGTCAGGTTGTACTGTAGTCAGAGTGTACCAGCTGTAGTTATAGTGTGCACACTGTAGTTCGGGTACCAACTGTAGTCTGGATATATCAACTGTAGTTATAGTGTGGCAACAGAAATTAGTGTACCATCTGTAGAGTGTACCATCTGTAGTCAGAGTGAACTAAGTGTGAACTATACTAAATGATGAACCCTTTAATCCTTTCCAGCTCTGTTAAGCATGTTTCTAATGTCTCGGTCGTGTTTCAGTAGGCACACTGCTCTCACCCAGGGCTGCGTGTGGAACTTCTCAGCAGGGCAGGATGCCGTCAGGGAGACGAAGTCCATTAGGGGAAAACTGTTTCATTGTCACATCATCCATTTGAGGAAACCAGTGTCACTGGCTTTGCTGTGTGAAGGGAACATGTTCATGGCTTCACGTTAGCATCTTCTGTCAGATAACTGGATTGTCCACTGGGTGGAGGTAGTGGGGTAGAACTGAAGACATCTGTTTACAGTAAGAAGCATGGAAAATGCTGACACACATATGTTAGAACGACCTCTTCTAACATATAACCTGTACACATGGTCTCTGATCACATGGTTCAGGTCATTTAATTTCAGGTCGCATAGTACCAGTAATTGCATTTTCGATCAATAATAATAAGTACTGGTTTAATAATCTAGTTTAGGCTTCAGTAAATACATGATTAGGAGGCTCACCTCAAGGCCTCTAGAAGAACCACTACTAGGTTCACCTACTCTGTGAATCACTTCCATTATTAAAGCCATCACGATTAATCATCTGTGAAGATCGGATGTCTTCACAGTGGCCGTCCTGTTCTGATGGAACAGGAAGACTTACCTACTTCAAGTGCCTTACACACATCCTTCTGTTTCTTATTTATTCATCTTTTAGTGTGTGTATGTGTGTGTGTCAATGCACATACATACCCAGAGACTGTAATAAGGTGCTTCAGCTGTCGGATGGATGGACTGCCATGCTCACGTGTGTTTGTGAACTGCAGTGAAGAAACAAGATTGCATCCCATTTATGAAGAAATTGAGGTGCGTTGATGTGCAATCTCACTCTTCACTACCTTGCTCTGTCTGTCTGCGTCTATACAATGATGTGTGCGTGCGTATCATCGGTGTGTGCTCCTCTGGGAGCATCTGTGCAAATGTGTTTGAATGTGCTTGTGTGTGTGTGCGCGCATGTGCAGGTTCACAGATCCCCCTGAGGCTGTGCTGGAACAGAGTGTGTACTCTTCAAATATTTATGAGGCACTTGTTGGTGATTAGCTGGACTCTGGGTTTCTGGTGCTGTTCCTCACGGACCGCTGTAGGTGCCAGCATCCAGAGTGGGCCGGGGGCTTTCTCAGACTCTGCCTCCTGTGGCCTTTCACGGGACCCTGATTCATCCTTTTCAGATTCTACCCCTTTTAGCACTGGGTGATCTTAGGGGCAGAAACTAGTAATTAGTCCTCATTACTGTTTGACGTACATGGTTATGGAACCTCTGGTCAGTGTACGAGTGTATATGACATTAGGTGTGGTTATTTCATCAGACATTGGTGGTTCTCATTGGTGGTTTTGTGTCTGTCACTACAGTTCGGTACAGGTTCCAAAGCCATCACATCACATTCTGTGTACAGCTGGATACTGAGCAGTTGTCAGTAATCTGCATTAGGGTGGGGTTTCAGCAGGGTGTAATCTGCATTAGCGTGGGGTTTCAGCAGGGTGTAATCTGCATTAGGGTGGGGTTTCAGCAGGGTGTAATCTGCATTAGGGTGGGGTTTCAGCAGGGTGGCCCTCCCACACATGGGGCTCTGAGAGGCAGTGAGCAGGGGAGGATGCTGGTGTCCTGCTGTGTGGAGTCCCTCTGTACTCCTGCTCCTTGGACGTGCAAGCCGTATCTCCAGGTGCATTAGCCGTTGTGTGTGCGTGGCTCCATCGCAGACGCCCTCCGTCCTGGGACCACAGCTCTGTAAGGAGAATGAGGCTGGCGTTGTCTGATGGGGCGTTTGCATCTGCCAGTATGAGCTTGTGGGGTTTAATCATATTTCTGTTTTCTTCCTTTTTAGGAATGTTCCCCGCTGCACTTACTGTCTCATCTGACAAATAGCCACGCGCACCTCACACACACAGACACACACACGCACCATACACAAACACGCACCACACGCAACACACACACACACACACACCACACACACACACACCACATACGCCTGTGCAGCACACAGCATCCTGCTCACATTCCATGAACATCTGTCTGTTAATCCACAAATCCTCTTTAGCCTGGAAAAAGGTACCATTAATGACCCCAGCCCAGACAGGGCTGGCGATCTGCGCTCACGTGGCAACATGTGTCTGCTGAGTCCTGAAGCCCCACGAGGACACAGGGCCTGTGGTGTAGACTTTACATCTTATCCACGGAGCCTCACAGAGCATCGGGTTTAGATTTCCTGGCTGCAGAACACAATTTCACTCATGAAGAGCTCAGATATTCATCTCACTAGATGGATTTCAGTAAAGAAACAGAGGTCATAGGTCGTGATGTTCCCATAAGGCGGGGTTGATGTGCAACGTGGTTCTCGATAATCTACTGAACTAATCCTCCTCGTGTTTTCCTTTAAAGATTGAACTGAATCTTTTATGAGCTGTTTAAAAGCAATAACTAATGTGTGATCCTTTGATTACCCAAAAAAAGGACACATGAAGATATGCAACACAGATTTCTCATGTTGTGTAACATACATATCACATGTAGAAATACATCACACACAGATTTAACATGTGCAGAAAGGTAATATATACAGACTTCACATAATATAAGGCTGCTATATAAACAGATTTGATTTTAATACACAGATTTCCTATATGGAGACATAGCAGATATTTCACGTGTGGAAACGCACGTCCCTCCTTTACCTCCACATCTCCAAACCTATCAGCATGTGTGACTTACACTCCCTCAGCAGAGACTGAAATGTAGATGACTGTTACTGTGCCAGACGGCCCTGCATGATCCTCCCACTTTTCAGATTTAAATTACCGTCTCTTTCCCACTTGTGTTCAGTGGATTGCAGAACACGCACAAAAGGATTGAAAGCAAAGGCAGCCTTATCCACTGGGCACATGCACTTGAGTGTCCATGTTGCATTATGACAACTGTTCCCACGTCTTCCAGTGCAAAAGAAGGTAAAGATCTATTATGCATTGTGTGTTTTGCTAAACAGTGGCTTAGGAAACTGAGTAAAACAGGCACAGTCTGGCCTTGCATCATTATAAGCATTATTTCATCATTCATTATTTCCACTGTGCATGAATTGGGGTCACCAGTACAAAGGGGTGGGGGTGTACGGAGTCAGACAGACACTAGCAGATTGAAATGTATGGATGTTTTCAGCATACTTGGCAAAAATTATCTATGCTGTGATCGATATGGTTTCTGCTGTCCTGCTGGACTGCTCGGTCATGTGATCGCCCCTCCCCCACAAAGCATGCACCCAACCAAACCTGTTCCCACTTTTCATTTCATTAGAAATCTAATTATGGTTTGCACGGGCTTCTGGGGCACAAATATGCATGTGAAGGACACAGCATTTCATTAACTGTGAATTCTGGTGCAGGTGGAAGTGGAGGTGGAGTCCAGAGCCCCCCAGACTGGTGTAGGTAGGCGGTGTGTAGCTACACACTACATTAACAGATGACTCTCCACATGGCTCCTGTGGCCATGGCGATGGCCCAAAGCCACATTACATCTGAGCCAGGGCCTATTCAGCAGAGTCCCTGTCCTTGTTGATGACCAGAGAAGGCCGTCTGCTACCCATTAGCGAGTGCCAGAGTTGAGCCAGCCTTGCTGGGTAGAGGTCGCTGGTGGAGGGATGCACAGAGCACTTATCGTAGGCCGAGATTCACAGAAGAAGAAAATGGCAATTGGATCTTAATTGAGCCATTGCATCGGTGAGATCTCCATGGCAACCTCCACACTTCCCTACTCCACCTTTCACAATAAAAAAGCAGCAACAGAACGTGATGGTTGTCATGGCAGCTGTTCTGGTGTAGTGCATTTACATAAATATGAGGCTTAATTACATTGGAGCAGAAATGCACACTGGGAAATATGGGTAATATGGAAAGAGTATCAAGGAGCCTTTTTGTAAACTGAAAGGATTACCAGCACACTAATATTATTATTATTATTAATATGTAGTTGTAGTGGTTATAGTGGGAGTAATGGTAGTTGTAGTGGTTATAGTGGGAGTAATGTTTGGTAGTGTGTAGGAGTTGTAGTGATTGTAGTTGGAGAAATGGTATTAGCAGTGGTTGTAGTGGGAGTAATAGTGAAAGTTGTTGTACAGCTTGTAGTGGGAGTAATGGTAGTAGTAGTTGTAGTGGTTATAGTGGGAGTAATGGTGGTAGTAGTTGTAGTGGTTATAGTGGGAGTAATGGTGGTAGTAGTTGTAGTGGTTATAGTGGGAGTAATGGTGGTAGTAGTTGTAGTGGTTATAGTGGGAGTAATGGTAGTAGTAGTTGTAGTGGTTATAGTGGGAGTAATGGTGGTAGTAGTTGTAGTGGTTATAGTGGGAGTAATGGTGGTAGTAGTTGTAGTGGTTATAGTGGGAGTAATGGTAGTAGTAGTTGTAGTGGTTGTAGTGGGAGTAATGGTGGTAGTAGTAGTAGTGGTTGTAGTGGGAGTAATGGTGGTAGTAGTTGTAGTGGTTATAGTGGGAGTAATGGTGGTAGTAGTAGTGGCTGAAGCCAGTCCTTCATGTTAGGGGCCACAGCCTCATATGCTATTATCACCACTGGGATTACCTTAACTTTCCTCATTCTCTCCCACCATACAGTCAGTCCCTGGTCAGTCAGTCCGTTCGTGTTCATGTCTTTGGACTTCTCCATCACGTTAGATTGCCTAACCCTGCTTAGTAGGAGTAGCGCTGTGAGGGGCTGTGGGACAGGAGACCGGACTGATCGAACTGAAGTTTCTGTCTGCTCATCTTTGCATTTGTGTGTATGTGTGCATCTATGTACTTAGATACAAAGAATGTCAAAGTTCACTTCCCTTAGGTGTTCCCAAGGCCCTCAGCCTTGACCTTCTGACCTTCTTACCCTTCAAACATACCTGACACTGTGCACTCAGCATCCATTCTGTTTCCTTTTCATGCCTCTGAATCTAACTCCTTGACTCAGGTTAAGCTTTTAATTAGTGCTGCTTGTGAACCATACACAGCTGTCAGAGCTACCAAGAACAGATAGAGGCAATCATTGTTAAGTCATTTTGTCGCCATAGCAATTTGGACACGTGTCGACACCACTGTCTAGTTTCCCCATGGAGTGCTTGCAAAACCCACCACCCACTCTACCCCTTAATCACCTCACTGACTTCCAACTGCATTCAGTTAAGTCCTGTCTGCACGCAGGACAGAAAGCCTTGCTGTTCATGTCAAAGCCATGGGCATCGCCGTCCCAGGCCTCTGCACTACTGTTTGTCTCGTAGTTGCTCTGGGTGAGGCAGGACTCCCTGACGTCCTGGAGGCTACCTGAAACAGCAGGGAATGCTGAGTAACAAAGAACCGCTGGCGCCCAGAGCCCCGGCTAACCTGTGTCAACTGGAAACGCTGCTGTTTAGGGCTGAGTTGTGATCCGGCGTGTGGAACGTTTCGCTCAGCCTCCTGGCTGTCGGCGCGTCTCTGCGCTCGTGTGCCGGGCCAACATGACCTCCTGACCTCTGCTTGGTCCATCACACAGCCTGAGCGAGGCTGTCTGTCACAGTTCAGCCACTTAGACGTATAGTATGTGATGACTGGGATGTCATTGCTCAGACTCTGCAGTCCTGCCCCCTCACAACACAACACACCATTCTTTCCTAATCACATTCAGATTCCTTTTTTAAAGCTTTATTAATGCACATAGAAGTAGCAAGTATACATAGTGATAAAAAAAAAAACACCCACAATGGAAGGAAAAAAGGACCAATAAAACGTAATGACAGGAAAAAAGGGGACAGGCTCTTATATCCATCATGGCATCATGGCATCATGTCATACACAAGTCATTAATCTCCACACTGCCTCATTTGTCATCCATCGTCCTCCCTCTACCGATGGCCATTTGTGTTTAACACAGAGGGCATTCAGTTGTCTAAGAGAATGAATCCAACTTTACTGAGAGTAAAATATCTATAAAGCTTGGTTTTGACTTATAGAATGTCTTGTGGAATGCTCATTTAACCACTGTCTTCATGAAGGTGGAGTTTCAAATTCTCGGTTCATTCATTTACATTTTCTGACAGATGTTTCTCATAGCAACACCTTTTAAATGGGGAAACCCACGTCACCCAGCAACCGGACCCTGTAGTCCAGAAGATCACCAGCATGGTAGTTTGGGATGCCTCCTCATGTAAACATTTCCAAAATTCATCAAGTATAGGATAATTCCCAAAACATATGGATCAAATGACTGCTAGTTTGTTTTACATTTCTAACACACAGGAGAAATATTTTTAATAAATGAATTTAATTTGTGTGGAGCTAACAATGTTCTGAGCATTATATGTTAAACTGGATTTGTTCATATTTTGTGAAGATCACCATTGTATGTTTTCCATAACGTTCTGCCAATCTGAAGGTACACAAATGAAATCTTTCTCCCACTTCTAAGAATTGTAGTATCAGGTTTTTGGAGAGTTCTACATAATTGGATTTTAAATTGCATAAATTGTATATGTCTTTAGGAAGGGATCATTTTTGGAGAGAAAAACAGGTTATGCCTTTCACCCAATATAGTAACTGTAAAGAAATGCTGATTGGGAATACAATTATTTTCAGAATCCTGCCTAAAGCTAGCAAAGTCCCTACTGTAGAGATCCCTGTTAGTCCCAACACCTTTGTCCTGCCAATAATTGAAGATTGTCTCTAATTCCTTCAGAATTAGAATAGGATAGGATTAGAATAGGAAATAGGAGCTGTCTTGTATAGTTTGTTTATGACTAATTAACAGGTACATGTGTTCATAAGCATAAAATGAATGTAGAATCAGTGAGTTTGTGGTTAGCTTAACTAGCATAGCCTTTGATCCCAGAGAGGGATAAGCTGAAGAGTGGTATGATTCATCTTGTACTGTTCTGTGGAATGCTGTGTAGCATCGGCTACTTCTGTCTGAAGCCATATTCATGTAGATCTGAATCATGTGGCTGAATAGCTGGCCCCAAAAATAGGTGATCCTAACCCACCTTCATAATGTGGTGCTTGTAACTTTACCGACTTAATTCTCAGGTTTTTTACCACCCCCATAGAAAATGGGTGACTAATTATTTACAATACATTTTGGGTATCATAAATGGAAAAAGATTTTAGAAGACCAATTAATTTAGGGAGATTGTTCATGTTTATTATATTCATCCATCCTGATAATGATAGTCCCGTCGTTTACTGAAACATTTGTTTTAGCTTCATCTAGTTTCTGTAGTTCCACTGGAAAGACGGCCTGCCTGAGGGCTATATGTCGACAGCAAATACCTGATTTCCAGTTTTACAACACTGTAAAGGACCTGGCACCTGTAGCAGTGAATTCTCAGAAATATTGAGTTTTATCATAATTGTTTATAATCTGATACTTGGCTGTATCTCTCCAGTACCTGGAGCAAAGATGGAGCAGAGACAGTAGAGGAATCCAGATATCTCCAAAAGAAGATGAAGCTTGTGTGTTCCAGACAGTCCAGTCGAATACCTTTTAGGGAGGATTAGATCTAACGTCAAAACATAAAGGTTCAGCAGCTAACG
Source organism: Brachyhypopomus occidentalis (assembly GCA_020368025.1). NCBI lineage: Eukaryota > Metazoa > Chordata > Actinopteri > Gymnotiformes > Hypopomidae > Brachyhypopomus > Brachyhypopomus occidentalis. The sequence continues at coordinate 6,308,356 of JAGXOD010001399.1, read as the reverse complement.
GTTCAATAACTACAGTGAATAACAAAGGGGAATCAGAGCACCCTTGCATACAACCCTTCCAGAGGGAAAAGCACTTGACATGAAGTCATTAGTCAATACTTGTACTATCTAGCTACAGACCCATCTCAAACCTATCATTTATATCCAAGATCATAGAAAAAGCTGTGGCCAAACAGTTAAGCTTATATCTGCACAGGAACCACATATTTGAAAAATTCCAATCTGGATTTAGGGTTCCACCACAGCACTGAAACAGCACTGGTTAAAGTAACAAATGATCTCCTTCTTGCCTCTGATCAAGGTTATGTATCTCTATTAGTGCTTCTCGATCTTAGTGCAGCCTTCACACAATAGATCACAAGATCCTGCTAGAAAGGTTAGAAAACTGGGTTGGAATCTCGGTACAGCCCTGTCATGGTTTAATTCTTACCTAACCAATCGCTATCAGTTTGTAGAGCTCGATAATATTCCCTCCAAACACTCAGAAATGAAATATGGAGTCCCGCAAGGCTCCATCCTAGGACCACTATTATTTACATTATATATGTTACCATTAGGAATAGTTATAAATAAACATGGTGTCAACTTTCACTGCTATGCAGATGACACCTAACTTTATATATCAGCCAAACCTGATGACAAATCCAGATTAGGAAAAATTGAGGCCTGCGTAAGTGATATTAGATGTTGGATGTCGCTAAACTTCCTCCACCTTAATGGTGACAAAACGGAGGTTCTCCTTCTGGGCCCAAAGGCCACAAGACAGAAAATACCAGATCTAATGTTAAATCTTGCAGATTACCCCATTACCCTGGCTCGGTAGCCAAAAAATCTCGGTCTTGTTCGACCCTGACCTATCTTTTGATAAATACATAGATAATACTACCAGGATAGCTTTTCTACATCTCCGTAACATTGCCAAGTTAAGAAATGCATTATCCCAGCATGATGCAGAAAACTAGTACACGCCTTTGTTAGCTCCAGATTAGATTATTGTAACTCGTTACTGTCAGGATGCTCAAATAGGAATATAAATAAACTTCAAGTAGTTCAAAATGCCGCAGCCAGAGTTCTAACTAGAACTAGGAAATTTGAACATATCAGCCCAGTCTTATCGGCCCTGCACTGGCTCCCAGTAAAATTCCGTATTGATTTTAAAATTATTCTATTGACTTATAAAGCACTGCATGGACTTGCTCCTGACTACCTCCAAGAGCTTATCTCTTATTATGAACCCCCGCACCACTACGATCCCAAGGTGCTGGCCTCTTATTAGTTCCATCAATTAATAAGGTAACAGCAGGGGGAAGAGCCTTTTTCTTATAAGGCCCCCCCAACTATGGAATAGTCTTCCAGAATGTGTCCGGGACTCTGGCACAGTCTCAATCTTTAAGTCTAGGTTGAAAACTTACTTGTTTGATCTAGCATTTGGTAATTAATGTGCCCCTTTAGATAAAGTAACAGATCCAGGGGTTCATGGGCAAAGGGTTTTATGGCAAACTGGGGCGCTGGTGCTGTCATCCTATCACTGCACGCGGTCACTCTAGTTTGTCGACGGTGTAGTGGATGGATGCCAGTGTCTCAGGATGCTCCCAAGTCTGTGTTACCTTCTGGTTCTGCCCTTTAGCTAGGCTGTAATAATTTAATTGCCGGAGTCGCTGCCACACTCCAGAAATGTTTACATTTACTTTGTCTAACATATTCCATATAGAACTAATTGTCCCTCTTCTTCCCAATGGCTGCCCGAGAAATACCGGGACAAGGAAAGACGAGCCTTTCCCCTACAACACCCCATACAAGCATCTAGGAGATGGTCTGGCTTGCCAGTGGATGTGCCGATGCCGTGGTTGGATGTGCCATTATCGCAAGAGGACGCGCTGATGCCAACTCCCACCTGAGGCTCATCTACTCTGAAGGGACTGTGACTACTCGGCCTGGAAGTAGAATCATAACTACAGGAGTATATCTGGACTATACATGAACTGTGAATGTGGACATTGCTAGCGGACCGCCCAATGGAGGTGGACCGCCCTTTTGAGTCTTGGTCCTCCCAAGGTTTCTTCCTAAATTCCTGCCATCTTAGGGAGTTTTTCCTGCCACTGTCGCCTTTGGCTTGCTCATTAGGGATCTGGACCCACGCAATTTGTAAAGCTGCTTTGTGACAACATGTGTTGTAAAAAGCGCTATATAAATAAAATTGAATTGAATACTTGGGGCTTGGAATAACTTTGTTATATAATCAATAAATGTATTACCAGAATCCATAGCCACCATAGTTTGGAAGCGGCGCTAGACTCAGTTCTGTTGACCTGTTGACTGTACGTCCTTAAGTGTCCTCGAGGTCTGAGTGCCCTGTCTCAGTTAGACGTAGCAGTCTCCATATGGAGCAGTTTAGGCACCAGGGTAATTATCGACATCTCTAGAGACTCTAGAGCATTCTACGGCTCAACGATCCCTTAATCATATTGAGAGGGGTGAAAAATATAATCTAAAAAACCTTATAAAAATAGTGTTATAAAAATCTACTGGGGATCCATCAGGGCCAGAGGTTTTGTTGACTTGAAGTATATTAATTGCAGTTAATACTTCTCTGTGAGTTCAACATTCAATGTGTTATTTTAATGATCCTTTGAGAGAGCTGTAATCTGTCAAGGCCACTATTGTCATATAAATGCACTGATGTGATCACTTTATCCATGGTAATGATAACTTGCTCTAGCCAATTAGTAATTGAATTCTTAATAATTTAAGTTAATAATGTTAAATCATGTGTGTTTGTATTAATTTGTTTAGAAAATCCTGATTTTTAGTGGCAGAGGGTAGTTCTTGTTTGTGTATATGCACAACATGAAAGTACATGACCTCTCATAAATGCTTAAAGCCTCCCAAATAGTCAAATGGCAGGCATTTGGCAGGAGGCTTGGTTAGTTTCCAAAATAAAGTCTCTGTATAGTCCAGTATTCAATGAAGCCAGTTTTAAGCAGACATGGCTGAACTGGTCAGACATGTGGATGAGGAGGAGTTGAACAGTTCTGAACAGTGTTACAGCTGATCTGTTGGTTTTCTGGGGTTCTTCAAGGCTTGTGAAACTGAACCTGAACAAGTTCAGCTTGCAAAATAAGTAGAAAAAGACATGAAATAACAGTAACATGCTATATCAACTTAAGACTATATAAGAGAGTATATACATGGACCTGTGAACCGTTGACCCCTTTAGTTAGTCAGGAAAACCATTATTGGATTACGAGCAGGTCCGTTCTACAGAATGGATCTCAGTCTAAATATTGTGCTGTATGAAGTCCTGTTGACTACCGCTTGTCTTGTCTGCTTCCTCACTGGGTGTTAGTTCACTCTGCTTTGTGGTTGGAGAGGTTCTTGTTTCTACAGCGACATGCCGGTACTGCTTTCAAAGAGGCCACCCTGTTGTGTTCGTGGGCAGCCTAGTGTTTTAAACTGGTACCTGCTGCTGTGTGCGCTGCTGTGTTTACCTCACCTCCTGCGTTAAGGCTAACTGCATCACAAGGCTATTTAAAGGACAACATGTTCTAACACAAGCCGTTCGACCTGATGCAAAGACTGTAAACATATTTTCCTGACAGAAGATTATTGGTTTAAGAGATGGGTTTAACGGAGTGCAGGATTTGATAAATTCACCTTGATAGGTTTAGACTACAAATTTATGGTCAATTAGATATTTTTTTGTTTTTTCTAAGTAGCAAAAACATTCATTCAAATAATGGCTATATAAATAGGTATTCATAATCAGCAATCATTTTAACTCAACACTAACAACCGTTAAGCTGCTAAAAAAAAAACCTCCCTTTGACCCAAGCAGGCTTCCTGTTAGTCTGTCTTTCTTCTGCCTCTATAAATAGAGAGTGACTCCGGCCTGAAACGCCTGATCTGCACGCCTTATATGTGGCTCTAACGGGCATGCACATCTACGGTGTAGCCCATGTGTTGCCAGGTAGAATCTGCCAGCCACCCCCTTTCCTGTCTAGCCCTGATCAGTTTCTGACTGCTGTCTGAATATCATGTGGGTGACGCACCCTGCCCACCACAGCCGTGACCCTGACCCTGACAGTAACAGCACATGCTAGTGGGTGTTGCGCTGGAACGAGGAGTTGCACATATTAGTGTCATTGTTAAGGATAGCCTGCCATTCACAGACCTAACCAGCAGTCCTCTCTGGACAGAAACTGACCAATGATGTATTGATCATGGAAACAGCCATAGACACCCACATAGACTCTGACGTGACTTCTGTGTCTAATTAACGAGAGAGCATTTCATTAATCCACTCTGGTACAGTTTTTTGGAGGTTTGGCCTTGACGTCAATGAGTATACCATGAATTCACATTTGTCTTAATCTTTGTCTGAGGCATGACCAGGGTATAAGACATTTAATCACGGGTTACTTAAATGGATGTCGGTTCTTATTTAGAAGCTGACTTACTGTTCCTGGTCTTCTTTACACAGTACACTCCACTATATTCTGTTGACTGTATGCCATGAAATATCTCATTCCAATGAAGATATATTTTTCAGATGGCATTTTGTCCCTGTGGAACCACCAGCTGTTACCCCTTCCTTCTGTGAGTCCTGTCGCATGCTTGTTTATGTAGTAGATGTGCAAGCTAAGTTCAGTTCAGTTGAGTTGGGGGCGTATTCTGTTTGCGTGTGCTTGTGTGTATAACCACACTGTGAGTTCTGATGCAATGCCCATGCAACAGATTTGAGTCTTTCTCATTACACGAGCAGCACCACTTCACCATTGGCTGGGGCTGCTTCCAGAGCAGCTGCTGTCTCTGTGAAGAACTGAGCACGTCTTTCTGGGCACAGTAATTTAATTCCACCAAATGTTCCCCTGTTAATTCCTAATCCGTATAATCCGCTAGTTCTTCAACTTTAATTTTTTTAATAAGTTTGCCTGCAGATGTCGGTAATTGGCAACATGTATTGTGTGGAATGTGTGGTTCTGTTCCTAGTTTTTTGCGTTTGATGTAAGGCGTGGAAGAGCACGTGACTCATGGCGGATCCCGGGAAGCACGGGCAACCCTCACGATGCATCCACCCTGCAAACAGCCTGTAACTGTAAATAATCACGTGCATCAGACACATGTAAACACTTCAGGAAATGTTGCAGTTTCCCCATCTTAGAACAGCAGGTAGAGCACACTGCTGGCACCCCTGAGGTCAAGTCTTTGACTCCCAAGAACAAAATATTGTCAGTGATAAATATGTAAGTCGCTCTAGATGAGAGTGGTTGCCAAATGCTTTGGATGTAACAGAGCTCCACTCCAAACTGATGCCAGGTCTCCAGTGACAGACGTCACAATTGCAGATTCCCTGTTGTTACACTTTATTAAAAGCTTCTCTTCATCTCACAAAGACAGATCATCTCTTCTCTGATGACAGTGAAGACAGGACCCCCTGTGTGGTCCGTACGCATGCTTCATGCAATTTGACAGCTCTTCAGCTACTAGACATTTAAAATGCATAAAGGGTAGCTAATTAGCATAATGCTTAATTTACTGGGATCCCAACAGACACCAGCTGGTCAGTACTTAAAAATCCCCACTTTGTTCATATGCTAAAACAGCCCTGCAGATCTCACGGCCAAGTTTCACTCCAGCAGTATCGTACCACTGACACTCGTATATTCACTTCTGGAAAAAGTTTCAAATAATTTAAAATAGGATATTTTCAAATAGCAATAATTGTTTCATTGTTTCTGTGGTCTTGAATCCATTTGCACAAATGGGCACAGCATGGGAATATATCTTTCCATCAAGAATTTTAAATTAAATTATATTAAATGTAACAGTGGGGTCTTAAACTGACTTATGGTGGACCCTGTTATCCACACTTGCTCAAGCGTACAGGGCATATCTCACGTGCTCAAACATACAGGGCATATCTCACGTGCCCAAACATACAGGGCATATCTCACGTGCCCAAACATACAGGGCATATCTCACGTGCCCAAACATACAGGGCATATATCACGTGCCCAAACATACAGGGCATATCTCACGTGCCCAAACATACAGGGCATATCTCACGTGGACATATCTCACTGAGGTTTTTCTAGGATTCATTTAGCTTGTAAATGTCCTTGTATTCTTGTCACTCTACAACCTACATACATGCCACCTTTTGTTGTTTATAGCATATCTAAATCGATCTTCTGACAGATGAGCTGTCCAACCGGATGGCACAGGAAGTGTTGTCTTCACTGCTATTTGTAGAGTTATATTAAGAGGAATATAGGTTTCCAGTAGCATCATGTCTTTTGTAACATCTAATAAAATTAGCATTTTATTAAAATGAGCATGCAAAGAGGGTGACTGATTAGTATAATTTCTTCATTTACTGAACTCCTGACAGACTCCAGCTGGCCCTCCTGGACAAGGCCTCCTGGACATCTGCTACAGGAGAATTTCAAGCAGTGACATCTCCCAGGTCATCTCCCAGGTCATCTCCCAGGTCATCTCCCAGGTCATCTCCCAGGTCATGTTTAAGTCATGTTTAAATACCTCAATTATAAACTTATAAACTTTCATTCCAATTTACATCACAAGGCCCACAAGAACTCCGCTTATCTAAAGGAACCATCAGTGTTTCTTCCTTATACGTTGCTGTAGGAGGCATCTGTTGTACCTCTTGCAAGAGATGAACTCAACTATACATGGTAGAAACCAAGCTGAAAGCATTTTGTTGTTGTTACAGATTTGGACCAGCTGGATTAATGATTTGTCATTTCCAGTGGCAAGACATTTTAGTACTAATGAACACTGCATTAGTGTCTGTTTTTTTTTTGCGAGTTGTTGCTATGGCAGCAATAAAGTTAGGAAACATAATGAAAAAAGAACTTACAATGTCTGATATTTAAAACCACATGGAATGAAAGTAACATAAATTGGTTCCACCTAATAGAACCTCAGAAACACTTTGCGCAGTGTTCTGCACAGCTGATGAACCTGGAGGGCAGCTTATGGATCGAGGATTGCACTGCTGATGAAGAACCTGGTGGGCAGTTTAAGGTTCGAGGATTGCACAGGCTGTTAGAAACACAGCTTTGAGCTTTTGGCCCACCTTGACATGACAACATTATTAAACTGCTGCAGACTCACCAGGGGTTCATTCAGTGCTCCATTCAGTGGTACATTCAGTGTTATACTCTCACTCATTCATGCTGTGAATCACATCCCAGAGCTCTACTGCAAGCACATCTAGTGAGCGTGGAGACCACTGAAGTACATTTAACTCAGTCAGGGTTATTGCCATGCTTGCCTGCTCACCACGGTTGTAAGGAGTGGCTATTTCATCATCATAATCATCATCACTTATAGTGCCTTTTCTGATTTCTTGAGTGTGAGATCGATCTAATCAGCTCAGCCTAATCAGCTGCGACGTCAGTGACGGAGCAGAAGCAGCAGGAGTCGGTGTCAGAGCTGCAAAGTGTTTGTTGTCCACATTGAAAGCAAAGCAAACAATGCAGCAGCTCTAGAAAACTGAAAAACGCCAGAACAGTAGCCTTCTAAGCTGACAAAGTCAAAGGCTTGTCGGGATGGGCCCTGGACGATGTCTTCAGGGACCCCGAACTGCCGAAACACGTGCTGAATCAGCAGCTCGGCGCTCTCCAGGGCGGTGAGTAGTCCTGGTAGCGGTATGAATTGACCCATCTTATCACCACCAGGATCACCAGAATGTCAGGATGTGCTAGATAACTTTGAAATCAAGATCACTGCTTTGTGCTTTTATTTCAGTCTCTGACATCGTTTCAATGAAAGTACCAGGTTCACATGGAGGTCACACAGTCTTCAGCTGGTCTTAGTGAAGATGGCACTGGAGAAGTTTAAACATGCAGAAGCACCGAGATGTGGAGGTTCCTGAAGACAGATGGAATGAGCCCTGATCTGCTCAGATAGAACGATGGATGAGAGAATTCTGCCCCCTGTGCCCCTACCAACCCTCCAAACCCACGCTGACATTTAAGATACAATCAAAAGCACTGGAGGGAACTCATCATTGATCCTGCTGTGGAAGCATGTGTCACCGATCACTTCTTAGATCATTTGTTAGATGACAGCAGTTTTGATGAGAGGAGAATGGCCACCCCTAGGAACAGAACAAGAAAGGTTGTGTAGTGTTGGGAAGGTTAGGGTGTGTTGTGTAGTGTTGGGAAGGCTGTGTGTGTGTGTCTGCTGTGTGTGTGTCTGCATGGTTTTGTCATTAAACACTGTGGTTAGGAAGGAGTTAGCCATCAATGCCACTGCTGTTCTGAACGTGAACGGGATTTGAAAAGTGGTGAACACATGGTAAAGAAGGAGTGATGGTAAGGAAGTGTGATGTGTCCCGTCAGTGAAAGTAATAAGCAGTGGAAGATGAGTGTGTCCGTGTGTGTGTGTGTGTGTATGTGTTTGTGTGTGTATGTGGGCTCCTTGTCTTTCATACCCATGACGTTCAGCTGGTCCCTTTTATTTAACTTAGTCCACCTTTCTGGTCATTTTAATGTTAATCTCTACCATCCTGCTCTACACTATTTTAAATATTACAAATGTTTCACAACAGTGGTGGACCAGCGCAGGGTGAGAGGTGGGAGGAAGGCCAGCTCAGGAGGCAGAACACTTATCCATGACCCAATCTGCAAGATGGAATTAGAGGCTGTTGTGCAGTTAAACCTTGAAGCTGCCCTCAGGGGATGTCAACCCCCCTCCTCTAGCGGGGCAAAACACTCCAGCCCAGTTCTCCTGCCCACAGCGAGAGGGTTTACAGGTGCACGCCCCAGTGTGTAGTGACGCTGCCAACACCCCAGCTCAGAGCCCGGCTACAATACCATTTAGATGTGCGATCACAATTCCGCGAAAGTGGTGCAAACCCCCTCAATAACAGTTCTGAGAAAACATGGTGTTGAGTTTTGCACACCGCTGTAGCTCTGTGATTTTGGTTGGCTGCATGTCACTTGTCCTCTTGGGTTGCTAATGTCTTCTGTGCCTGTGTGTTTAGGACGTAAACACCACGAGGAGAGGATTGAGTCCTGACGAGGATTGAGTCCTTGTAAAGCCCCCCCCCCCCCCCCCCCCCCCTCCCACACACACACACACACACACACAAATTGTCCTCCAGTGACCACACTCTCTGCCCTCGGTGTGGCATTGATACTGCAGCAGTCGGGTGTCTGTCCTAATGGTGGAGTAGCAGCTCGGCTTGCTGCCTTTCAGAGGTTCAGCTCTCCCCTGTGCACCCTGCTGAGCCCCATGCTGGGCAGGCGTCTGTACACTTGAGAGCTATATGGCTGTGCGTGTGTGTGCGTGTAAGTGGATGTGTGTATGCAGTTGTGTATGCGGTCTGTGTATGTGCAGTTTGTGCTAGTGCAGTGGTGTGTGTGTGCAGTTGTGCTTGTGCGGTTGTGCATGTGCGGTTGTGTATTTCGGGTAGTGTAATTCAGGTAGGGGAAGGATTGCTGTATGGACTGGCACTCTAAAGATCTATATCTTCAGATTTGAATGGAAAGCCACACAGTACAATTTGTGCTTCCTTTGAAATACTGCACAGGTATTGTGTTGGGTTTATCCTGACATGTTGGGCGGCTGTACTAATTAAATAAATACCTTGTAATCCATAAGTACCTTCTAAACTATTACCAGAGCACTTCGTAGAAAATGCCCAATGAATTATGCTCACTGCGAGGGGTGGAGTTAGATGGTTCTGTGATATGCAAATGAAGGTGCCCTTTCTAGTCTAATTGGTCTTAATGAAGCATCATCTTCATGACCACCAAGCCTCAGCCAGATGAGTATGGCATCTCCTCTTCAGGGTGTTTCTCGTACCATACTGTACTAACGACTCGTTCATCTTGCTAAGGGAACTGTGGCTACTTTTAGCAGCCCATTTGAACACATTGCCAGTTGGGTTAAAAAAAAAATCACCACTTCATAAGAATTAATATCCCTCATAAATTATTTCAACCTCCACCTGTAGGGATGTGGCACTGAAATGAAAAAAGACGTCCCAGCCATGAAGGGGCACCTAGCAAATCTGTGTGGAGGTATGAAGCAGAGATGATGATATTTTTAGACATCTGTGAATGACTTTGAAAACTCCTTATTAACTCCTTATTTAATGTTTAATTTAGCACCCATTAGATAAGTGTGCAGATGTGTTAATGCATTATTAAATCATTAATTAACAATAACTCATTAATGGTGTAAACATATGTGAACGGCACTGTGCACAAGAGCAGTAAAAGTGAAAGCAAATGCATCTAAAGGATGTGTTCTCATCTCCCAGTGCTTCTGAGAGTGAGTGTGGAGGGTGAGTGTGGAGGGTGAGTGTGGAGAGTGGAGGAGTGCAGCTCACTCTAACACGATTGTGTTGGGCTCCTCTTGCACCATGCACACGGCAAGGAAACCTCCTACCGCTCACCTGAAGTGCCGATGGATTTGTAATGTTTTGCTTGTGTGTGTGTGTGTGTGTGTGTGTGGCCATGGGTGTGTGCATGTGTGCATAACCCTCTGCAGCAGGGCGCCCTCCTGTCATGTAATGAGTCTAGCAGGCATTGTCTGTTATGTAACTAATGGATTATGGCTTAGGGCCAGTAGTGTTTCTACACTCACTGCCCTCTGCAGCGGTGCACCAGGCCAGACACTCAGCCAGCCAGACTGGCTATCACTCTGAGCGTCATTCCACTGTCCTCTGAACCTGGCAACTAGACAAACACTATTATTAGCAGTGTCGCCCTGGTTCTTCGACGGGGCAGCCCGAGGGGCAGAGCTGAGGTCAGGGGCAGACACGCTGCCTGAAGAACGCCGGCTCCTCTGTGTCTGATCTTCACTGCTGTCTTTACACAAACGTTTATGCAGTGGGTTTGTTTGACTCATTTGACTACAGGTTGTGTGAAAAAAATCCTTCTCTTAGATATCCCATGTATTCTTCAGTGTGGTAACACAACTGGTGTAACACAATTAAAATAGCGATTGTATGCATATTTCGCTTTGGGTTAGTTTTCAATGTCTTCAGCACTAGAGTAAACGAGAAGAATGTTCCTTTGTAATTTCCCAGCATAAAAGCCACAACAAAACTGCTACAAGAATTAGGTTTCACTTTGGGCATAAAAGACTGCGGAGTCAAGAATGAGATGAGATTAAGAGATTAAGAGACTAACTGACACAAGAATGACAGAAGCGTGAGAACAAAAGGCTGCCGTGGGAGACACACTGGTGTGGCAGTAATCCCCGCGGCCCAGCACACAATGCTGGGGGACAAGCACATCCGGTGCAACTGGATCGCTGGCGCTGAAGAGCATGAGGACTGGCGCAAATCAACAGAAACATTTGGACTATTAACCCAAATGCCACCATAATCCGTGTCCTACTGTGAAACCCACCGAAGAGGCCTGTGTAAATCTAGCAGGGAGTGGTTCACAGTATAAACATGGGCCTTTAAAGAGGATTTTAAAGCATTTATTTCACTTTTTGGGCTGTGGAATAAGGGGGCTACAGTTTAAAGAGTGCTGGGAAGCGAATGCTCACCTGCAGCCTTGATTTGTAGTATGTGTGTTCAGTACAGGAGTCACCTCCTTCTCTCCACACAGGGGTGACAAGGTTGGTTTTATTACCATGAGCTGAGAGAGATTGTGTCACACTGCAGAACAGTGCCAGAGAGAGAAATAGAGAGAGAAGGAGAGAGGGATAGAGTGAGAGGGAGAGAGAGACAGAGAGAGAAAGGGAGGGAGAGAGAGAGAGAGAGAGAGAGAGAGAGAGAGAGAGGGAGGGAGGAAGGTCCTGGCTTCTTTGTCATTAGTTACAGTGAGTGTGGTGAATGGATGTAGGGCTGCAGTTTGATGTCCCGTGGCTGTGTGAACACCTGACCTGCAGCAGCTGTCCGAGTGATTCAGCCCCTGAATGAAACCCTGCGTGACAATGTGTGTGCACATACGTGTGTGTTTGTGCTAATTTAGACTGCTCACTCTTGCATTCATAATTTGAACTTGTATGTGAACATTGCCTAACCTTACATTTCAGCCAAAGTGAGTGGTGAACTCTTAAATACTATTGGCAGGCATGTCAGATGGTTGCAATTAATGGGAACTTCTAAACTCGACTGAACAGGCCCTCTGGTTCCCTCTTGACCCAGGGACCCTGTCTTTGTCCTCAGGGCATCTGTGCATGTGTGAGGCTTTCACAGCTACTGGTCTGCATCTCTTGGACTGGTCGTGGGCGCCATCTTAGCTGACTTCATGTTGTGGTGGTCTGTGTTGTGGAGGAGCTCTTAGGTGTTTTGAAATGCTAATACACTCAGAAAGACCAGAGGCTAATAAGCTTCAAAGCTTCACCAGGCCAGAGGCTAACGAGTTTCACCAGACCAGAGGTTAATGACCTTCACCAGGCCAGTAGCTAGCGAGTTTCACCAGGCCCGTAGCTAACAAGTTTCACCAGACTTTAGTTGTGCTATTTTCTAAAAAGCTTTCAAACGCACTGCACATCTAGATCGCTCTTACACAAGCAAAACAAAACAGGCTTATGGAATAAAACATGCCTTCAGCTTTTGTTAAAGAATATAGTTCGAGTACAGTCTTGTTTTAACTCTATGAAATTTGTGTAACTTACTGTAACTGGTAGAAACTAATGTAGTATTACAGATTACCAGTTATGGATTGTTAATAAAAGGACCTCATGTCCTCAGCCGTGGACTCTAATGTCAGTCATGTTGTGGGCACAGAGCTTCCATGCATGAAGAATGGATTATTTGCATAGTGAACTGCAATTACCTGCATGCTTTCTTGAACAGTCAAATCAATCATTAGGTACTAAGCAACTGGTGAAACACAGACTTCTGGTATAGAACACTGCCTGTGAATGTTTGCGCCATTAATCACGTCCAGCAGGGCAGGTTACTGAGGGACAGGTGCTCGTCTGTGTGTGTGTGTGGCGTTGGGTAAGAGGCTGTGAAAGCTGTAAAACTTCAGCTTTCTTGTCAAATTTAAACCTAGCTAAGTTTCAGACTTCCAGAAATACACACAAGCATCTTTTCTGAGTTGGTCTTCCAGACTCACACCTGGATACAGGATGAATCACGGCAGCAGTGTGGTGGAGTTTGCAGGGCTGGGCATGTCTGGGCATGTTTGAGTGGCGGGTGGCAAAGGGTTAATCAAGGTTACCTCGCATGTCTGTATTTAACTCAACCTTAGCTTGCAAACCTCACCACACGCCCCTACAGTAGGCGCTGGCTACAACAGTTGGATTCGTCAGGTAAGAGTGGGGTATACAAACGGCTCTCACCTAATGACAGGTGCTGACAACAACAACTCTGCTGTCCTGAGCGCCCCTCCTCTGTGAAACCTCAGAAACCTGCCGCACCTGTTATTACCTGAGGAGTCCACTTCAATCTGTCAACCAATCGAAAGGCGTGACAGATGACCCCTCACAGCAGTGACACTGACAGTACATCTGCTTATCAGTTTGTGGCGAAACAAACAATTCTCAGCTTTCAATTATTCAATTCAATTATTCAAAAGTTAGTGAAACTGAATGCTTAGCAACCATTCACAAATAACGTGTCTAAATTCTAGATATCAAAATAGCAAAATAGCACCTTACCTGTCAGGAGCCGTTTTCTCTTGTAGAAAAAGATACACCTTCTCCTCTCGCGTATGCTGAAGTGCTTTGACTGGCTTACTGTATTCTGACTGGTATTGGGTGATTACACTCTTATGACATCTTATTCATCGTCAGATCTTAATAGCATCTGAATTTCCTGCATCTGTCTTGCTACTGGATTAGTCTAATGGGAAGTCTGCCCCCCCCGTGTCAGCTTTGAGTCAGCAATATTTACAAAATCTAAAAGCATTAATCCTGAATGCTGTTTTCATTTATTTTTTTATGCTGTTTCATATTTTTATTATCTGCTCAGACTTCATCAGCTGATGTGTGTCTCAGATGAGCCTGAGATGTGAACTGTTGCCACTAGGACAGCAGTGCTCTAACCCTGATTCACTCAGTACTCACACACTTACGAACGACCTTTCAGAGGGGTTTGAGACGGGAGCATGCAGACTGTTGCATGTGTGGGGTGTTTGAGTGGTTGGTAGACAGGGAGCGCTTCCCACTAATGGCTGCTTTGTCCATGGAGCAACGCTCGTTTAATTCAAGCAAGAAGGACTACTCTGCTCTGACATCCACTCTGAACCGCTCTACATGAATCGTGTGTGTATGTGTGCATGTGTGTAGATGCATGTTCATGGCTCATGTTTGGGTCCTTTAGCTTGTTTCCTTCGCCACACGTACAGTTAGCTTAGTGTCCCAGAGCAAGGCTGCAGCGTTAGCGAGCAAAAATGTCGTCACAACAGTGTCCTCGCGGCAACATCCCCACGGCTGCGTCCCCACGGACGCGTCCCCACGGCAGCGTCACGAGAGAATCACAGGGAACACCCGGATTTTTGGCAGCTTGGAGTGTACAGCCATGCGATGATGACACTCAGCGCAGCGTTTGGGGCGTGGGAAAACCTCTTCCACAGGAATGGCTTAATGACAGATCACCTGTTTTGACGTCCGCCACTGTCACGTGGCGTCTTGAAGATGATCCAGCGACTCCTTTCGTGCTTGTCTGTGAGTGACGCTGAATGGTAGAAAGATCTAGAGGAGCTGAGTTATTGCAGCATGTCTGCTGTATCCCTGTATCTTAGGAGACGGGCAGATGGTGATGAGTTGGAGTGGTGATTAGAATCAGCCTTTAATGGCCAGTAGCTAATAGGTCTTTAGTTACCCTGCATACTCAATCTTTGATGTATCAAATATCACATTTTTTTGAGTACTAGCCAAAAGTCTTAAAAGCATTTTAATCTAATGTTGAAATTTGTCTCTAGGACATGCATATATATCCAGTGTTACTCCACCTTTTTTTCGAGGGCCTGATTCAGCCTCTGGTGTGCGTCCGCTGCCCGCCTGGTGTAGTTAGCTGGTGCTCCCCCAGAGCAGGCCTGCAGTCCCAAGTAGGAGGGATGCAGTTTGTTCACGTCTTTTACCCTCGCTATAGAAGCCACTATTTTTGTATTTTCTGTAAAGTGGCTTCTAATGTTTGACATGCTGGCATGTGCAGTGGAAGTGCTTGTTTCTGTCTTCTCTTCTCACTGAGGGCCGCCCACGGATGTCCCAGGCCGAATCCCAAGCCCTTCCCCTGAGCCATTGTTTCCCAGACATTCCTGTAATGATACAGCCGTGTGTCGGTTGTTTGGGTGAGCAGCTCGTCAGTTTCCTGTGCACACGGCACTCGCTGGTCTCCTTCAGGTCCTCTCCGGAGACCCTGGCCTCCTGCTCTGTTTCCTGTTTACATGACACACTGTGGTCTGGTTGTTTAGGGCCTGTGTGGCACAGTTACCTAACGCTTCAGTAAAGGACACGCATTAGACATTACGCTGGAAGCCAGCGCAGCCCCACATCATGCTTTTCTCACCAGTAATTCGGAGCATGAAGGCCTGCTTGGCTCACATGGCTGGCTGTGGTGCAGCTCAGATCCCTCCTAATGGTGGAATGCAGAGATGAATTCAGAACACACCTTGACTGATGTGGAACATTGAGGACTACAGAGTGCACAGTCCAGAGAGGCATTTATCAGCATGTGCATACACAGGAGTGAGAGGAGTGAGAGGAGTGAGTTCTGGTCACCCTCCTCTAGCTCACTCCCATTTTTTCCCCTACCTGCTGTGTGTTCACTGTGCCAGCAATCGTGCCTACCCTTCTCTCTTTCTCTCTCTCTCTCTCTCTCTCTCTCTCTCTCTCTCTCTCTCTCTCTCTCTCTCTCTCTCTCCCTCCCTCCCTCTCTTTCTGTGTCCTTCTCTTTCCTCACTATGGACTTTTGGCCATAGATCAGCAGCCTGTTCTCTGACCCTGTTCTCTAACCCTGCTATCCAGGGCCTTGGGCCAGCAGCCTAGGACCCATGCTGATGCTGCTGATAGCTTCTCTCTAGTACTCTGCCTTTACGACCAGCCCAGGGGACCAGCCCAGGGGACCAGCCCAGGGGACCAGCCCAGGGGACCAGCCCAGAGGACCAGCCCAGAGGACCAGCCGAGAGGACCAGCCGAGAGGACCAGCCGAGAGGACCAACCCAGAGGACCAGCCCAGGGGACCAGCCCAGGGGACCAGCCGAGAGGACCAGCCCAGGGGACCAGCCCATGTAGAGGATCTATGTAGAGGAAACAGACACAAGGGGCTGAGTGTGTGGGCACTGCCGTCACTTCCTGCCCAGAGTGCCACCCAGCGTGTGGGGGTTTGGGTACGAATGGGTCAGGCAACTCTGCTTTAAACGCCAGTCGCCTGTGAAAAAAGAAAAAGACTCAGTAGGGGGTTCCACCCGCGTGAAGTTCATTTATGTTTTCCCCCTTTGGTCAGGTTAGTGTGTATGGCGAACCAGCGTTGTTTACACCTCAGCATGTCTCATGACCCACTTGCGCACTTGCGCAGCAGAGAACCAGCCCAGATACAGCAGCACATGGTGTGCTTGCGGTATTCTTCTGTGGTTTTTACATACAGAGAAGCAGGATTAAGGTCAACCTCCAGAAACCCCGCCACGGTAATGTGGTGTTTTCTATTTCAGGGACATTGACGTAAAAGGAACAGAATAAATAGGTTCTGCTCATCCTGGATTGCACTTTTATGGCCACCTAAGGCCACATGAGCACTGATATACAGAACAACTACTTTACAAATATTAGCAATCATATTCGTCTGCACGCTGCCCGAGGCTATCTAACATATTTACTCCGTTCCAGTGTTTTCTGTATAAATTATGTTGTCACGCATTCTCTGACAAAGCTATTTTCCCAATTGACAGTGTGAAATGTTGCTCTGCAGGTCCTGAGCCATCAGGACGTATCAGTGTTGAACTTACTGCTTACTTTTTCACACCCTGCTTAGAATCAGATCAACTCTGTAATTCTGAGATTCCTCAGGCAGTTGCTTATCATGAAGGAGTGTTGCATTGTGCAGGTGCACGTGTTGGTAGAAGGAGATGCCTCAGGTGACATAACAGGTATGCAGAGGTAACAGCAGGCACCCTTATACACAAACAAGCTCACAAACAAGCTGCTACAGTTTGTGAGTTTGTGAAACTCTTATATATCAGCGACTTCCTCCAGAAGCGTGAGGGGACAGGAGTGCCGTTGTCCTGTCCATCGGACTGAAAGCACACTCGTGAGCACTTCTAATAGAATTTTTTAAGCTTCTTAAAAACAAAGTTGAGCTTATGTTAAGGTCAAACTCACTACTTTTTCCTAACGGCTTTCCTGTACGCTTATGCAAAACATACTCAGAAAAGCTGTTAGCACTAATTCACTGTGAACTAATTGACCACTATTAATATTCTAACTATTTTCCATTCTCTCTCACACAAGCTAACCTGGTTATTTACTGGTGAATTGAATTGATTGTGTGGAGCAGAGAATTAACCGGATTATAGTGGACTCGGGCCTGACACAGTAACTTTTCTCAGCTCTTTGCACGAGTCGGTGCGTGGGAATTCCTGTAGACACTGCACAAATATTGTACGTAAGGGAGTGTTTTAAAATTCACGTGGTGTGCTTTCTGAAATGAGGCATCACTCTGCTATCCTATGCATGATAGCTGAGGTTGTTGAGCAGCATAGCACAGGGACAGGCCTAGGTGAGCCTGTAAACACCTGCCCCTCAGCACAGGGACAGACCTAGGTGAGCCTGTAAACACCTGCCCCTCAGCACAGGGACAGACCTAGGTGAGCCTGTAAACACCTGCCCCTCAGCACAGGGACAGGCCTAGGTGAGCCTGTAAACACCTGCCCCTCAGCACAGGGACAGGCCTAGGTGAGCCTGTAAACACCTGCCCCTCAGCACAGGGACAGACCTAGGTGAGCCTGTAAACACCTGCCCCTCAGCACAGGGACAGACCTAGGTGAGCCTGTAAACACCTGCCCCTCAGCACAGGGACAGACCTAGGTGAGCCTGTAAACACCTGCCCCTCAGCACAGGGACAGGCCTAGGTGAGCCTGTAAACACCTGCCCCTCAGCACAGGGACAGACCTACAGGGACAGGCCTAGGTGAGCCTGTAAATACCTGCCCCTCAGCACAGGGACAGGCCTAGGTGAGCCTGAGCCTGTAAACACCTGCCCCTCAGCACAGGGACAGGCCTAGGTGAGCCTGTAAACACCTGCCCCTCAGCACAGGGACAGACCTAGGTGAGCCTGTAAACACCTGCCCCTCAGCACAGGGACAGACCTAGGTGAGCCTGTAAACACCTGCCCCTCAGCACAGGGACAGGCCTAGGTGAGCCTGTAAACACCTGCCCCTCAGCACAGGGACAGGCCTAGGTGAGCCTGTAAACACCTGCCCCTCAGCACAGGGACAGGCCTAGGTGAGCCTGTAAACACCTGCCCCTCAGCACAGGGACAGGCCTAGGTGAGCCTGTAAACACCTGCCCCTCAGCCCAGGCCTAGGTGAGCCTGTAAACACCTGGGGGGACAGACCTAGGTGAGCCTGTAAACACCTGCCCCTCAGCACAGGGACAGACCTAGGTGAGCCTGTAAACACCTGCCCCTCAGCACAGGGACAGACCTAGGTGAGCCTGTAAACACCTGCCCCTCAGCACAGGGACAGGCCTAGGTGAGCCTGTAAACACCTGCCCCTCAGCACAGGGACAGGCCTAGGTGAGCCTGTAAACACCTGCCCCTCAGCACAGGGACAGACCTAGGTGAGGGGACAGGCCTAGGTGAGCCTGTAAACACCTGCCCCTCAGCACAGGGACAGGCCTAGGTGAGCCTGTAAACACCTGCCCCTCAGCACAGGGACAGGCCTAGGTGAGCCTGTAAACACCTGCCCCTCAGCACAGGGACAGGCCTAGGTGAGCCTGTAAACACCTGCCCCTCAGCACAGGGACAGACCTAGGTGAGCCTGTAAACACCTGCCCCTCAGCACAGGGACAGACCTAGGTGAGCCTGTAAACACCTGCCCCTCAGCACAGGGACAGACCTAGGTGAGCCTGTAAACACCTGCCCCTCAGCACAGGGACAGACCTAGGTCAGCACAGGGACAGACCTAGGTGAGCCTGTAAACACCTGCCCCTCAGCACAGGGACAGGCCTAGGTGAGCCTGTAAACACCTGCCCCTCAGCACAGGGACAGACCTAGGTGAGCCTGTAAACACCTGCCCCTCAGCACAGCATGCAGAAAGCAGCTGCTAGCACCGGGTCTCTCTGTGTGATATGAGCAGAGGAGCCATAGTTCCAGTCTGATGATATTATCTTTTACTTAGTGCAGTACTCCGAGATCTCTCTGCCTCTGGTTACTGGAGTTTGTGCTATGTGTGTGTATGGTTTCCCGGCCTTTTGTGATGTCTATTTTGAAGGATTTTGTGAGCAGGAGTGTAGGATTGAGGCCAGAGATCTAAAACAAAGGAATCAGGAAGGAAATGACAGTGATTTCACTTTAACTCCAACCCCCACTTCACTTTGTCATCAAAACCAGCGATGGAAACTGTTTTCTGCACGTCTGCATGCTAAAGGTGACAGATTTACAAAGATTTTTGCCATCAAATCTGTTAAAGAATATGCCACTTATTTGCAAGTGATTTGCCCAGAGGGCATTAGAACCTTGAGTAGGATATGTAGAAAAACAAGTTATAAAAAAACTTGTCTCAGACCAAAAACACAGCACAACTGATTCTCTCCTGTAGTCGCCACAGTGAATCCAGCACTTCCTTCCTGCTCTGCACAAATGTGTCCATACCGCCTTAAATGTTTACATTGGTTAATGCAATATCAACTTCAGCATTGTCAGAACAATAACAAATAAATCATTTGAAGGTCAATTTCTTAATCATCAACTAAATTATCTGAAGTTCAATTTCAAATAAAATGTTAAGGTAGCCAGGACTCAGAATTGTTCAAAAGTAGAAACAACAAATATTTTTTTTACAGGGACTACTATGAGGGTTTAAATTACACCCCATCCTCCACCAACAGTCTTGCTTGCTCCTGACAGACACATTGAGGAGCCAATGGCATACGTGATCTCCATCTCCCTCTGTCCCTCTCTGACCTGTTTGCGTGGTGTGTGAGGCCGTGAGCTTGACCATCTGTTGAGAAGCTGTGAGTGCTGGATCCTGGTGTCCTGTGTGTGTGAGGCCAGCTCTGCTCATGCCAGTTCACCTCGGAGAGATGTGTCCGCCTGCAGTGTGAGGACACTGAGACACATCCTCTCCATTAGAGCATATATAAATAGCATGAATTTATATTTCTGCAAGCTATAAAGACGAAGCTAACCATGCAAAAGCTGAAATAGCCGTATCAATGGCTGAGTGCTTAGTAATTAGTAGTTAGTAACTTAGTACTTAGTGCTTAGTATCAAACATAGAAATGATTGATAAATGAATTAAGGAGTGTTAATATGCATGCATGCGTTGTTATCGTCACGTCTCCACATGTAACTGACATGTTACAAAGACACGCCTCTGACTCATGAACATTATTAGCATCACGCCTTGTCAATCCAAGGTAAGCAAACCAGCTGAGATTTGCACCTGCCATGCTGTACCAGACCTGGGAGAGGTGTGTAG
This sequence comes from Brachyhypopomus occidentalis, assembly GCA_020368025.1. Lineage (NCBI taxonomy): Eukaryota > Metazoa > Chordata > Actinopteri > Gymnotiformes > Hypopomidae > Brachyhypopomus > Brachyhypopomus occidentalis. The sequence continues at coordinate 6,287,772 of JAGXOD010001399.1, read as the reverse complement.
GGGAGCAGGGTGTTAGTGTGTGCAGGGTGTTAGTGTGTGCAGGGTATTAGTGCATGCAGGGTGTTAGTGCGTGCAGGGTGTTAGTGTAAGCAGCCATTACGGTCTGTGTCTGACCTCTTCTCCTTCACGCCTCTGCATGGAGCATTTAGAGCACAGGGCCATGTGTGAGTCGGCGGTCTGGACTAGGCCCCTGTGTATTAAAGAGAAGGGAGGGGAAGAGAGGAGAGTGGAGAGAGAGGAGAGTAAGAGAAAGACACACTGGAGGACTACTGTAATTTAATTTTGAAGACATTTTAAAGGAGTAAATTATATTTGTTTAAGTTCGTAGTTGCGCATGTGTATAATAATCTGAAATATAAATATATCTATTATAAATAGAATGAATAAAATGTTTTTATACTACAGACAGGTATGTACAAAGATCTGAATAATAAAATATATAAGCGTATAGCGCTCAAATCCCAGACAGGGCTATCAGAAGTAGCCCGACCATGGTTTAAACCGAACAACCAATCAAAATACAACAGAATTATCATTTAACTTGCATGTAATATGTGCATATTTTTTAGAATTAGCATAACAAATATTTAATGGGGCCAGAAATAGGTTTGTGTTGAAGTAGTTAATCATAAACAGAGGTGTTAAAATCCATTAATTTTGTAATTGTATTATATAACTATAGGTATATGTGCTATAATGACAAAGGATGTGGAACGAATGAAATGACTTGGGTTAGAAATTGTAGAGTTGACACCTAGTAAATAATGTTTTGGGAGGTCTCACGATTAGACGTGTTGTAGAAAGTAAGACTTTTTGGTTCTTAAAATATTAGCAAACAGTACATTACTGTATTAGCCACAGATGCATGCATTCAAATGTATGAGAAACATGTTTCTGTTGTTTTGACATATACGATTACATCGTAAGATAAAATAGTTTACATAGCTTAGCATAGAAGAAATTCTTGACTGAAAAAATCGTCATTTTGTCGGTTCGGTCTCGCCTTAATTATTCAGCCACGTGGAGAGATGGTTTAAAGTCATGTTGTTTAATTCTATGTACGATGTCGACTTAAATGGTAGATTACCGAGGATTACTGATTACTGCTGATTACTGTTGTAAATTACTGAGGGAAGGTTTCCTGACGGTAGCACCGGGACAAACATGCGATGACGTCAAACGTCCCGCCCGCACGCAACGAACGTGGGAGAAAGGTTAGTACAGTATCACGCGTCGCCCAGAGCGTCTTATTCTTGTCAGCAACTAAATGGCCGTTTTAAAATTGCTGATTCACAATTCTTCAGGCTCTGGAGCGGATCACTCTCTGACAGCGGATCCAGTCCATCGATTATATTTCTGAGTAGAAAGTAGGTGGATGCGGTGAGTGCGGGTGAAGCCCAATAATGTTGACTGCTCCGTTTGGCATATAAAGGCAAAACAAAGGTTCGTGTTATACGGTGTAGCCACCCCCAAAACACTCATATGTACTCTGTTGATGAGGACAAGACCAACCATAAAACAACAGGCCCATTTTCCAGCGTAGTGTCACAGAAAACACTCCTACACTCCCACAATTTGCCTGCCTGCCTACCACATCAAAGCAACGGAAAAGCCCCAAACACGCGCGCGCTTTCTCTGTGATGTAAAACGGGAGGAAACATCCAATAAACGACCAGCTCTTATTAAAAGCTTTAAAGCTATGCAGTTTTATTGTGCTATAATTATAATAGTCGTAAAAATCTACTCAAAGGCCACTAGGACGACAAGGAATGTACACAAGTTTGACTTGGGTTTAATTAATATTAGATGACGCAACCTTGAAAGTGTCCTGTGTTGCTTTCCAACACGGAGGGGGGGATGCTTCTAGTCATGGAGAGTGTAAACTACAGCAGAAAATGAAAGTGTAACATTTGGGAATAACCGAGTAAACTTAGATTGAAAGAGTTGATCCCAGAGCTAGCTACAGTTAGTGTAGGCCTATTTATCACTTCATCACTTACTGTATGCTTAGTCTAAAGTTGGATCTGAGGTTCATTGGAAGTTATGACTAGTTTCAGGATTATTTTCAAGGTGAAAGAACACATTAGCCTGTAGGTATAATACCCTATAATAGTTTATCATTTAATGATCTAACAAAAATGCTCATTCAGTCTGACCATCTTACCTTGTGCACATCGCAGTCCTGCAGGTTTTAATTAAAGTCATTGTGTTTCATTTACTCGAGATTTTAATTATCTGAGTGGGGTTAGAAGACTCAAATGTTCTGTTGTCACTTATCATATTCTTTATGGATATTAACTTGTATTGAACAGAAGTTTGTTCAGCTACTCTTTCTTTCCAGAAACAAGGCTGAACAAATGCCCTGGTTTCTGAAACAGAAAACAAATCCATGCTTGTAAAAAGATGATAAAACACAAGCCTTCCAAGAAATCTCCTAATCGGAGTTTTGTAGATTAGAGTGTTTCCTGACGTTTCCTGTTCTCCTGCTATTATTCCATTTCCTCCCTGCAAACGGAAGGACCGAAATAACTTGACTGAAATCTATTGCTCTCCAGAGGGAGGCCTTTGTGTTGAACACACTGAGAGGGGAGAGGCCCGCCCCCTAGCCTGCCCCATCGGCCTGCCCCAGAGATGCTATGTCATGAGCATCCAAGGATCAGGCACAACGCCATTGGCTGAGCTCAGGGACAGTGCTATTGGCTGGGCCCAGTCCAAGGTAGGCACACACACCATGCATACATTGTGGCCAGACAGGGGGCCAGAGAGTGTTTTGGGGCTGGGAATATCACGCCCACGGGCAGATGTTTCAGTGCTCTGCCCTCCCCCGCTCTCAGAATGCCAGTGTTGTTTATGCATTTTACCTTCCATCCATATTCAGCTGGAATGGGTGTCATCTCTGTGGACGTTTCCATGGTGTCTTATAACTAATCATGTAGTCCTGTTTAACGACACAGTGTGCATGCAAACACTTACCGTGTTTTCAGGTGATACTTCAGCAGTTGAGGTTGACCTTGTGCCAAACCATTTCTTGAGGTGAGCATCTGTTTTAAAGAACTTGGTGGTATGGTGCTGCCCCCGGAACAGGGTGCAGTCGAAGCTGAACTATGACAACGTGTACTTGGAAACAGCAGAGAGTTCCACCGTCGCCGTGGTTGCAGGTGTTTAGCGGTGTGTTGCAGCTCCCTGGCAGCCTGAGAATGTGAGTGTAGGTGTGATCTTAACCTGCCCTCGTCCCTCAATCAGTCATCAGGGGGAAAAAAAGCACTGATCTGATCAAGAAGGGTTTCGCATTTTGCTTGAATGAGACGGTCTTGCTGAAGGGTGACATTAATACATGATCCTGGGTTTCAGTGGGTTTTTCTAATAATGTCACATGGCTACGGTTTAAGTGCACAGTGTGGACAGATATGTTTGACAGAGAGTACGTGCCTTTATACAGCGGAACAGAAAACTGAGTGGTCACAGTGTTCTCAACATCAGTAAGCATTATTTAAGACCCATATCACATCTGCTATGATATAAGAAACACGGGCAAGTTCAGAAATAGTACCATTCACTTTATGTTCCTATCTGCTTTCAGGTGTTCCCAGAGTCCAGACATTTTATCTCATGGCCTATTTCACTACTCAGCACTTTCAACATAAATAAGCCATGAATGATGCCTTCTGGGTAATTTTTAAGGGTCTCTTTATTCTGGTACATCAGCATGGCACAGTTCACCTGCACACTCATGCCACACTCAATGAACAGAGCTCCTGCTCAGGGTCCTGCTCAGAGTCCTGATCAGAGTCCTGCTCAGAGACCTATAGTTTAAATCTTGAGCACATTGGACGTTTTACTACATTAGTAATTACAGAAGAAATGACTTGAACACTCATTCTACCCTCTGACGCACTGAGCTGCTTGGTTTTAGCTCAGTTATTCATTTCAATAAATTGCTGTGATAAAGTAAGAGCATATTAGAGTAGAAAGGCTAATAAAAGTTAATACTCTGATGTATTTAGCTGTATGACGGTGAGTTTGCAGCTTGCTTTGTTAATTTCTTGTTGAAGGTTAAGAAGGAGTTCATGATGCTAGCAGAAATGTCTCTGGTGTGAAGGTTTGTCTGTCCCACTGAGTTTGAACTAGTCCCCCATAATAAGGTGCAACTCTGCTTGGAATATTAATGGTCACATCAGTATGCCTAATGCCATTAGCAGCTCCCCTGAACTCGCTGCTTCCACGGCAACGCTGGGACTGTGGTACTTAGTGACTGAGCATTTCACATGAAAAATGAACACCTAATTGTGGGTTGAGGTGATGGAGTGGATTGCTATGCTGTCAAAGGTTGGAAGACATGACAGCTTCCTGTACTTCTCTTGTTCGCGCAGGGACTCGCAGTGGTTCCACATCATTCTGAGTTCGCTTCATAAACTTGCCCTCATTCCTCCATGCATAACCTCAACATTATGCACACTCCAGTTATACAAGTAACTGGGGAACCGTTGCTATGGCTGTTACAGCAGATAATGAAAAATGAACCCAATTCACACAGCTTCAAACGCAGCCTGAACACAGAGTGACACCCCACAGCAAGCACACCGAGCTTCCTCTCTCTTCCCGGAACACAAACCTGACTCCTGCTGCCTCATTAGGAGATAATCGTTACTTAGGAGATAATCATTAGTTGGGGGGTAAAGACCTATAGGAATAACCTGGAAAGCTCTTCTGTTTTTTATTGGTAATTTCACAAATAACAAACCACATTTACCTCTTTAAAAATAAAACACCATTATGCATTTAATATTTATATCTCAATACATAAGATTTTTTTCTTTTGCACAGCAAAGATAGAACATTTATGTTTATAAGGACATTCAAATGGAAACAACAGCATATACGAAACATACAACAACTTAATTACACAACAGTGCAAAACAGGGAACTGAAAAAAGAGCTTCCTGAATGTAAGGTGTATTATCAGCGTAGCCGACGGGAAATTTCCTCCAATAACACATGTAAAGGACACAATTCAGGGTTGTATACAAATTGCAATTCCTTTAGGGACTTGGATTGGGTAAACAAGTTAAAATGTAAAACCTTTTAAAGTTGCACAGGAGAGCAGATGAGCATCTCACTGATCAGTGCAACGCTCGTGCCTTTCTTGGTGGGAAATGACAGTGTTCTCAGCTCGCGCTGAGGGGGACCGTACGATGACCCTTTCACTTAAAGAAACGTCATCGTTCAAGTCATCCTCTTGCAAATAGTCTACGACCAACGCCATACATCTCTCTAAACGAATGTTCTTTTAAACTGAACGGATCAAGTGGCATAAAACCACAAGCAAATTATCTTAACGGTACAACAGCGCGTCATCACAAACCAGGTGATCACAGTTCGTTGTTAAGTGAAAAGAGTGTTGTTTCGTTGAAAAAAATGGTCAGCCAACCTCTCGCAGTTTGCCGTCCTCGGTGCTATTTGAGACCGACTCTGGGCTACTTTCTATTGACGACTCACTGCACGTGCTCTCGCCTGACAGCAAGCGAGTGACCCTCAGGTCCGCCTTTAACGTCTGTACGTCGTTACCAATTCCCATCTCTCCTAAGTCATTAATAATTTGGGACAACTCTTGCTTGCCGTTGCGTACGCAATCGCCTTCGGTGTCCAGAACGTCTTCACACTCAAAGTGCATGGCTTTTTCTTCCGCTTCCTCCCCGATCAAGTCTTCTGTGATGGACCCCAGTTTCGGTGCGCTCCTGCTACGCTCCACCGGTGGTTTGTAATAGCACTGTCCATTGAGCAGTTTTCTCAGGGGAACCAGGGGGATCGTTTGCTCGCCTATTAACTGCTGTTGTTGGTGCCGCGCGTCGTCCCGTCTTTTCAGGCGTTTAAACTCCGCCAGCGCAGTGGCGGATGTCTGGTATAACAGTAGCGCCATGGCTTTCGCCTTTTCTGGCTTGGACACTAATACGGCGTGGCAGCGCAACATAACCGCCTTGTGTTTCATCTCGTGCCGATAGATCCAGGCAAAAATCTTTGGAAGCCGCGGGTCTGCGACACAGTATGTAATCCTGTGCAATAAATACAAGTGTCCCGGTCTCCTTGTTTTTTCATCAACATGCACCATCCGGATGCCCTGCGAGCTCACGGTCAACTTCATCTTCGTGCCGTTCTTGCCCATGTCGCTTTTGCCCCAGATCTTACTCACGGCGACGTCTGTGCAACCTTCTCCCTTTGACTGAATGGTAGTGGCATTCCCCAGATACAGGACCGTGTACGTCGGATCCTCGCTGGTGATCTTCACCTTTTTCCTTTTGGATTTGAACATGCTTCCAACCCTGTTGAGTGCGCTCTCCGGGCAAGATTTCGCAAAGGAGGTTAGCGCAGAGTAGTTCAGACTCACGGCATACCCCTTCTGTTTAGACTGTTTATCTTCCTCTATCAGATCAAACTTGTTCTTCTTCCAAGGTAACATTATAGTGGTGTTTCACGCAAACCGGTTAATTCTGCACAGAGAAATATGCCTAATGTAGTACCTAAAATATCCTATTAACAGTGTGTATACATATAAATATATATTAATTTAGTCACCTACATTAACGTACATACCTACATTGCATTAGCGTGTCATAAAGCAATCAAGAGTTCATCCTTCGTCTATCCTGATCATTGTAACAAGCTTGTAACTAACAGGAACGGGCCAGTCGCTTGTAATTATATACTGGGCTGTTCCATCTCGGTCTCTCGGAGGGGTAAACATACTGCATGGAACACACCAAAACATACTCCGAGGCCGTCTGTGGTATTTACCGAGGATATTTACTGTCGGTTGCAAGCTCAGTGTATGCTTCATTCATAGACGCGTGATAGTTATTGATTTGTTTATTTGTCAACAGAATTAACACACTTAACACACTTCCCCTGCTGTGATTTTTATGGTCTGCTTGGGTATTTTATATGACAAGAAACCAACATGGTCACTAAAGATTAATTTACATTTACAACTTTAAACAGAATTCCAATTACTATATACTGTACTATATTACTATACATATTTTTATTTAATTATTTTTTCGCTGGTGTTTGGTGCACTCTAATCATGTTCATCTGTACCTTCACAGAAAATGTAAAATATTATATCGCATAAAATGTTACTAAAATACAATATACTTTTACGTTATATTTTAATATATATAATAATTATGAACAAAAAAGATAAATTAAAAGAAAATTGTACATACACTTGAAAATCGTAGGCAGGCAGTCTATGATGCCATCTGGTGGGAAGAGGTGGTATTTCTTAACACAGCAGTAATCCTGTACAAGAGGAGAGCCGTGTTTTGATCCGTGTTAATACTGTATAAGATGACAGAAAAGGACTTTACGCGTCTGTGATGTTAAGAGCTCACTTCAGAAGACTGATTTTACCAGTGTCTTCTGGTAAAAAAAAGTTTAATTCGAATAGACTGCATATTCTATTTGCAAGAGGTGTTTACATGAGTAGAAATAGAAAGAATTGTATATACAAGATTGTACACTACATTTTTCCATTACAGACGTGAGCGTGGGAGTAAGTGTGAGGGTTTAGGAAATCCGGAACCTTTCTACTAGAATTGGATTTGTACGACACTTTTTAATGTGGCACATTGGACCCAACCATAAAGTTGTTTATAGTTTATGCATGCTTATTTTATTAATTGGTTTACATTTTTTATTATTTTAATTTTAACGTATGTGCACGGATGGAAAAATCAAAACCTTTCAAAGACGGGTAAAGAGAAAATATAAAAGACTGAACTCACACTTGCTGGCTGATCATCGTCACCCTAAATGTTCGAGTAGAACATTCCGCACAACTTCCTTTACAGCAGCGGAAATGTCACATGGTTGAAGTCGATGCGTATGAAATGTTTAGAAAACGAGCTACTCGGCTTCATATGTAGTGACACATCTAACATTCAGTATGGGGAAGAAGAAAGTTGGTGGCGGTGGCGCAGGTTTAGGTAGATCTCTGATCAAAGAGAGACTGAACGCAGGCCGCAGTAACCGGAGGAGTGACACATGGGTAAGAGTCCACGCCGACCGCGATCCGCTACCCAGGTACCTACTACATTATAGTCAGGGTTTTTTGGCTTGTTTTTTGCTAACAGCTTCATACCAGTGAGCTGAATGATGGGTATGAGTGGGGCCGTCTGAACCTGCAGTCCGTGACGGAGCAGAGCTCCCTCGATGACTTTCTGGCCACGGCAGAACTAGCTGGAACTGAATTTATTGCAGGTAAGTCTTAGCAGACCACGCGTCCACCGTGCTTTTAAAAGCCCTGGAGATCGTCACTACTATGCTGTAACGTTACAGAGAAGCTGAACATCAAATTCGTGCCAGCCGAAGCCCGGACAGGCTTACTAACTGAGGAAGAATCCAAAAGACTGAAGAAACTACACAAAGACAACAGACAGTTCCTCCGTATCCCACGGAGGTACTCTCTGTCCTGCTTTCTTGCAAGCCTAATATTTCCTAAGCGTAAACATCAGCTAATGCTGGTTAATGAGCTTCTCTTTCCACTTCAACATCAGTATGTATCATTGCTGAACCGGTTCCGTTTGACAGTGCTGAATCTTTATTAACACAAGTAATTTTCCATTAGACCTCCCTGGGATGAGAACACGAGTCCAGAGGTTCTGCAGCTCGCAGAGAGAGACAGCTTTCTGACATGGAGACGAGACCTAGCGAGGTGAATGAATCACTTCTTCAGTCTCACCTCATTTTTACACCTGTCTCTGTGCTGGTGAACAGTCTAGCTCAATACTTCTGACAGCGCAGTGCTTCCTTTTGTCATTTAGGCTGGAAGAGGAACAGAAGCTGATTCTCACCCCTTTTGAGAGGAACCTGGATTTTTGGAGACAGCTCTGGAGAGTCATTGAGAGAAGGTACCTGTATGCTGTATTAGGGAAAATTGAGTAACTGTGTAATGGCTAAATGTCATCCTGCTTACTGGGGATGTTTTATGTGTGTGCAATATGTGTATTATTCATATTATTTATATATTTTATTTTTTAATAATTGTATTTTTTAATATACTTTATTTTAATATATTTTTTTTCCTAGTGATGTTGTGGTTCAGATTGTTGATGCCAGAAACCCCTTGCTGTTCCGTTGCCCAGATCTAGTAAGTAAAATTAATTTACTTTAATGTTCTGCTTTTTTCTGCTTTTCAACTCACACTATTGTTTTAACCCATAACCCCCCCATCCCTTGTCCCCTAGGAAAAATATGTTACTGAGGTCTCCAGTCATAAGGTGAACATGCTGCTTTTGAATAAAGCCGATTTGCTGACAGCGGAGCAGCGGCAGGCCTGGGCCAGGTACTTCCAGGAAGAAGGAGTCCGGGCGGTGTTCTGGTCAGCCCTGGCCGAGGCCCAGCGCCTAGAAGCCCAGGAGAAGGTGAGATCTGCACCTGCTCCAGCACTGCACCTCCACTGCACCACCAGCATGGATGTGCTGTGGCTTTTGTCTTGTCTCGCTGTGAGTGTGGACTGAACTGCTGCTGACTTTGCAGGCAGAGGAGCTGGCAGGTCCAGAGCAGAGCGATCCAGAATGTGAGGAGCAAGCTTCAGCCAGTCCCAAGGGAACTCAGGACTTACAGGAGAGGAGTAAAGAGGAAGAGGAGAGTGAAGATGGTGATGTGGAGGAGGAGGAGGAAGAGGGTGCCGTTGTGAATTCTGGGGACTGTAGTTCTGATGCTGACTGGCAGACCTGTTCTGAGGTGTCTGGAGATGAAGGAGAGGCAAAGGTGTATGAAGGTGCCTCGGGGCGAGCTTCTTTTCATAACTCAAGCCGTCTGCTACACAAAGACGAACTCCTTGAAGTGTTTAAGTCTGCACATTCTGGACCCACATGCAAGGATGGCCAGCTCACTGTGGGACTGGTGAGGCGGAACTCTTACATGTATAGACATGTTTCTCTGTCTCATTCACTCATTCATCTCTGATTGATCTCTGATTAAGGTCGGTTACCCTAATGTCGGAAAAAGCTCCACTATCAACACCATCCTGAGGAATAAGAAGGTTTCGGTGTCGGCTACACCTGGACACACCAAGCACTTCCAGGTATGTGGGTTTTGTGTTTTGTTTTAATTTGTTATTGTTGACTGATTCTAACAGTTGCCATTGAATGGAGCTCAACGCTTGCTCTTGTATGTTTGCGTTTTGCAGACTCTGTTTGTCGAGTCTGGCCTCTGCCTGTGCGACTGCCCCGGCTTGGTCATGCCCTCCTTCGTGTCCACCAAAGCCGAAATGATCTGTAATGGGATTCTCCCCATTGACCAGATGCGAGACCACATCCCAGCCGTCTCCCTCATATCCTCTCATTAGCCTCCAGGCTTCAGCATTTTACTTTATTGCATTCACTCACAAGGGAACCTTTTGTTAGCATGTTACTTGAATGGGAAGAATTTGTTTCATTTACATAAAAGCAGTATTTATCTGTGTGTGTGTGTATATATATATATATATCTGAAAAAGATTACATGTGAATGATGCTGATGCTAGGACTCCTCTGAACTGGTGTTCTCACATTCTATCTTTCCTCTTTGACTTTAGTGTTTGTCCAGGTCTTCTTATTTCTTCCGTTGGGTAGTTCCATCACTTGGATCTGCCACATGTATTACCACTGCATCTTATCTACTGGCGCCATGTCTGGTTGGTTCACCACTGCTTGTTTATCTGTCTGGATCTGGAGGGCCCACAGGATCTCAGACTTGTTGTTCTCCACCACTCTCTGTGGTTTCCGCCCACTAAGACCTGGTGTGACCAGCCCATATGCCATGCATAAGTTCCTGCCATTTAGACTGTGTGTGTAGGTGTGGGCGTGTACAAATTGGAAGATTGGCGTAATGCTTCCTTAACCAAATTACGTTTGTCAGACTATTCCACGATCCGTGCTAGAGGGAATTTATGGGATCAACATCATCAAACCAAGAGAAGACGAAGACCCTGAGCGTCCGCCCACCTCTGAGGAGTTGCTGAGAGCGTATGGATGTAGGGACCCTACTGTCAAAAACCACTCTGTAGTACCATTGTTCAAGTGAGCTGTGGCCTACTTTCAGTTTGGAAATGTGTTTGATGATCTCTAAAGATATGAGGGGCTTCATGACGGCACACGGACAACCAGACCAGTCCCGATCTGCCCGCTATGTTTTGAAAGACTACGTGAGCGTAAGTAATAATGCCCCTGCATGATTGGGAGAACACTGTGGCACTTTCATGAACAATAAAGACTGGTGTGTGAGGTACGAAAGTTTCAGGGTTCGTCACCTGTGTGAGTGTATGCTGTGCTGCTCCTGCGCAGGGGAGGCTCCTGTACTGCCATCCCCCTCCCCACATCAGCGCCGAGCACTTCCAGCCTCAGCACTCAAGCTTCACAAAGCAGTCTGCTCACCAAGGGCTCTCCTCGCACACCAGCAGCACGTCCAAGGTCAAGCAGATCGAGAACTCTGTCGATAAAAACTTCTTTCATCAGGTTAGACGCCACTGTGCCCAAAGTTTCTCTGAAATCTCTTGAACTCTATAATCAGAAACACTTTAAAATATCTCAAATATTTACTATGTTTACAATTATGGATACTCAGACAGCTGTTGGATTCCCTCTAGGAGAATGTCCGTGCGCTAACCAAAGGGGTGCAGATGGTGATGGGCTACAGGCCTGGCACTGGGCCCATGGGCCACGCCCAGGCGGCCCTGGAGCAGCAGGCCGGGAAGCCCTGGAAAAGGCACGGCAATAGGAACAAGAAGGAGAAAGTGAGAAGACTATGCAAGCACCTCGACGCTTGAACATGGCCACATCCAACGACACGCCTGGGACTCAACAACAGAGACACGGAGAAAGTCCTTATTTCATTTCTATGCCAGACTGTGGGGAGGTTTTCCTCAGATTTGGCATCTTTCTGATATTCTGACCTTTCCTGCTGATCATTCCAGCATGATGATTCTGCCATGATTGTGCAGTTTTAATAATCCAAAGTGAAAACTGTTCTATTTTGGTGAGGTTGGTGTACAGCTCATTACACCCACTTTATAATAAAGTAAGCAACCCTCTTAATAAGTATACACTGTGTGTGTGTAAACAAACTGTGGTACTCAGCCTCAATCTCTCTGGAACCGTTCTATATTGTCTTCTAAATTCAAATATTCATCTTAAATTGTTAATCTTTTACTAATTCTTAGTTTCCCCCACTATGTAAAGTAGCCTTGAGTTTGTGAAAGGGGCTATATTATGTTTATCATATGCAAACCCTTTGTTGTAAAAGTTAGGCATTCAAACCTGAGTGTATTATTTAGAAGGCACTTTTTCTGTTCCTTGTAATCTCACTCACTCAATCTCCTATGGTCACTGTTTTGCATACCATAAAATATAATGGAGAGGCTCAAACTGCAGAAACTGTGGGTCCTTTGTACGATGCCTCAGTGTTGTCGATCATGGCTCAAGTCTCCACATGCCTACATCACTCACTGCATTAAAGTGGAGAAGACAGGGATGCGGAGAATACATTTGAGACTGGGCTCTATTTAAAATGGTTTGAGCTGTTAAGTAGAGGGTTAATAATGTAATAAAATATGCGAATCGAGGTACAACGTAAAGTACAATAAGTCGATATATTTAAGAGTTCAACTGAATGGTATAAAGCATATTAAATAGAGCAGCGTTGTAGTTTGATCAAACCCCGAATTCTAAGCAGGAAAGAAGGCGATGGAATTTTTCCTCCTCGGGTTACCTGAGCGTCACGTGACTATGTCCTAGGTATCTAGTATGCGTGGCGGGCAAACCGAACTGTTTGTCTTTTGTATCTCGAATGATTCCGGGACGTATTCTCTTCCTTACCGACATGACAGTGTTATTTTGTGATAATGATAGATAAAAGAAACTTTTTCGACGTTTTGTATTGGCGGAAAGAAGTAACAAGTTGCCTTAACTCTAGAGATAACGTTTGTGTGTCGGGTGCTTTCGGCGTCTTGTCGGTGTTGTGCCTGATAACATCCTACGTAATGTAAGCAATGATTACCCCTCTAATTTCTCTGTATACTTGGGGGGAAATCATTTCGTTATTTTCCTTGTCTCATTCGCTTTTCCTTTCTTAGCCTCTTCTGCTGCAGGTGTAAATTAAGGTACTCTCCTTCGAGTCGTGATGTGGCCTGTGTTCTCTATTCTCTCGTTGGGAACCTGTGTAATGTTACCGGAGCGGCTCTTTCTAACCAGTTATCTCTTCAGGTGAGCCCAAACACTCAACACGAGTTTTAAATAGATTGTTTAAATAGATTGTTCAGTTGTTCGTAACCCGGTTTAGAAATGATCGTAGGCTAATTCGAATTTCTGCTCTAGATTATTGTGGCTTCGGTTATGGCAGCGTTGGATGGTCTGCATTTCATTTCAGTAATTTTGCCTGTTTGTTTGTGGTACCACTCCAAAACTGGTGAGGCTGAGTTAAGTTGTTCCTCACCGAGTAATTATTTAAAAAATATATCTGCATTTAGGTCACCAAAACGTACCTTTCTGTCTTGTTCAAGGAATGAGAACGAGAATGATCTCCAGAAGGAGGAGACAGAACTCTCTTGTCGTGTGTCTGCTGTTTGTAATGGGAGGATGTGTTTACCTTGGCAAAGATATTCAGCACAGCCAACTGGGCAGCAGGTCTCCGCCTGGCAGGAGGCTGCTCGGTGTCTTCCTGCATGTGAGTGATTCAAGATGAGCTCTTTGTTTCAGAAGGCATGTTTTTTTTTTTTGCAGAATGCATAACATGTTTATTAATGGTTGTGCAAAATGCTTGACGGGATGTTGTGCACAGCAGTAGGTGTGGTGTCCTCGAGCCAAGCAGTTGTAGTTTACGTTTGTCTGTGTGCACAGGGTCACATCGAACTCCTCGGCTATGCCCTTGGTCTCCTGTCCTTTGCCATCACCTGGACGTCTAGGTTCCCCTCCCTCCTCATTGCTGTGAGTATGTTCCCCATCCACACCTAACGCGCTCTCACTCAACACACACAACGTTCCTATCTCCCCTGCTGCAACACACATCAGCACAAACCGTTGGCTGTGCCGCGCTCAAACTCAAATCTCCCGCTTTTTGTTCCGATGGATTTGCCGCTCGTAATCTGTGGCCTGCAGAGGAGGGGTGAGCAGAGCGACGGCGTGCACGCGAGCTCCAGGGCTCTGAGCAGCGTGGCGGCGGCTCTGTACGCCTCTGCTATCCTGCTGTACGACGCGCAGCTGGAGTCTGCTGTGAGAGCCCTGCCCTGGACCCTCTCAGCGGCCTGTGCTGCTGCTCTTGATGCAGCTGTATCCTTTTATCTTCTGGCACTTGTAGGTGCTACACTCCTTTTGTATTGTGTGTGTGTGTGTGTGTGTGTGTGTGTGTGCATGTGTGTGTGTGTGTACGAGTGTATGTGTACACGTATGTGTGTGTGTGTGTGTACGAGTGCATGTGTGTGTGTGTGTGTACGAGTGCATGTGTACACGTATGTGTGTGTATACATGTGCGTGTGTGAGAGCTCTTGGTCTATACTGTGTCTCTCTAACTCGAACCACTCAGATCCTGGTCCTCTCATGTTCTAGGACCCATTGCAGCCGCCAGGTTGTACCGCTGTTGGACTCTGCTACCCAGTCCCTGTTGAGAAACTCTCATATGCCCACCTCTGCTCAGTATCACAACCCCAGAGACCAAACTGTCAGAAAGCATCATCTTTTTGCACGGAAAAGCAATTCCCCAAAGATGACAGAGATGGGACACTACATGGATGTTAATATACAGCCTGTCCGAAAGGTCTGTGTTTTGTTCTTCTGTACCTCCAAACTGGGCATGAGACCAATTTCTAAACAGGCAATGTGTGTTAAAACTGCACGGATCATGGGTCTGTCCTGTTCTGTAGGTGTGTCTAAAGGAGGTGACACTCACAGGGGAAAGCTCAGCGGAGAACCAGCCCCTGACGAAGTCCGTAAAGGTGGTCAGAGTGGATGAGCGTTATTCATCAGACAATGCCACTGACTCCTCTTCCCTCAGCTCTGAACTCCAGGTTAGTGACCTTTTCCCCCTGTCTGCTAGGATGTAGTAATTGTCATATTGCTATACACCAGTAGGTGGCAGTAGAGGTCTTAAACAGAGGCTTCTTTACTCAGCTTGCATCATATTTAGATAGATAGATGATGGATAGTTAGATATTCACATATTGCAGCAAACCAGGTACTGTAGGAACAATAATAAAATATAAAGATGTAGTAGGTGGATGACAGCAGGATGTTTTGCACGACACAGGCACCCACCCTTGTTTGAGACTCTGGTTGAAGAGATATTGAAGAATCACACATATCTGACTAGCACAGACCTTCAGTACTCTTGGGCTGATTCCATCTGGCCCAGCAGCTTTGCCCATTTTCAGCTTCTTCAGCTGTCTCCTCACCTGGGTCATGGTCACCTCCAAAGGGGGGTGAGGATCCTCAGACACTGGCTGTGGGGTGAGGGAGTGCAAAGGGGAGTGTGGACAAAGTGGATGTGTGGGGGGAGTGGGCGTGGTGCCACTACTGACGGAAGAGGATGGTATTGTGCTGAACCTGTTGAAGAAGCGATTCAGTTCATTGGCTGTGTCCAGACTACCCCCTACAGCCTGCTGCTTTTGTCTTGAATCTTAGATCTGCTTCATACCAGCCCACACAGCCATAGTGTTGTTCTGCTGAAGCCTTCCTTCCATTTTCCTTCTGTAGGCCTCCTTATTCTCCCTCAACTTCTGTCCTTCAGTCTAAAAGCCTGCTTCTTCCTTTTTAACAGTTCCTTCGGGTCTTTGGCGTAGGCCTATACAAATGGATTTGGGTAAAATAAATTAACCTATGACATAAGTAGACCTGTTCACAGTGGTACTATCAAACTGGTACTATCAAACTGTTGGAAATTCTAAATAAAATATATGTGGTGTTGGCGGATTATCTGTTCAAAGACATCAGAGACGTGATGCGGCAGAACTGGGAAGACAAGACATCACTTAATAAGCCTGCATGCTAAGAGGGATTCATTCCTTCAGCGTCCGGTTGTCCCTGCTGTCTCGGTTGTCCCTGCTGTCTCGGTTGTTTCTTGGCCTTCTCAGGGCTCTTAAGAGTGCCAGGGCATTGAGGATATCATTCAGTCAGAAACAAAGGCAAATTGCTCAGGTTGAAAACAATTGAACTTTGTTTTATTCACTAAACAGGAAAACACTAACTATGTGAACCTCCTCAAAACACCATGGACTAGGCAGCAGGTTATAGTCCACTCTGACTGTTTGCTTGGTTCTCATTGGCTGCTCCTGCACTAGTAAACCTGAGGTTGACCTGGATCATGTTTTGTTTTCTGGTCTGACATGGGGAGAGCAGTGTCCCTGTAAACTATTATTGCATTTCTTTGAACCATAGGTTATAGGTTTTTACTTTTTTCTTTTGTTTTTTTTGTATACATTTACGTGTACATTCATATCCATAATGTTTAGTCTACAGAATCACTGCCTACAATAATGCTCACAAATCCATGTTGTTTAATATTTTATTCCTTGGTGCATTTGTTTAAACAGTGTCTATCACTCAATACTACTACGGTGATGAGTTACTATGCTTTGATGCTAATAGATACAATATGTTTTCATTTTTCCAAAAAGGATCTCAATGCACATAATGCCCTGTGTGGTTAGGTTACATCACAGAAGAAGCCCCTGCTCTCTGCTGATCGGACTTCGACATTAATCTCCCTGTGCTGTTGACTTTATCTATTGATATCTATTGACGTTATTTCCACCTGGATATTCTGTGACATCACAACACTGCGCAGCCCAACCCCCTACTCTGGTATCTGAGGCATGTTTGTGTGAGCTCCCTGAGAGGGCAGGGGAAACTTGTCTTGTGTCTCCACTGAGAGACATCTGTGAACATGCTGGAGACCGACTTGGTTAGCTTCAGAAGAGGCTGAAATAGCCATAAAGTCTGTATGGGATTTTGGTCCACGCATAATTCTGTAAGCTGGTTTCTTCACCTGTTTGATACTTGGAGAACACTGGGTCAGAGGTGAGAGCTTCTGGCTGCTTTCTTTCTAGTCTGAGAAGGCTGACAGTTCAGTTCCATGTGGCTCAAGAGTCTCACTGTCAGACTTTGGGTGTGATCTCAAACTGAACAAGACCCTTGTTCCACACACGGTTGGCTAAAGCCGATGCCCCAGAAGTGTTGGAATAACCTCTCCCTACCCCCACACATTTGCAGACGTGCCTAAGTGTGAAGCTGTTCCAGTTTCTCCTCTGATACACTGTTACTTTTTTCACCCTTGCAGTGGGACTTTGAAGAGGCCACTCCGCAGTGGGGATCCGGGAAAGGAGATGTCCAAACCACGGACACGTTCCCTCTGCAGGAGTGGATAGTGGCCCACAGATCGGAGTTCAGCAGTGTTCCAGCCTCTCACACCTGCTTCTGCAACAGTGCTGAACTTCAGGCGGGGTGGTGGTTTCCACATCACTTGACGACAACCTGAGCTGTTTTGATTCTGTTAAATGATTCTGATTTTAGAGGCAGATGGAATAGTTACATGTATCATCTCTCAGCAAGTGAAATAAAGAAAGAAAAGATGGACCTCATGACTTGTCTAATTACCATTAGAATTTTACTGTGTTAATGTGATTGAAAATAAGTGACTTAAGTTTTTTTATCCCTATATCATGAGACTTTCACAAAAAGTGATTAAAACAAGCTTTTTTTTCATCATAAACTATTCTTGTTTAGCCTATCGATCTGCAAGCAAGTTCTTTTCTTGGTGGAAATAGTTTTTATCACTTCTTTGAGTCACATGGGCTGTAATCAGACCCCTCAGAAGCCACACCCCTGATTAATATGACAGTGCTATAATCCATATTGAGCCAAAACACAGATAAATGGAGGGAGGTGTCACACACCACTGTAATAAAAACACACACGCCCTTTCCCAGACCTAGCAGTTCAGCAGGTCATTTCCTGTATTTTCATAGTTGGACAGTTTTATCTAAGCTGGATTGAAAAAGACCCAACAACCTGTGATAAGACCCTACACATGATGGCCAGAGAGGGTTTTTTTCTTCACCCTTAGCCATTCTTGTCTTGTGACTTCGTATCTTAAGCTCATTGTGCCCGAGTCAATCTTGGCTAACGGATGGCTCCCACTTTTTGAGACTTCCCAAAAAAAGTCTGATAATGGGACAATGTAGAGATTAGACAGGACCAAGTACACCCTTCTGGTTTGGCACTGGGGACCTGCAGCATGGGGCAGGTGAGGCAGCAAAGCAGAAGGAGCTGCGATTCAACCACAACGAGATGTTTGAACGTTGGCCCTCTTCAAGATCTCATGCCTTTTTTTTGGCTCTCTGATGCTTCAACTGGATCTAATTTAGGTCTGCAGTGGATCTCACAGGCTTCACGTATTTTATGTGCATACAGAAATGGTGCTTAACCATCAGTTGTCCAACAAATAAACAGCGTCCTCTGATGAGGGGCTTCATGAGCATTTGCACTGCTAACTTGATGCAGGGATTAGAACATCGTAAGAAATTGAGTAATAACTACATCCCCATCAACACATCTTAAATTAGTACAAGCTAACTGGTCGTTCCAGATCAGTTAATAATTTTTCATCAGATTTCAGTTAACATTAATTCGGGAGTTTGGACAACTATTAAATGTTATTGTCTTTTAATGTTAAAATATTACACTGTTCAATAGCATCAAAACAATTCATGTCTTTCGGGCTGATTCCGCATACCCTAAATGTGGGGACCTGCATGCGTGGTTCCAAATGACATCATTTCCTGTGCCTCACTTCCTCCGATGGGCTCGCGAGCCAGTTCGAGGCAGTTGGACCAGCACGGCTCGTGCAGCACTGTCAACAGTGAACAGCCGCGCGCACCATCCCCACGCGAACGTGTCGACCTTTAACGAACCGCGAACGTTTCTAGCCTTCCTGGGCGATTTTCTCTTTCAGAACAACCATAACGTGCTTCATCATGACTTTGAGGTGATCCTCAGTCCAGGTGGTTCTGGGTAAGTTAGCCAAGCGGTGTATTTCGTATTAGGCACACACACACACACACACACACACACACACATGTCTCAAATGTGTCAGGCTGAGGTATGTCTGTGGTGTGGCGAAACCTACACGAATCTTGACCCAGTGTTCGTAGCTCGGACCAGTATATGTAGCGTATACTCAAATTAAGGTTCCAAGAGCGTCTTATCGGGGCGATATTGGGTCATATTTTGCTAACCTGTCGAGTATATTGATTTATGGCTAACCGGCTAACCAGCGTGAATTAGCTAGCTAGCTAGCATTTGAAGCTAGCATACAACATTATGACTAGGCGACGGTGTCGGTTCATATCAGCAGCATCGGTCAAACGTTTATAGTTCCGATGCAGTGAATCATGTTTATCAAATCCTCTAGCTCAATAACTGGACTGAATCGTTTTAAGTTAGCTAGGATGGCACCTCGTTGGCTGCTACTACTGTCTGACCATCACAGACCTGTCAAATAAGTTTTTTTCCTCTCGTGGTTGCTTTTGGGCTCTGTTATGATTTCATTGTAATATTGACAGTTACTCTTGATAACGATCATAAAGCTTGTCTGTACACGCATAGGTAGGTGAGAGCTTATCTTCGACCGTTATGCAGTGACTAATTATAGCTAACCTTATATCCAACTATAGCCATGTTTGCTTAACTGATTTGGCTAACTTACTGGGGAACTAGTTGATAGGGATCCTAGTGACTCTAGGTAATGTATACTAGTTACCTGGTATTGGATCACGGTGCTAAATTTCAGCTTATGTGAGTGCAAATCGTGAGTAAATGGCTGTGGAGCGTCCACTCCTCGCGTGTTCTAAAGGGGTGTATGTCTACTTTACTTGTATTTCTAACGAAACATGATAGACTGTAAATCCAATATATCATGTGAGCAATTTATGTATCATGTATATGACTAAACTATATTTTACTGTATATACTATTTTTTTATGTATATATTAAACTATATGTTATAGTTTGCTTATTAACGAATAGCCGATGAACACCCATAACGGACCTGGTGGTGTAACAACCTTATATTTGTACTGTTCTTCTAATGAAAAGTATTTGTTTTATAGTGCTTGGTTGAGTCTTTGTGGTTTTTCTATTCTAACAGTACAAGTTTGGCACAGTTATAGCTGTTCTTGGTTTGTCTTGGTTCACAGTCCATGTCATGATGGTTGCACATCAAGGCTAACGGTTGATTACAGTGTAACTGTACATTACATTATGACTGTGCCAATGTACAATAGCTAACATCTGAATCTAAATGAGTAGTTTTTTTATCTTAAAGCTCAAAATCCGTTTCAGTAATTTACATGGATCAGTGTTTGAGCTGTCAGAAGTCTGTCCCACCATTTCTTTCCTGTTGAGGATTATGTGGTGTCTTTGTTTTGATTCAATAAACACATCTACAACTGTGGCCTGAGATAGTGAACGGTCACCATTAGGAGGTGGACATCTTTTGAACGAGGCTTTCTTTGTATAATGATGATGAATCTTTACCATGTGACCATGGACTCCAAACTGTAAAACATAAAGGCTAGATGGAAGTGTTTTTCTTTCTTCTTTCCTCTTTTGTAAATGAGCAAATGTCTCTATGTTAAATGGTTTTCAGATGGGATGGGGCGATTTTTAATTTTATGTATTGAGCTACTGGCAATAACGGAAAAACAACTTGGCTTTGATGTTCAGGTGACTCTGTGATTCATTCAGGTTAGCAGTGAAATCATACCTGCAGAATTGAGCCCCACACACACCTTCAGGCAAACGAGTCCATTTCAAATTTAAAAAAGAACTATATCAGAACCTTTGCCCCATAGTTAGGTGATGTGCACAGGTGATGAGTAATAGTTGATTTATCAACTTCTTTATGTCATACTCTTCTCTAGCAATAGCAACATTTTGCCTGTTGGAACTAATTTTAGTACAGAGTACTGCAGAGTACTTCAGTACACAGTACAGCACACTGTGTGGAAATGCCTGTGATTTGAGCACCTGTGATACGGAGCAGTCATCGGGACCACCTGAGATTGTTCCGCGGACCAAAAGCATCTCGTTTGGATTAAAATTTTACAGGAACTAAGGCTGCACTGTGTCCTTGTCTCCGAGTCAGGGTGTCATGACACACCTGGCATTTTAAGAGTTTCCAGAGAAGTACTATAATGCCTTCCCAGGGTGCTTTGAGGCAGTGGCAGGATTGCTTTTTGCAGACTCGATCTAAGGAGTTAGCTTGCGACAGAAAGCCTGCCAATGTTGAATCGCAACAGTGGTGAGAAATGTCCTAACATGGTGCAGGTCCCTTGAGCACGGTTGCGAATGTTTGCTCAGAGTGTCCGGAGTGGGTGTGCTGTGAGTAGCGGCCCTCTGCTCTCTCCTCCGTGGTTTACCTCCAACAAGTCCAAGGTAAACCCACCACGCACAGGTTGGAGGTGCCGTGAAGCACCCAAGATTATAAATAGTGTCAGATGCGAAATTTGGAACTAAGGTGTGATCTGGTAACCATGGATTAAAGCCAAGAAACAATTTTGAACCTGAACACTTTAAGGAAAGTGAGATAGATTTGTTCCTCGCTCATATATCTGTTGAAAGCTGTTTGATATATTCATGTGTAATCGTCATTCAGGCTAAAAACATAAATATTGTGGTTCTGTGATTCATAGTTTCAAGTCTGTAACATGAAGCACTCCATAATTCACACTATCTCGGTAGTCTGTTCTGTTGTCCACGGTACAGGGAGCAGGCCCTGTATGAGCTCAGCGCCGCTAAGCTGGCCGCAGAAGCTCGGCATAATCTCTCTGCCGCGGATCAGCAGTTTTTTCCCAGGCTGTGGTTCCCATGGCAGCGCTAATCCAAGAGCATGTGGCCTGACTTACGTCCACGTGTTGTGTTTGATCTTTTGTTATTGTAGGTGTTGTTTATGTAGGTTCTTCTTTACTGGAGGTTCTCCATCTCTCTATCTTGCGTATTAGACACACTGAGGTGTATCTGCAGCCCTGTGCTGTGTGGTGTCTGCCTTTCACCATAGCCACGTCTGTCCTCCCTCCATGGACCACTGCCTTCAGGTATCAGGTATACGCCATAGTGCAGTCCGCAGTGAGGAGCAAACGATTGTGCCAAATTAGTGCATGACAAAGCAGAACCCTGTTTGTCTACAGAACACATGATCGGGGTTAGGGGGCGTGGTCGGGGTTAGGGGGCGTGGTCGGGTTATGTTGGATTCTTCTTCGTTTCCTTTTCTCTTCTTCAGGCCTCTCAGTGTGGGCTGACCACCCCAGTAGTAACTCACTTAAACAATGGCATCTGATATCCCTGGGTTTGCATGTGCGCGTGTGTGTGTAGTCACAGATTAATTCCGTGCATGTGCATTGTCTTTCCAGTATTGCCCAAGTGTTTTGTGGGGTTACTTATGGTGGTGTTTGAGTAGTGATTTGTAGAGTAGCTAATGGTGGTGTTTGAGTAGTGATTTGTAGAGTAGCTAATGGTGGTGTTTGAGTAGTGATTTGTAGAGTAGCTAATGGTGGTGTTTGAGTAGTGATTTGTAGAGTAGCTAATGGTGGTGTTTGAGTAGTGATTTGTAGAGTAGCTAATGGTGGTGTTTGAGTAGTGATTTGTAGAGTAGCTAATGGTGGTGTTTGAGTAGTGATTTGTAGAGTAGCTAATGGTGGTGTTTGAGCTGTGTTTTGTTGCCGTGGCCACCAACCCCCTTCCAGCATCCGATCTTGACCCCGGTTACGAGCAGTGAGATTACAGGCTTTGTACAGACTGTGCTGCTCAGCGGAAATCACATCTGATAAACAAAACATTTGGCTAAAAGGTATTTTTCTGGATCACAGCAGAGGACACAATCTTTAGTGTTAGAACTAGTGAGCTAAATAGTGTAACCTCTTCTAACCAGAAGCAGAAGGCACAAGGGAACTCTGATGGTTCTGTATTGTCTCTCTTGGCTTCATGGAAGGGTTATGGTTCAGCCTTTTAATCACACGAGCCACTATGCTCATATTGCTTTCATCTTTCGGACTCTTCTCTTATGTATGTGGTTGTGTTTTTGTGTGTGTGTGTGTAATATTTAAACAGGCGTGTGTTCAAATGACTTCTGGAAAAAGCAGTGAAGCCTGTTATTAAATGAAAAGCTTATTGTAACAAGGGACTTTCACCTAACACCCTAAAGCCCATAAAATATCACCACAATCTTTTGTGGTCATAAAATCATGAACTCGGTGTGTGCACGGACATGAGCACACGTGTGATGAGAGATCTGAAATCTGGAATACGCTTCTTAAAAAAAAAGTTTGATTGCGTTTTTTGTATCACCCATTTATAATTCAAGGACTTTGATCTCTCATCCCTGAGAATAGGAAAGCTTCAAAAATCACTACATTGTTGATTTGTTGTGTGCCAAGGTATCGAGAATATTATGGAGATACTGGATGAGTTTTTGTTTTTTTGTCGTAGGCTATACTTGTATTTTAATTGAAGAAGATCACCTCTCCTCTCCCTGATTGGAAACTCTGTCCCACAAAGTGTCTGTTCTACCCACTGGGGCTCGGAATAGAATGGAGGCAGTTGGGGTGGTGTGGGTGGTGTGGGTGGTGGTCAAAATCAGAAACTGGAAAAGAACATACATTTTTCCTGAAATTTCCTTTCTATCTGTCATTTAAGAAATACATTTGCAGTGATGCCACAGATAATTTTGCATTCGCTATTCTGGGTCCAATCTTTTAAATTCATCAGTCCTGCTGCGTGTGGAGAGAACCACTGACTGAAGGGGACCCGAGGTGTTCTGGTCCATATCAGAGCAGGGCCCGGCCCAAACCCGTCCCCTGTCAGAGGGGCTCGTTTTAACGTGCTGCGATTAGCGGAGGAAGTGATAAGGAAAGGGACCCTACAAACAAAACCCTAGTTCCTCCGACAGCTTCCACTAATTATCGTCGCAGTCGTTAGGTCATGGCTTATTATTAACCCTGGCAGGCGGCGGCAGTCTGGAGAGGTGGGGTGTCCTTTGGGACACGCGGTCTGCCACGGCGCTGTAAACGCTCCCTGCACCTCCAGTCTGCAGCTAGCACGTGCGGCCTTCCTGGTTCTTACCGTCCTTTTGGTAAATGTGATTTTCTAAACTGATTAGGTGAGCCAAACTCCCACCTCCCCCCTACCCGTGTGTTCTGAAAACCCGAAAGCGCTCGCGTCAGCCTGCTGAGGGGGCCGGTGCTCGATCGCCCAGAGGGACAGAGCTGGGATGCCTCGGCTGTTTTGAAATTGCGTTGTGCAACGGCGTAGCTTTTGCCCTCAGGCTGGCGCTCAACTTTGTAAGTGGAACATGTGGGTCTCGCGCGTAGATCCCATCTTCTGCGGTCCGTAACGCACACTTTCATGGCCTGAAGCGACAGCAACTGGTGGCGGCATCTCAACGCGGTTAGCAGGGTTCACTGGATTCTGGACTCAGCAGGGTTCACTGGATTCTGGACTCAGCAGGGTTCACTGGATTCTGGATTCAGCAGGGTTCACTGGATTCTGGACTCAGCAGGGTTCACTGGATTCTGGATTCAGCAGGGTTCACTGGATTCTGGACTCAGCAGGGTTCACTGGATTCTGGAACAAGCTTCATCTACTCATATTTTCATGTTGTTTTGTTCTGTTTATATACATGTTGTTTATAACAAAAGCAAATCATTTTGTTACACAGAGAGAGATGAAGAAAGTTGGAGGACACAATTGGCCTTTTATCTTAACAAACTGTCTGTGACGATCAAAATATATGGAAAACAGGCAGATTATCCTGATGTGAACTTTATAATCTTGTTAACCATGTGCATTCTCTCTCTCCCTCCCTCACTCTCTCTCTCTCTCTCCCCCCCCCCCCCCCCTCTCTGTGCTTTTGGAAACTGGTATGGGAAGGTGAGGCATGTTATGGGGCTTTAGCTTCATGCCTCTGGCACACATGAATACACACAGTTCAGGGCTCAGTAGTTCCACGGCTGATGCACTGACTGTGGGCTGTTTCAGGGCAGCATGGTGTTTTATTAGCGAACCACTTTTGTCCCAGTGGGACAAGTGTGATTTCTGCACTCTCATGCAGAACACACCTCACTTCCTGCACTGTGGTAAAGTTCATTTTACTGTTTTATTGCAAAACTCCATGCCGTGTTAATTATCTGTTGGCAATTTGCTTAATTTATTCTTTCTCAGTCATGACCGTCTCGTCACTGAGGCCAAACGCTAACTTCTTTCAAGAATGTGTCTAGTTTTATCACCAATCATTTTCACTTTAACTTTTTCTTTCCATTCTCAGCTGGTAAATAAGACACTGTGAAGTATGAAGGCTCAGTCAAAGGTCTCTCGACTCATCGGGTGGAGGTGGGGGGGGGGGGTTGTTGTTAGGGAAGTGAGGGCTACTAAAGGCTGAGAGATTGTGATTCATGGTTTATAATTAAGCTCTTTGGTTTTCTTACAGAGGTCCAGGTCTGCATTACAAGAGAGAGACAGGGTGAGCTCTTCCAAATAAGAGGGCTTTAGGACCCTGGGGCCCACGAGTGTAAGGTAACCTCGTCTCTGCTTCTCTGAGTGTTTGTCTTCATACCACAGCACTGTGTAAGCAGCATCTCACTCTCTACTAATGTGCTTCATAGCTGCTGAATACACAGTGGGTGTGGGGAGGAGGCAAGTTTCCCCTAAATCACTAGAACAATTCTCGAAGTTGTTGAAAAGATGACCTTGTTCATAACCTTGTGTGTGTGTGTGTGTGTGTGTGTGTGTGTGTGTGTGTGTGTGTGCTACGAGTGGCACTGTACTCTTGCTGTAGTTTAGTGTGGCTGTTTGATCAGTATTGCTGTGAGTTAAAGGTCAGCTGTGTGTGGTTCGCATGCTGCCCAGCCCATTCTGTGTGACTCCCTCTCTCTCCTCTTGTTTCAGTGTTGTGGAAGTGAAATTACTCAGTTATCCAAAAATTAGGATATCAAGGCTGTTCTGTTCCCATTTGGAAGGAAGTTCAGAAGCGTGTAGCCAACCCTGCTTTGTAATTCGGCTTGCACATCGAGGGTTGTGTTTAAAACCCGATCTGCTTAGAGATGATGTCGTGGTTTGTACAGCCACTGCCCTATGGCACCACAGCAGTTTGTTTAGGTTGCTTTACATCTCTTATTAAGACTGTTCATTAAATCTCTTCAATGCAGACAGGAAATAGTATGGGCCCGTAGGTGGTGCTGCCCGTCATCCGGAGCAGACCGCTTCGTTAGTGCCACATGCAGCAATGGTATGGTTCACGGCCTTCATCGGGGGGGGCTGGTCTATTCTTTGCTTTCGGGATGGGTTTGCTAATGTTAGCATGTTAGCGACACAATGACTTCTGAAGTGTAGAGGTGAGCGTGGCCTGCTCAGGTTCTGCCCCGTCCCTGGGAGCTCATCACACGGCCCTCACGGTCTGCTGGCTGCCACAGTCCGCAATACGCTGCCCTGCCAAAGGAGTTTCAGGCAGAGAGCAGGTTGTTCTCGGTTTAGGTCGGTCACCTGATCACAGTCTGATCCAGGCTGCCTCTCCCATGCTGACAGACAAAACCAAAAGCTCTGATGCTACCAGGAATTCCTGCTATAACGGGCCTGGTATCAGTACCAACGCATTACTCAGCTGCTACCTTACCAGTCACTGCATGAAGCTGTTGCTTGTAAAAGGTACCTGCAGGAGCCGTGTTGCACCGGCATTACTCACCGAGGAGGGCACCACTCGTGGCCAGGGCAACCCTGGTTGAGATCACGTGTCCGCTGATCTCTAGTTAGGCGGAATATCTTTAGAGCTCCTGCGTTGTGTTTGCGTTCATTGCGTAAGTGGCATAGCAAGGAAGTGACTTCACAACAGTAGGCCTTGCTTGATTTCCTTAACCAGCATGGCCCTTGATCAAGGCTAGGGAACAACCCGGGCGCTAGGGAACAACCCGGGCGCTAGGGAACAACCCGGGCACGTGAGTCAGCTCTTCTCTGTGTTCACATAAATCGTGCATGACACTGGAACACGGTGGTGGTGGTGGTGGGTGGAGAATACTAGGAAGGGCACGGTCCCCAGCACCGCTTCCCTTTCCCTGGATAAGATCAGGAGGGTGGTGGAGCGCTCACAGCCCAGACACACTGCCTCCCCCCTGCACTGGGTCAGCCAGGCTCCCCACCCCACTGAGGGCCTGAACACACACACACACACACACACACCCTGTGCAGTTCAGATTCAGTGTAGGGTTTATTGGCATGACCATATTCTTTTACAATATTGCCAAAGCAGTACTACAATAAAACAATACAAGAATACAAGTGAACCGTCACAATATTATGAAATATATATATATATATATATATATATATATATATATATATATATATATATATATAGCATATGCATATTCTATATATATATACGGCTATATTTTAATAATTAACATGAAAAGAACTCTGAGTAGCATGAAAGAACACTTGGGTAGGCTGTTATCTTCTTATTGTGTTGAGTACTGCATGTTTTCATCTTCCCGTGCTTCTTGATTGTGTGCGTGCACGTTCTTGTTCCTGATGGCGGCTCACGCAAGAACGGCTCTGCGCGTACCTTCTCCGGCTCTGCGCGTACCTTCTCCGGTTCTGTGTGTACCTTCTCCGGCTCTGTGTGTACCTTCTCCGGCTCTCTGTGTACCTTCTCCCGGTTCTGTGTGTACCTTCTCGGCTCTGTGTGTACCTTCTCCCGGCTCTGTGTGTACCTTCTCCCGGCTCTGTGTGTACCTTCTCCGGCTGTGTGTACCTTCTCCCGGCTCTGTGTGTACCTTCCGGCTCTGTGTGTACCTTCTCCCGGTGTGTGTACCTTCTCGGCTCTGTGTGTACCTTCTCGGCTCTGTGTACCTTCTCCCGGCTCTGTGTCCTTCTCCGGCTCTGTGTGTGTACCTTCTCCGTGTGTGTACCTTCTCCTGCAGTGTACCTTCTCGGTTCTGTGTACCTTCTCGGTTCTGTGTACCTTCTCTGGCTCTGTGTGTACCTTCTCCCGTCTGTGTACCTTCTCCCGGCTCTGTGTGTACCTTCTCCGGTTCTGTGTGTACCTTCTCCGGCTCTGTGTGTACCTTCTCGGTTCTGTGTGTACCTTCTCCGGTTCTGTGTGTACCTTCTCCGGTTCTGTGTGTACCTTCTCCGGCTCTGTGTGTACCTTCTCCGGTTCTGTGTGTACCTTCTCCGGTTCTGTGTGTACCTTCTCCGGCTCTGTGTGTACCTTCTCCGTGTTCTCGGCTCTGTGTACCTTCTCCGGCTCTGTGTGTACCTTCTCCCGGTTCTGTACCTTCTCCGGCTCTGTGTGTACCTTCTCCGGCTCTACGCGTACCTTCTCCGGCTTTGCGTGTACCTTCTCGGCTCTGTGTGTACCTTCTCCGGCTCTGTGTACCTTCTCCTTCTCTGTGTACCTTCTCCGGCTCTGTGTGTACCTTCTCCGGCTCTGTGTGTACCTTCTCCGGCTCTGTGTGTACCTTCTCCGGCTCTGCGCGTACCTTCTCCGGCTCTGCGCGTACCTTCTCCGGCTCTGCGTGTACCTTCTCCGGCTCTGTGTGTACCTTCTCCGGCTCTGTGTGTACCTTCTCCGGCTCTGTGTGTACCTTCTCCGGCTGTGTGTGTACCTTCTCCGGCTCTGTGTGTGTACCTTCTCCGGCTCTGTGTACCTTCTCTCCGGCTCTGTGTGTACCTTCTCCGGCTCTGTGTACCTTCTCCCGGCTCTGTGTGTACCTTCTCCGGCTCTGTGTGTACCTTCTCCGGCTCTGTGTGTACCTTCTCGGCTCTGTGTGTACCTTCTCCGGCTCTGTGTACCTTCTCCGGCTCTGTGTGTACCTTCTCGGCTCTGTGTGTGTACCTTCTCCCGGCTCTGTGTGTACCTTCTCCGGCTCTGTGTACCTTCTCCCGGCTCTGTGTGTACCTTCTCCGGCTCTGTGTGTACCTTCTCCCGGCTCTGTGTGTACCTTCTCCGGCTCTCTGTGTGTACCTTCTCCGGCTCTGTGTGTACCTTCTCCGGCTCTGTGTGGCTCTGTGTACCTTCTCCGGCTCTGTGTGTACCTTCTCCGGCTCTGTGTGTACCTTCTCCGGCTCTGTGTGTACCTTCTCCGGCTCTGTGTGTACCTTCTCCGGTTCTGTGTGTACCTTCTCCGGCTCTGTGTGTACCTTCTCCGGGCTCTGTGTACCTTCTCCGGCTTTGTGTGTACTTCTGTGTGTACCTTCTCTGTGTACCTTCTCCGGCTCTGCGTGTACCTTCTCCGGCTCTGCGCGTACCTTCTCCGGTTCTGTGTGTACCTTCTCCGGTTCTGTGTGTACCTTCTCCGGTTCTGTGTGTACCTTCTCCGGCTCTGTGTGTACCTTCTCCGGCTCTGCGCGTACCTTCTCCGGCTCTGCGCGTACCTTCTCCGGCTCTGCGCGTACCTTCTCCGGCTCTGCGTGTACCTTCTCCGGTTTCAGCCGTGATGTTTCAGGAGACGTTGGAAACGCAGCCTTTGTTGCACTAATACTAATGACTTGTGCTTTATGAGTGTCGGGGAGTTTGAATTGGTTCATTAATTGCATTTCAATTTGGTTTGAGTTAAGCTTTTGCAGTTAGTAAATGACTTGTGACAAGAATTGAAATATTAACAAATGGTTTCTAATTTTAAAGTGTGTCTTATATTTCTTGAGTGAGTGTATGTGTGTGTGTCTAATGTTTCTGTGTGTTTGTCATGTATGTGTGTCGTGTGTGTGTGTAACTTTTGGTGTGTGTGCGCATCTTGAGTGTGTGTGTGTGTGTGTGTGTGTGTGTGTGTGTGTGTGTGCTCCGTGCATGCTCCCATGTGTGGGGCAGTACCATACAGGACAGGCTGTCTCCCTCTGGTCCACTATGAATCAACACACATGACAAAAGCACGTTACAAAGAGAGGATGCTCCTCCCACTGAGTCTGAAGTGCCCTGTGTTATTGTGGCGGCTGCTGCAGCCACATTGTGTGTGTGTGTGTGTGTGTGTGTGTGCGCGTGTGTTCCCTCTGCATGGTTCATCAGCACCAGCCCTAGTTCTCCCAGGAGGCCACACCCACTGTTTGTGTGGCTCGGTCCTTCCAGGTAAAGACCCCTCCCACTGTGTGGTCATTACAAACAGAGACCACAACCACATTTTTGGGGGCTGAATCGCTACAGTGGGCATGGTGGTTTATTGGTGCTCTTTACTGGCTGTGCCAGGGATTATGATGGGAGTGTTAATGCTGCCTGTTACTTACTACTGTTAAGCTTGGTGTTGTTACAAGCATATCTGCAAATTTAATGAGGAAACTGTTTGGAATTTTCTGAGCACACTGGTAGTTGGGTTATCAAGATCATTCAAGTAGGAAAGTGTCACAGACACCCTGCAGATCTTGAGACAGGAGCCTTCTGCAGGCTGAATATGGCTTGTAATCAAGAGGGCTGGCAACTGGCAGTGGAGGGTGTAGTTTAGACTTCATTAGACAAAATTGTATTGATCTTGGGGTCAGTGGCAGGAATCACGGAGTGTTCCTGTTCTGTCAGGTCTGACCCGTCCTGCTCTGTGCTGGACTGCCCTTCCCTGACCGTTGTTCTGTTCTGTCCTGACCCAGAGTCACATACCAGATCCTGATTAAGAAAGGCAAGTTCCAGCAGTACTAAGTCATCGCATGTAATCTTATCTCCGCCCCCTCTTTCACTCACCTCCACGCACAGTGTGTGTGTGTGGGGGGGGGAGGGTAGTATATATGAATTCTGTAAATGCCTTTGTAGGACTTTGTGTACCATTAAAAAAAAAAAAAAAAGGACCTGGATGTTCTCAACAAATCCATAAATGCCTTTGTAGGACTTTGTGTACCATTAAAAAAAAAAAAAAAAGGACCTGGATGTTCTCAACATGAGCTTCATCCATAAAGGACATCAGCAGTGATGAGTGTGTGTGCATGTGTGTGTGCCCAGCAGCAGTGATGAGTGTGTGTGCATGTGTGTGTACCCAGCAGCAGTGATGAGTGTGTGTGCATGTGTGTGTACCCAGCAGCAGTGATGAGTGTGTGTGCATGTGTGTGTACCCAGCAGCAGTGATGAGTGTGCAGCAGTGATGATGAGTGTGTGTGCATGTGTGTGTACCCAGCAGCAGTGATGAGTGTGTGTGCATGTGTGTGTACCCAGCAGCAGTGATGCATGTGTGTGTACCCAGCAGCAGTGATGAGTGTGTGTGCATGTGTGTGTACCCAGCAGCAGTGATGAGTGTGTGTGCATGTGTGTGTGATGAGTGTGTGTGCATGTGTGTGTGCATGTGTGTACCAGCAGCAGTGATGAGTGTGTGTGCATGTGTGTGTACCCAGCAGCAGTGATGAGTGTGTGTGCATGTGTGTGTGTGCATGTGTGTGTACCCAGCAGCAGTGATGTGTGTGTGCATGTGTGTGTACCCAGCAGCAGTGATGAGTGTGTGTGTGTGTGTGTGTACCGAGTAGTGATGAGTGTGTGTGCATGTGTGTGTGCCCAGCAGCAGTGATGAGTGTGTGTGCATGTGTGTGTACCCAGCAGCAGTGATGTGTGTGTGCATGTGTGTACCCAGCAGCAGTGATGAGTGTGTGTGCATGTGTGTGTACCCAGCAGCAGTGATGCATGTGTGTGTACCCAGCAGCAGTGATGTGTGTGTGTGTGTGCATGTGTGTGTACCCAGCAGCAGTGATGAGTGTGTGTGCATGATGTGTGTACCCAGCAGCAGTGATGAGTGTGTGTGTGTGTGTGTGCCAGCAGCAGTGATGAGTGTGTGTGCATGTGTGTGTACCAGCAGCAGTGATGAGTGTGTGTGTGTGTGTGTGTACCCAGCAGCAGTGATGAGTGTGTGTGCATGTGTGTGTACCCAGCAGCAGTGATGAGTGTGTGTGCATGTGTGTGTACCCAGCAGCAGTGATGCATGTGTGTGTACCCAGCAGCAGTGATGTGTGTGCATGTGTGTGTACCCAGCAGCAGTGATGAGTGTGTGTGCATGTGTGTGTACCCAGCAGCAGTGATGAGTGTGTGTGTGTGTGTACCCAGCAGCAGTGATGAGTGTGTGTGCATGTGTGTGTACCCAGCAGCAGTGATGAGTGTGTGTGCATGTGTGTGTACCCAGCAGCAGTGATGAGTGTGTGTGCATGTGTGTGTACCCAGCAGCAGTGATGAGTGTGTGTGCATGTGTGTGTACCCAGCAGCAGTGATGAGTGTGTGTGCATAGTGATGAGTGTGTGTGCATGTGTGTGTACCCAGCAGCAGTGATGGGTGTGTGTGCAGTGATGAGTGTGTGTGCATGTGTGTGTACCCAGCAGCAGTGATGAGTGTGTGTGCATGTGTGTGTACCCAGCAGCAGTGATGAGTGTGTGTGCATGTGTCTGTATCTGAGCATGATATCTGTAGTGTTGTATCCTACATTTCTGAAGCGCGCACACACACACACACACACACACACATTTATTAGCTGTGTGGTTTTGTGCAGGTCAGCGACAGTGGTGAGTGCAGAGGTGCTGGAGCAGAAGGGAAGCATGGAGGACCTGAAGGTCGTCAATAAGGGTCTGGAGGATGAGATGGTGAGTGTGAGTGTGTGTGTACACCTGCGCTCACGGCTCCCTCTGCGCCGCCACCTCCACACACACCCCGCGGCTCCGAAAGCACAAGGCGGTAGTCAAATACCCGAGCGCTCGTCATGGTGTTGCTGTTGGCTGTTTGCTTAGCAGAAAGTCCAAGAGCAAAAGGCAGTTGTAACTGAATGGAAAGGAAACTGGGCCTTAAGGTAGAGCCTCAAACTGCTGCTACGGTCAACTTTTCAGACGATATCGCTTAAACCAGTCCGCCTTATTTACCCCAGTCCGCCTTATTTACCCCAGTCCGCCTTATTTACCCCAGTCTGCCTTATTTACCCCAGTCCGCCTTATTTAAACCAGCCTGCTTTATTTTGAACCCAAAGTGGCGTGCGGAGATGTGGCGTGAGGGTGTGGTGAGTGCGGAGATGTGGCGTGAGGGTGTGGAGAGTGCGGAGATGTGGCGTGAGGGTGTGGTGAGTGCGGAGATGTGGCGTGAGGGTGTGGTGAGTGCGGAGCTGTTGTGTGAGGGTGTGGTGAGTGCGGAGATGTGGCGTGAGGGTGTGGAGAGTGCGGAGATGTGGCGTGAGGGTGTGGTGAGTGCGGAGATGTGGCGTGAGGGTGTGGTGAGTGCGGAGATGTGGCGTGAGGGTGTGGTGAGTGCGGAGATGTGGCGTGAGGGTGTGGTGAGTGCGGAGATGTGGCGTGAGGGTGTGGTGAGTGCGGAGATGTGGCGTGAGGGTGTGGTGAGTGCGGAGCTGTTGTGTGAGGGTTTGGTGAGTGCGGAGATGTGGCGTGAGGATGTGGTGAGTGCGGAGATGTGGCGTGAGGGTGTGGTGAGTGCGGAGATGTGGCGTGAGGGTGTGGTGAGTGCGGAGATGTGGCGTGAGGGTGTGGTGAGTGCGGAGATGTGGCTTGAGGGTGTGGTGAGTGCGGAGATGTGGCGTGAGGGTGTGGTGAGCTGTGGCTAAGCCAGCGTGCTGGCCGTGACCCCACAGGAGCTTAGCGGGTACCGGCCGTGCCGGTGGAAGCTGGCCCTGGTGGCACTGGGCATGCTGGTGACGGGCGGCTTCCTGCTACTGCTGCTCTACTGGATGCCCGAGTGGTGTGTGAAGGCCACCTGCACCCGCACGGCCGTGAGAGACGCACAGGTGGTCCTGCTCCGGAGCACTGTACGTACACACACACACACACACACACACACAAGCTCACACACACACAACCCGTGTCCAACACATATATGCAAATTCCTTGCACATTTGTACTAGTAGAAAGCATGTACCTTACCCCAAAGTACACAGTCTGTGTATAGATCATCCAGTTGAACACACATCTGAGCCCAGCATTATAGCCAAAAACCTAAACACATTGGCCTGTCACGTATTTCTATAACTTATGTCACGTATTTCTATAACTTATGTCACGTATTTCTATAACTTATTAACTGTGCAAGTAAGTTTACATGTATTATGAATTACAGTGAGTAGAAACGGTCATGTAACGGTGTATGTGCTTGTGGGAGCTCGCGTTTATGCTCGTGTGTGTGTGTGCCAGGATGAATTTAAGCGCTGGTTCCTGGCTAAGGTGCGTGTGATGTTGGCCCCCGGAAAAAACCCTTTCAGCAGCCTGGACTCTCAGACCACCAACCCCATGGCCAACGGCCACACCCCCCACCCCTCGCCCATCCCAGCCGAGCGCTTCATCAAGAAATATGCAGAATACCAACCTGTGCAGGTACCCACACAAACACACACACTCAGGTTCTTTGGGTGTTATTGTGAGTAAAACAATTTATGCACTGCACCAGTGTGTATTGGTAGATTCCAGTGATAAACATAACCAACACTTTGCTCATAACCTGAGTGCTGTCACATCTATTTTGCTCCAGTACTGTGTTGAGAAGCTGCTGGTTTCATGTCTGTCTGTCTGTCTGTCTGTCTTTCTCTCTGTCTCTCTGTCTGTCTCTCTTCCTCCCCCCTCTGCAGATCCGCTATTTTACACTCCACAGCACAAAATATTACTGGAACGACACTGCTCAGAACTTCGAAGTGTTAACGTAAGCATTCCGATGTTCAGTTCTGTGGGGTGATCCTGGGGTGATGTTTTAAGCATTGACCGTAGTGGCGGGGTCTCCCGGGGGAGATGGCAGGGGTGCATTGTGCACTGCTCACAGTCTGTGTTAATGTGTCCTGGCGTGTGCACAGGGGTCTGGATGATCTGGATCTGAAGTGTTCCCACATCCACTTAGAGCACAGCTGTGGCCTGAGCCAGGACCAGCAGGAGTACAGGTATGCGCTACTCCACCCTAACCCCACCCTGCCACACCATCTTAAGTGTCTATATCATTTGTGGGCTTTGCCTTTTGCAGGAGATTATTTTTTGGAGTAAATGAAATCGCTGTGAAAGTGCCTTCTATTCTGAAGCTGCTGGTAAAGGAGGTAGGTCCCTTGTACCCTCTTTCCCCTCTTACCCCTGGCCCTGTTTGCCCTGGGCCCAGGTTACTGTTTATTCCTGCGGTGACCTGTGCTTGTATTAATTAGCCACAGTCCATTGTAACCACAGAGATGTATGGAAAGAGGATGCTGTTTTCAGACTAGATAATGTTCAGTTGTAACCTGTCACCCCCCGTCTCTGTGACTGACTCTTTCTGACACTGACTCTTTCTCTCCCTCACTCCCTCCCTCTATTTCTTTTTCACTCTCTCTCTCACTCCCCCTCTCCCCCCTCGGTTTCAGGTCCTCAACCCCTTTTACATCTTTCAACTCTTCAGTGTTATCTTATGGAGTACTGATGAATACTATTACTACGCCATGACGATAGTGTTAATGTCAGTCATATCAATAGCTACCTCCCTCTACACCATCAAGAAGGTGAGTCCTCTCCCCCCGTCCTTCTACACCCTGTTAGACACAGAGTGCTTGTCTCTTCCATACCAGGAGAGTCACGCTCAAGGGCTAAATGATGCCTCCTCACACTCGATAAATTCCAGACCTTTCCTGAAAAGCTTGAATGTGCTGCTGACTGTTTAAAGGCCCGTTTAGCACCTTGTATGTGTGTTTGCCTGAGGGTCGTGTATGAGAGGCACCTTGTGACTGGTTTGTGCCACTTTGTTTTAGCAATACGTCATGCTCCATGACATGGTGGCGACCCACAGCGTCGTTCGGGTGTCGGTGTGCAGAGCCGGTAACGGTACGTCTTCACAGCTCAGGGTGCTTCTGTGGCTCTCCTGAGAGCCCAAGCAGTCCCGCTAAACCTTAGCAGGAAATAAAAACGCCAGAAGCTGCAGTATTTCTGTGTGTGTGTGTGTGTGTGTGTGTGTGTGTGTGTGTGTGAGACTCGAAGGGCGGGGCTTCAGGGCTGTGTGTCCACAGAGAGTCTGGTGGAGATGCCTCGGCTGTGATGAGTCAGCGTTATCTGCTGGGCACAGGAGTGTGGGTAACAAGGGGACTGCTGTTTCTCTCCCCCCCCCTCTGTCCTCCTCCTCTCTCCCACCTATCTGTCTGAATGCAGAGATTGAAGAAGCCTTATCTACAGACCTGGTGCCAGGAGATGTCATGGTGATCCCAAGCAGTGGCACCATCATGCCCTGTGATGCAGTACTGACCAGTGGAACCTGCATTGTCAATGAGAGCATGCTCACAGGTATCAGGCCAGCCCATAGTGTGACCGTATTGTCAATGAGAGCATGCTCACAGGTATCAGGCCAGCCCATAGTGTGACCGTATTGTCAATGAGAGCATGCTCACAGGTATCAGGCCAGCCCATAGTGTGACCGTATTGTCAATGAGAGCATGCTCACAGGTATCAGGCCAGCCTATAGTGTGACCGTATTGTCAATGAGAGCATGCTCACAGGTATCAGGCCAGCCCATAGTGTGACCGGTGACTTTAAAAGCAGTGAGACTTTTCTGAGACTGGTCTTGAAATGCATTTCTCTGGTTCTGGTCTTTGTAGAGATGTGTGGATCTATTTATTTATTTATTTGTTAATAGTGGAAATCAGCCTAATTTCTTTCTGTGTGTGTGTGTGTGCCTCTCTCTCTGTCTGTCTCTCTCTCTGTGTCTCTCTGCCCGTCTCTCTCGCCCCTCCCTGGTGGATAGGGGAGAGCGTGCCCGTCACTAAGACCAACCTGCCCAACCCGATGCAGGGTGAGAAGGGGACGGAGTGTGATGATGTGTACAGTACGGAGGAACACAAGAGACACACGCTATTCTGCGGCACACACGTCATCCAGACGCGCTTCTACTCTGGGGAGCTCGTCAGAGCCACAGTGGTCCGCACCGGTGAGCTGCCCAAGAAAACAGTGTAGCCCTATCACTGAAGGGCTACCTTATCAGCACTGAGACAGCAAAACACACAAATGTCTGCACAGTAAGGCAAGGCATGTTGGTGTGTGTGTCTGTGTGTGTATATATATATATATATATATATATATATATATATATATATATATATATATATATATGTGTGTGTGTGTGTGTGTGTGTGTGTGTGTGTGTGTGTGTGTGTGTGTGTGTGTGTTTTTTTAGGTGCTGTACCATGTGCCAGTAAAAAAAAAAAATATATATATATATATATATAATATCCTGATAATATATATAATATCCTGTATTTTAGGTGATTATATATACACTGCTCAAAAAAATTTAAGGTAACACTAAAATAACACATCTTAGATGAATGGATAAAATATTCCAGTTGAAAATCTCTATTTATTACATAGTGAATAAATGCAATGTGCGTTGAGAACAAAAATAACAAAAAAATGATCAATGTAAATCAAAATTATTATCCCATGGAGGTCTGGATTTCATACTCATAGTCGTACTCAAAATCAAAGTGGAAAATCAAGGCTGATCCAACTTCAGTGGAAATTCCTCTAGACAAGTAAAAATGAGGCTCAGTAGTGTGTGTGGCCTCCATGTGCCTGTACGACCTCCCTACAACATCTGGGCATGATGAGGCTCCTGATGAGGCGGCAGATGAATCTCCTCCCAGACCTGGATTAAAGCATCAGTCACGTGGCGTTGGTGGATGGAACGATACATGATGTCCCAGATATGCTGGATTGGATTCAGGTCTGGGGAACGGGCAGGCCAGTCCATAGCATCAATGCCTTCATCATGAAGGAACTGCTGACACACGTCAGCCACATGAGGCTGAGCATTGTCATGCATCAGAAGGAACCCAGGGTCCACTGCACCAGCATATGGTCTCATAATGGGTCTGAGGATCTCATCCTGGTACCTAATGGCAGTCAGGGAACCTCTGGCTAGCACATGGAGGTCTGTGCAGCCCTCCAAAGAAATACCTCCCCACACCATTACTGACCCACTGCCAAACCGGCCATGCTGGAGGATGTTGCAGACAGCAGAACGTTCTCCACGGCATCTCCAGACTGTCATGTCTGTCACGTGCTCAGTGTGAACCTGCTCTCAACCATGAAGTGCACAGGGCGCCAATGGCGAATCTGCCAATCTTGGTGTTCTCTGCGTGGTGTTGGGCTGTAAGCACAAGCTACACTTGTGGACGTCAGGCCCTCACACCACCCTCATGAAGTCTGTTTCTGACAGTTTGAGCAGAAACATGCATATTAGTGGCCTGCTGGAGGTCATTTTGCAGGGCTCTGGCACTGCTCCTCCTCTTCCTCCTTGCACAAAGGAGGAGGTAGCGTCCTGCTGCTGGGTTGTTGCCCTCCTACGGCCCCCTCATGACTGGCCTGTCTCCTGGTATCTGCTCCATGCTCTGGACACTGTGCTGACAGACACAGCAAACCTTCTTGCCACAGCTCACATTGATGTGCCATCCTAGATGAGCTGCACTACCTGAGCATCTTCTGTGGGTTGTAGACACCGCCTCATGCTACCTCTATGGTGAGAGAACTGACAAAATGCCAAAGTGACCAATACATCAGCCAGAAAGGATGAGAACAGAGCAAAGGTCTGTGGTCACCACCTGCAGAACCACTCCTTTATAGGGGTGTCCTGCTAATTGCCTCTCATTTCTACCTGTTGTCTGTTCCATTTTGCACAACAGCAGGTGAAATTGATTCACAATCAGTGTTGCTTCCTAACTGAACATGATAGTTTCACAGAAATGTGGTTAACTTGGAGTTACATCTTGCTGCACATTGTGCTTCCTCTTTCCAAGTTCCTCCAAGTGTTTCCTGTGGCGTAGGCAGAAACTCATGTGGATTTATACTGAGCCTGTAGTGAAACAGCACTGTGCTGCTGATTTCACTGCAGTCTTTCATGAGACTTGTGCTGTAACGGTTCATTATAAGTGGAAAAGGGTCCAACATGAGCATTACAGCCAATTTAATCAAGCGGGGGTTGGGGGGTTGGGGGGGTGCTTATCTTTAATTGTGGCCTCTTTACCAAACTGGTGGCCACTTTAATTGAATTCGCCAGGCCTGTAGTGTGTTAGTCTTTAGGATGCATTGCTGCATGTGCATATTTCTGCATATTTCTGCATATTTCTGCACATTTCTGCACATTTCTGCATGCACTCTCACATTTGCAATGCTGTTTCCCTTCCTCCAGGGTTCAGTACCTCCAAGGGTCAGCTGGTTCGATCTATCCTGTACCCGAAGCCTACGGACTTCAAGCTGTACAGAGACGCGTACATGTTCCTCCTCTGCCTGGTGGGCGTGGCCGGTGTTGGTTTTGTCTACTCGATTGTCCTGAGCGTCATGAGTAATGTAGGTCCTTGTCTCATTCGCTCCATTTAACAGTAGTGTGTCTCCCTCTGACTGTCTCGTCTGAAGTTGTTTGCAGACCTCTTCATTGTGTACTTCAGGAAATGAACCTTAGACGCAGATTAACATCCCTGGATTGCTTTAGAAAGGGGAGAACAGCGTAGGCGCTGTGCACAATTTTGTTCTTGGTGTATTTTATTTTTTTCCGGGAACATCCCAGACCTCCTGCTAATGATCTTCCTCCTGTCCCCCTCAGGTTCCTGCGAAGACCATCGTGGTTGAATCTCTGGACATCATCACCATCACGGTTCCTCCCGCGCTGCCTGCGGCTCTCACTGCAGGCATCGTCTACGCTCAGCGTCGCCTCAAGAAGATGGGCATCTTCTGTATCAGCCCCCAGAGGATCAACATCTGCGGTCAGCTGAACCTGGTCTGCTTTGATAAGGTAGGCTTGGTCCATAAACCCTGCTCCTCTGCTCGTTCCTGGTGTTGTATTCAGCGTTCCTGTTTTAACAGAGTACTATTTCCACCACAACAATATTTTCTCTTGTATAAACAATGTGTGTGCAAGCAGTCTAGATGTCCCTTCTGTCTACTCTTCTAGACGGGCACCCTCACCGAGGACGGTCTGGACCTGTCGGGGGTTCAGAGGGTGGAGAACAGCTGGTGGGTGTTATGATACTCCATGTTTGTGTTAATAGGGAAACTAGTCTCAGGCTGTCTGCGCTGTTCACCTTAACTCTGCACCAAACTGAAGCAGACCTCTTGTCTCCTCGACCTCTAATCTGCGTACACACTCTGAACGGTCGTGGTGAGTCTTTCCCTCCTGTGTCCTCTGCCCAGTTTCCATCACACCGAGGAGAACGCCTTTAAGGAGAGTCTGGTGAAGACGCACTTCGTGGCCTGCATGGCTACCTGCCACTCCTTGACCAAGATTGACGGCAAGCTGTCTGGAGACCCCCTGGATCTGAAGATGTTCGATGCCACTGGCTGGGTTCGTAGCTTTGCGCTCCTGTCTGCCACAGAACCCGGGCCACCTCCACTGGTCCTATCGACATGAGTCACATGACGTAAATGTGTTTGGTAGTACAGTAATTTATCACTTATGATTCAAACTGCTCTTTGTTGCAAATGAATGGAAATGTGATGAGTAATTTCATTCAGAGGTGAGTTTTTTTTTTTTAAGGGTTGCACTCACAAACCAAGCCTCGAGCCCCGTCTGAATGAAAGTCTTCAGTCATGTTCAAATACACCAGACCTATTGTTCAGTTTGACTTAAGTGAATCCTGTGGTTATACTGCTCATGACTGTCTTTGCTTGTGTGTGCGTGTGTGTGCGTGTGTGTGCGCCTCTCAGATCCTGGAGGAGGCCACAGAGGAGGAGACGTCTCTGCATAACCGCATCATGCCCACTGTGGTGCGACCTCCTAAGCAGCTGCTCCCAGAGCCCGCCGTGTCGGCTGAGCAGGATATGGTACGACCCTCTCCTCCCCACACGACCCCTGACCTCCTGCAGCTGTAGACGCGAGTGTGTGCGCTGGGTCGGTGACTCTCTCTTTCTTGCACTTCTTTGTTGGCTGTGTTGCAGGAGCTGTATGAGCTGCCGGTAAGTGGGTGACCCCATGACCCCTTGACTCTTCCCTCCCCCCCCGGGTCTGCTCGGAGCCATTCTGGCAGCGTGGTGACTGTGCTCTGCCTTGCAGACGTCCTACGAGATCGGCATCGTGCGCCAGTTCCCTTTCTCCTCCGCGCTGCAGCGGATGAGCGTGGTGGTACGGCTGCTCGGAGAGAAACGCATGGACGTCTACCTCAAGGGGGCGCCAGAGGTGGTGGCAAGCCTGTGCAAGAAGGAGACTGGTTAGTCCATCTGCATGTGGTACCGCTGGAGGATAATTGACAGCGATGCTGTTGCATTCTAGGTGCGGTAGTGTGGACTCAGTCTCCCACAATGCTTTACAGTGCCACAGGACTTTGCGGAGGTGCTGGAAGACTACACAAAGCAGGGGTTCCGGGTCATCGCCTTGGCACATAGACGCCTGGAGTCCAAACTCACATGGCACAGGGTGCAGAACATTAACAGGTACCACAGGTCACCAGCACCGCCTCTCTGGTGTTGCCCCTCTCTGGTGTTGCCCCTCTCTGGCGTGGCTCCTCTCTGATGTGGTGTACGGCTGTAGTTTGATGCTGCTGTTGCAGACAGCCGTGTAGCTGGTTCTGGTCATCTGCAGCGCTGTGTGCATCCACAGGGATCACATTGAGACCAACCTGGAGTTCCTGGGGCTGATCATTATGCAGAACAAGCTGAAGCGCGAGACACCCAGCGTTCTGAAGGACCTCCATCAGGCCCACATCCGCACAGTCATGGTCACAGGTACAGAGACCCAGCAGGCCACAGCTCCGTCACCACACCACAGCTCCGTCACCACTCACGGGACACGGGTACAGAGACCACAGCAGACCACAGCTCCGTCACCACACCACAGAGAACCAGCAGACCACAGCACCGTCAGCTCCGTCACCACTCACGGGACACGGGTACAGAGACCCAGCAGACCACAGCTCCGTCACCACACCACAGCTCCGTCACCACTCACGGGACACGGGTTCAGAGAACCAGCAGACCACAGCTCCGTCACCACACCACAGCTCCGTCACCACTCACGGGACACGGGTACAGAGACCCAGCAGACCACAGCTCCGTCACCACACCACAGCTCCGTCACCACTCACGGGACACGGGTTCAGAGAACAGAGAACCAGCAGACCACAGCACCACCTCTGTGGCCACAGCACCACCTCTGTGGCCTAGAGAGGGCTCCAATCCCAAGTGTCCAATGGCAACGGCGTGGCTGTGGTGAACATCAGGGCTGAGGTTTGACAGGCATCCTCCCCTGTTCAACATGCAGGTGACAACATGTTGACGGCCATCTCAGTTGCGCGGGATTGCGGGATGATCCCGCCGCAGGACCTGGTCATCATCGCCGAAGCACTGCCCCCAAAGGACGGCCAGCCAGCACGGATCAACTGGCGCTACGCTGACAACCCCAGCAAGCAGTCGGGCAAGACGGACGGAAATGAGGTCAGTCCACGCCCTCTGCTGGAAGAGCTCTGAACTGCAAGTGTAGGAGGCATCTGACAGTAGATGTTTTTCATCAAGCATGTGAAACAAACATTTTGCAGGCTCTATAACATTGCTGCACTTCTCAAATCGTGTCTGTGCGTGTGTGTGTGTGTGTGTGTGTGTCCGTGTGTGTGTCCGTTCAGGAGGTGGAGATCAGCGTGGAGGGCGTGTCTGCGGAGCAAAGGCCTCCAGAGCGCTACCACTTTGCCATGAGTGGCAGGTCATTTGCAGTCATCACTGAGCACTTCCAGGATCTGCTGCAGAAGGTCTGCACCCCCCCCAGCAGCAGCTGACAACTGTCTCACATGCTTGTTTGGCACA
This sequence comes from Brachyhypopomus occidentalis, assembly GCA_020368025.1. Taxonomy (NCBI): domain Eukaryota; kingdom Metazoa; phylum Chordata; class Actinopteri; order Gymnotiformes; family Hypopomidae; genus Brachyhypopomus; species Brachyhypopomus occidentalis. Next base: position 6,245,041 of record JAGXOD010001399.1, on the reverse strand, counting down.
TGCAAACCATGATGGGTGGATTGTATTAAGCAGATTGAGGGGACTGAGGTGCTGGTCTGTTTGTTTCTCTTCACTGGTACAGCTGGTACTACATGGAACCGTGTTTGCAAGGATGGCACCAGACCAAAAGACCCAGCTGGTGGAGACTCTGCAGAGCGTTGAGTGGGTAACACTTGCAGGCACACACACACACACACACACGTCCACCCACATCAACATATAAACAGATTTAGCAGGGTGTACATATACAGCAAAGTTTCAAAGATCATTTTTGTTCCTCTCTCTTAGTTACTTTGTTGGAATGTGTGGCGATGGTGCTAATGACTGCGGGGTAAGTCCTTCTGTAGTGACAAGCTTCCTCCTGCTTTGCTCTATCCTGAGAATGTCCTCAGGGCTGTTTCGCAAGACACTTTGCGGCTCTTTACTGTTCGTACAGCCCTCACAAGATGGCGCTGTGCTGAATTACCCCCCCCTCTCCACCTGCAGCCCTAATTGCCCCCTCTCCACCTACAGGCCTTGAAGAGAGCTCACAGCGGCATCTCACTCTCCGAGCTGGAGGCTTCTGTTGCTTCCCCCTTCACCTCCAGAACTCCCAACATCTCCTGCGTGCCCGACCTCATCAGGTGCGAGAGTCCAGAATAATCCCAGAGCCGCTCTAGAGCAGACCACAGAATCGAGGGCTGAACTAAACCCAATTCATCACTGCCTCTGCATATTTATTTAATTACAGAATCCTTCCATTCATTATAGATGTGGTATGTTAGTGATGATTGTAGGAATAATGATGTGTATTTTCTAAAACGTTGGTGTTTAGGTGACATTGACATATTATTAAGCCTCTGGCGGTGTTAGATGTCAGATTTGATGTAACTTCAGTCACACTCTGGCAGTAATAATATAGCTGTTATTTATTGTTTGTTTAGTTAAGATTTCTATGCTTAACTGTGCTGGCATTTTTCAAGCTGAGACCAGCCTTTTGTATTCCCGTAAAAAGTGCTGGCCAATCACTGTGTTTGTGTTGAGTCTGTATGTGTGCTCTGCTGAGATCAGAGGTGTGTGTGTGTGTGTGTGTGTGTAGGGAGGGTCGTGCTGCTCTCATCACCTCCTTCTGCGTGTTCAAGTTCATGGCCCTATACAGCATCATCCAGTACATCACTGTCACTCTCCTCTACTACGTGAGTCTCTCCCACAGCACCAGTCTGACACCACTGAGAGTCCTGAGTCCACAGCACCTGAGTCCTGTTAACATGTGGATGTACATCATTGATGTTAGTTTAGCCTCTGCCCGGTTCCTTGAATATTCCTCTTTTGTAGATCCTCAGTAACCTGGGAGACTTCCAGTTCCTCTTCATTGACATCGCCATCATCCTCTTTATTGTGTTTACCAGTGAGTATCATACCCAGTGTCAGTGAGTGTCAATGTATGAGCGTATGCTCTCAGAAGACTCTCTCTTTCTCTCTCCCTCCCTCTGTGTCTGTCTCTTTCTCTGTTGGCATGACATACTGGTGCATGTGTGTTGCCAAAGCTTCAGATGTTTACAGAGGTAGTAAGGAAAAATAGGACAAGAACTAGAGTGTTATATTAGTGGAACAGTAAACTGTTAGTATTAAACTCTTTAACCCCCTCTTTCTCTCCCCTCCTCTCCTCTCTCTCTCTCTCCTTCTCTCTCTGCTTCTCTCTCCCCCCGCCTCCCTCTCTCTCCTCTCCCTCTCTCTCAGTGAGCCTCAACCCAGCGTGGAAGGAGCTCGTGTCTCGCCGCCCCCCCTCAGGGCTCATCTCCGGTCCTCTGCTCTTCTCTGTGCTGTCTCAGATCCTCGTCTGCCTGGGCTTCCAGACACTCTCCTTCCTCATGGTCCGCCAGCAGAGCTGGTATGAACCGTGGAAGCCTGAAGCAGAGTGAGTATCCGCCCAGACGCCCCTCCAGACCCCGGACGCTCCTACGGGCTCCAGTAGGGCGAGCTGCTCCAGCAGGTGACGTGCTCTCCTTCACCGCCTGAGCTGACCTTTGACCCCCCCCCCCCTCCTTCTCTCTCACTTCCAGCCCATGTAATACCTCCTCCCACACCAACCACTCTGGCAATTCCACTGAGGTCGACGAGCGTAACATCCAGAACTTCGAGAACACTACGCTGTTCTTCGTATCCTCCTTCCAGTACCTCATTGTCGCCATCGTGTTCTCCAAAGGCAAACCCTTCCGCCAGCCCAGCTACAAAAACTGTGAGTGCTGTCCTCACAACGGGACGCTTAGCTGAACAATGCTCGTCTGTTTCCCAGTGCAAACAGAGAGATGTGTTACAGACAGGGCTCTGTGTCGGTGTTGGAACAGACCTCTAATTGACATGGATTAGTTCCATAAACACCGAATCCTTTCTGTGAAAGTTCATGTAGACCAAAACTAAATCGGTTAAACTGGACAGACATTTTGTTGGTGGAGGCCTGTAGTGTACACGCCCTGTAGAGTTTTTTTAAGTTTCTCTCAAAGTTTAAAGTTCTCTCTCTCTCTCCCCCCCTCTCCTTCCCTCCCTGTCTCTCTTGCTCCCCCCCTCTCTGCAGGGCCTTTCGTCTTGTCTGTGCTCAGTCTCTACGTGTTCCTGTTCTTCATTATGCTCTACCCCGTCTCAGTCATAGATGAAGCCTTGAGGGTATGTCCAGTTCAGTCTCTTTCTCTCCCCCTTCGAGTGGAGGCCCTCTCAGCTAAACACCACCTCTCCCTCCACTGCTCCTCCAGATTGTATGCATACCTTACCAGTGGCGTGTCACTCTCGTGTACATCGTCCTGGGCAACGCAGCCACTTCCGTCGTCATGGAGGTAAGCGGGCCAACGAGTTCAGTCGATCGTGTTTACGTGTCTTCACGTTTATCTTCCCGTAGAACTATTGCAGTGCCGTCTTCATGTCCATGCAGGCAGGTTGGTTATGTGAGCAGTGTAAAGAGTCCAGTTCATGTAGGATGATGCTGGCTGGTGTGCTGTATGGTTTGGGTCCATTGCTTTTGTTCAGAGTAGCTACTGTGCTGTTTAATGCTGTCATTCCTTGAAGGTTCTTTTTGGTAACTGTGAGCTGGCTGAGTTTCCTGCCCTGGCACTTAACCTGCGTAGTATGTGTGCTTTGTTACACACACACATGCATATGTTCATATGTGTACACACACACACACATGCACACACACACATGCATATGTTCATATGTGTACACACACACACATGCATATGTTCATATGTGTACACACACACACACACACACACACACACACACACACATGCACACACACACACTGCTCTGTTCTTGTCAGCTTGGTCAGTGTATGACAGCTGCAGCCATGCTATGATGTGTGACCTGTGGTCATGTCCATCTGCCTCATGACTGACAACCTGTGAACGCCAAAGACATAGAAAACAGAAAGACGCCTCCCCCTCCTTCTCTGCATCGCTGCCAGTGGGAGGGGCCCTCCACTGTGATTGACAGCTGCCGTCTCCTGCTTTGCCCTGCTCTGTAGCGGCGTTAGCAGTGAGCTTCCTCCTCTCAGGCCTCTTGCGCAAATGAGCTGCTTGCTAATGACCGTAGGTGGGCCTGTCTTGGTCACCACCCCGCTGTACCCAATCAGCAAGAAAGATCAAGACTACAACGACCAATCATATCATGAGAGACTTTAGTGGGATCATGCCGAATGATCCTGTTATATTCATCAGATGACCTGCCGCCCCTTTTTCATCTTTGGCTTGCTCTCTCTCGTTCTCTCTCTCTCTCTATCACTCTCCCTCTCCATAACTAACACACAGTCTGAAATCACTCCCCTCCACCTGCGTGTTTGCGTAGCGTGCTGCTTTAAACAGTTGAGTGATCGTTTGCGAGTGATGTGATCCGTAGCTGTTTTCGTTCTGTCCGCACCACCGCACTTGTTCTGTAGACCGTCGTCCTCGACGTCATCTTATGGAGACTTGTCTTCCGCCGGGACAAGCATGGGGCGAGCTGTGGAGTCCAGCCTGCCGCCCCGCCACCACAGGTTGGGAAATCTGACACTTCTGTTCACCTCTGCTTTCTCACTCCCTTCACTCCTCCCCTCCCTCCCTCCCTCTCTCTGTTTCGCTCTTGTCTTTTACTCCTTGCTCTCTTCTGCCCTCTCCTGGACACTTTTGTCACGTTTTTGACTTGTGCATGCGCAAACCCGATTTCTTTGAACGCTACTTGGGCCCCACCTAGTGGACGCCGCGTGTAAGTGACGCTGTGGGCGGTTATGATTGCGCATGTCTTGTTCTTTCCTCTAATACCCTCTGTGTAGTGGCTACAGTAAGCAACCAGTGCATGCATCCCAATGCTTTGTGTCCTGTCTTAGATGTGGGTGTTTTTGCTGTCCAGTCCCAGGACCTTCTCTGGGTCCGGTTGGTTTAGGAATTGCGGCCTGCACTGCAGCGTTTGGCTTTTTCGCTCACTTTTGCGTCTCAGGTTTGAACGGTCACGTCAAATAAAAAGAAGCTGAAATCGAATCTTTTCCTGTTCTCCTGTTTTCCTCCTCTGTGGTTTCCATGCGTGCGTGAATGTGCGTGCGTGCGTGCCTGTATGTGTGCGCATATGCGGGCGTGCGTGTACTTGCGTGTATGGGTGCGCGTGTGTTTAGGGAGGACTAGACTTGTGGGGCTCCAAGCACCTGTCCAGGCTGTGCTGTCGGCGGAGGAAGGTCCCCAAAGCGCGCTACATGCACCTGGCCCAAGAACTCAGAGTGGACCCTGACTGGCCCCCCAAACCCAAAACCATCACGGAAGCCAAACCTCCCCTCCCACCAGAAAACAGCCCTTACCAAATCATGTCCACATCCTAGCAGCTCCTCCGGCCATTCACACGTCATCACTGGGGAAAGAAACAGAATACTACAAAGACATTCTGATTGGTGGGAGAAAGACACATTTTTAAATGAAAATTACCGTTTTCTTTTTTTTTCGTTCTTATTTTGCGCTGCTTCAGTTCGTCCCCCACCCCTCTCATTATAGGTATGTGGACACAATAGGCTGGAAACTGTTGTTGCCCCGCCCAGAGGGTGTGGTCTCGATCTGTGTAAACATGCGACCCACATCAGGACTGTCCGCGGTACTTTCCCGTCATTTGTTCCGCTTGAGGTTTCGCCGTTCTCCTGTGCACCTGGTCTGCATGCGGATGTATCCGAGCTGACGTGGCGCGAGCGTGGAGGACTCCTCACTGGTCCGGGTGCTGACGTGTGCTGTCTGCTCGGCTGTGCGTGTACCAATGAGCAGGGCAGCGTAGCAGAGCACTGCACCTGCCACCAGCCCTCTGCACGGGCCGCCTACCAGACCCCAACCACTTCAGCGCTGCGGCATTTACAGAGAAGAGAAAACCCATCTGTAGATGTGTAACGCGAGAGATCCTTTCCATGTCGTATTTCTTCCCATGGAAGAACAGAACGTAGCGATGAAGAGGAGAGCTTGGGTTTGTTGTTGTACTCTCTTTAAAGGGCAAGGGCTCTACAGGGCAGCGCCAGTATGCAAATGTGAACCTGGCTCATATGCAAATGTGAACCTGTGCTACAGGCTCATGTGCAAATGTGAACCTGTGCTACAGGCTCATGTGCAAATGAGTGGCACAGGTTCATATGAGAATATGTCAGGCTCTCACTCAGTGACGGTAACCTGAATCTGCCCAGTGGCCAGATGGCTAGTAGACACTGAGTAATTATTATTCTTGAGGAGCTTTTGGGTGGGGTGGGGATATGGGCGGGGCTATTTATGCAGAAACACTGTTTAATGGCACTAGGGAACCTAGCATAGTAGCTGTCCATTTCCATGAGGCAAAAATCCTAAGGCTATAAAACTGTTGCGGCGACCTCTGATCTAACCTGATCTGACCTCTGCTCTATGGCTGTTGTGTTCACTGACATCTGCGTGTGTGACAGAGTGACAGAAGACATCACTCCAGAAGTGAACCAGATTGGGTTTTATTAGGAAAGGCTGTTGGCAAGAATGTCGTAACCCCAAAAAAGTGAAGTCTGTCGCACCACAGCAGTGTGGACGCTAGAGATGGACTTCAGTTTGCCTTTTGGCCAGTGGCTTCAATCAAAAGTGATTTGAGTTGTATTTCAAATAGAGTTCATAAGAAGTAGCAGGTTGATTTCCACTTCAGTGGTCCAGCACATCCAGGCTAAATTGCGGCTACCTCAGGCCTGATTCATTTTCACAATCACCTCTGTGATTTTCATATGTGGTCCAGTCCACCAGTCAACATGCAGTATTTTATTTTGATGTCCAGCTCATCACGTGTAAATCGGACATGTCAAGTATGAATTTCAAAAACACTTTCAAATTTCGAATAATTTCACCTTCGTTTATAAGATCCGACATCTGTGGTGATGGTGTCGGTCCAGGCTGTGTTCTGTGTTCATGTATCCTCGGTGCAGACACACTGAGATAATCACCCTCCGTTTCCTTCCGGCATTACAGGTGCTACGAGGGTTTTGATCTGTTTTCATCAAGTGCAAGATAACTAAACACCTAACCAGGTGATGTTGAGTCTGTGGAAGCACATCAAACCCTAATATGAGTCGTGAACATTTCCTGCTGACTGATCTGTGGTCGGTCTGCTCCTCTGTGACCATTTCCTCAGAGTTGTGTATCAAAACGTCCTCTGTTTAAACCCAACATCCTTTGCTCTCGGTGTGATTAAGCAATTCCTTAACCCATAAAAAAGTTAAAAAGTTCATCTGAGTTTGAAGTGCAAATTCAATTGCATGGGCATCATAAAGCAAAATGCTTATTAAAAAAAAAACAAAAAAAGATGGAAAGAAATGAAAGAATTATGCCGTTGAATGATATTGTATACGTATGTCCTGGGAAAAACACACACACATCAGCGGCAGCCATAATTAAAGATGCCGTCTCTGTTCTTGTTTTCAAGTTGACTGTACTATGGTTTTGCGTCCTTTCTGTCTGGCTGAAGATGTTCAGTTATTTATGCCTGCTCACACTGTCTCACATCTGTGTTGTGCATGTGGGCCTTGAATTCATTTTTGTCTCTCTGAATAAGGGCTGCAGCTTGCTTTATAATCTCTCTCTCCCCCCACCCCACGCAGTTCTTTGGTACTGTTTCGTATTATAAAGAATCATGTTCAAATGTGTACATTTGCATCCTCCACTCCTCTGTTCCCTGACGGTCACAGAATGGCTCCGTCAGTGTTATTTGTGCCTTCTGTGGAACCTTCTGGCAAAGATCGATCGACGATGTATTAATGTGCCGATGTCTGGGCTAGATGACAGACTACCGTCTGTGCAGACTCGCTACATTTCCAGGGTCTGCTCATGTAGTGTCTGAGAGACCCTTAAGCCCGAGCAGGCACACAAGGCTTCCCACGATGCCATGCTCCACTTCTGCACTGGACCATTGTCCAGGAAACATGACAGTTGCTCTCGCCCAACACGCATGCAAGCACTGCTACTGGGGCAAAGCCACTGTTCAGTTGTTCCTTTATTTTAAAATGTTGCTAAAAATGAACGTGTCTCCTTGGGACCGTTTTGTGTGATTCAGGCGTCTTTCCGTCACCGGTCAGAGTGCCAGAGGACATGAACTAACTCTTGCCAGATTTTACTCCCCCATACCTTAAAAGTGGGGGGAAAAGAAATTAATCAAATCATGTGACTTGTGTAACTGCACAACATATTCGGGGGGTGGTGGTTCTGTGTCTGCGTGCTGCTTCACTGTAGTCAGTAGTAATGTTGAAAGCTCTCTGACAAAGGTACACAAACTCCGAGATGAACAGCGCGCTCTCCGACGCCTGTTTCTGCTCTGGTTCCTTTTCTGGGCTGGACGGGGAGAGATGTTAAGAGTTGTGAGTGTAAACATGCGCAGAAACACTTACAGAAGTGAGACTTGTCCTCAGTTTAGCACTGTCCTCCCCAATCCCCCCCCCCCTTCCCCCGCCCAGTTAGGACTGTGGTCCAGCATGTCTGTTCCCATAGAGACAGACGGACTGTGGTCCAGCATGTCTGCTCCCATAGAGACAGACGGACTGTGGTTCAGCATGTCTGCTCCCATAGAAATGGACTGTGGTCCAGCATGTCTGCTTCCATAGAGACAGACGGACTGTGGTCCAGCATGTCTGCTCCCATAGAGACAGACGGACTGTGGTCCAGCATGTCTGCTCCCATAGAGACAGCATTAGAAAAGGCAGCAGCTCTGCTCAACACACCTTCTACAACTTCTGTCTGTCTCTGTTTAGATTTCTTGTATTATACATGAATTTGGACATGCTTAAAAGATTAGCTTTGGATTATTATTGTTATTATTACTACTACTACTACTAAGATGAAGTGGTTTAATTTCCTCAGGGAAAATGTTCATATTTGTTATAAATAAATGATTAATGCTGAGTAAATAGTGTCGGAATTAAGGGCCAGTGTCCTGTATTTCCTGTAATGGGCCAGTGTCCTGGGCATCACCTGTATTTCAGAAGCTTTTGCATTTCAGAATTTATGATCCATAACCAGCGGAAATCCAAATTCATTTTTTAAAAATTAAAATAAAACCTTTATAAGGAAATTGTAAATTATACCTTTTTATCATCTGTAATTAATTTTCTATTTATTTTTATTTGCATTTATTTAGAGTTCTTTTTATGATAATGTTGATAACTGTACATTTCACCTTGATTATTATTTTTGTTATTAAAATAAGAGGATTTGCTTGGTCCAATGATGTTGCTATTCACTTTCTTACACCCTGCACTGGATGACACCAAAGCACATCAGCTGTGCAGAATTAACCCTGCAGCACTAAGCAACTGATTAAATTCAGCAATAGAAATAGTAACATTGCAGAAAGTATTGTTGAAATAAATGAGTGAAAACAAGTCGCAACCTTAATAGTAGATTAATTTATTTGTAAGTGGGAGATGGGCAAAGTAAACGTGGGTGTTTTAGTTTTAATGGGAATAATCTGTCGTTCTCTTTCCGTTAGCGATGAGTCATGCGATCTTTGGGTCATTTCTTGGCGTCGCTGTATAAACAGCCAGTGATCCTATGGAATGTAACCCATGTGTTTTATTTCTCTTTGTCATTTAATGAGCACAGTTAAACAGCAGCGTGTGTACAGAACACCACTGATGTGAGGTGCTGTCATGTGTGTGAGGTGGCCATCACACTCTCGCTGGTATTGGGCCTCTCTTTTCTGGAGTGATGTTCTCACCATTGAGGGGCGAACCCTTGTCCTGTCGTGACAGGATTACTTACAGATAAGACCATGAGGACGTTCCCGTGGTCAACAGTGTGTGCGCACACATGCATTACCACATTACGTTTTGGGTCTCTCTGTGTTTTTCCTGATGCCCTGGGGTTGGGGCAGACCTTTTGATTGGACATTGGAAATGGTTAAATAGTTGAGCGTCTTGCAAATGTCCAGAACTTTGCAAAGACGTGACTGGTCTTGTGAGAAACCTGGGTGTTCACTCTGGGGGTGATCTGCAAATGTGCGTATTCTGAGCGAAACCTTTCTTTTAGTTATCAAATGATTTACAAGGAGCAAGAAAATTCAAAAACACATTTTCCTCATCTATAATTGATTATTATATGATAAATATTGATTAGTGTATGATTATTGGTCTTGAAATTAGATTTAAACCCAAGCGCGGTGAGACAGACGGGGTCTGACAGAAGCGTGAAGGCCTGCAGCAGTGGGGCGGTGAGTGGAGAGCACCTACAGGTAAAACCATGAACAGTGTTTCTACTAAAGATGGAAAACATGCAAGATACCACAAGAACTATTTACATTATTTGTATTTCTAGCAGAACGACACTTTTCATTGTATATATTTCGGCACGAAATTCCCAAAGGCTCATGTTACTTTTAGTTTTTCATCCTACTCTCAGCTGGAGAAGGTTCTTAATGCCCAGGCACTGCAGAGTGAACTCAGACACAGCAAAATCCATGGCGAAAATCTGTTTATCATTATTTGTAAAGGTAGTTTTTTGCTCCTGTCACATACTCGGGTACTACGTGTGCTCGTCTGGTTACTTTAACTTGATTATTTCAGCCACCAGTTCCCAGGTTCTTTTTCTCTCCAGCGTTTGAGATATGGTTTAAACTGGTTATCTGGGAGCTTGATTCCGTTTGAAAACTGTTCATTAACAATTAGATAAGACTGACTTTGTGATCTCCATGATGCAGTCCACACCCTTCTACACATGTGGGATGAGTCTGTTGTAGTAAAGGCCATGGGGTTCCCTCAGGTTCAGGATGAGAGGAACATGAGTGTGGGGGGTTGTAGTAAAGGCCGTGGGGTTCCCTCAGGTCCAGGATGAGAGGAACATGAGTGTGGGGGGTTGTAGTAAAGGCCGTGGGGTTCCCTCAGGTTCAGGATGAGAGGAACATGAGTGTGGGGGGTTGTAGTAAAGGCCGTGGGGTTCCCTCAGGTTCAGGATGAGAGGAACATGAGTGTGGGGGGGGTTGTAGTAAAGGCCGTGGGGTTCCCTCAGGTTCAGGATGAGAGGAACATGAGTGTGGGGGTTGTAGTAAAGGCCGTGGGGTTCCCTCAGGTTCAGGATGAGAGGAACATGAGTGTGGGGGGTTGTAGTAAAGGCCGTGGGGTTCCCTCAGGTTCAGGATGAGAGGAACATGAGTGTGGGGGGTTGTAGTAAAGGCCGTGGGGTTCCCTCAGGTTCAGGATGAGAGGAACATGAGTGTGGGGGTTGTAGTAAAGGCCGTGGGGTTCCCTCAGGTTCAGGATGAGAGGAACATGAGTGTGGGGGGTTGTAGTAAAGGCCGTGGGGTTCCCTCAGGTTTGGGACAAGAGGAACATGCTGGAGGTGGTAAGTTGAATGAACAGAATCTCGACAATCTTCAGATTTCAGGTAGAATAGGTTGCCGTGCTGGAGACCATGATGGCCTTTGACTTTAGGTGACCGAACAAAGTCGAATTTTAAATGGACTACCCATAAACCTCTGAAAGGTTCTTTGTGGTGGTTGGCTATATATTTTCACTCTGTTCACTTTATCAGCTCAGTGAGAAAGTATGTTGTAATCCCATGGTAACTAAAACAGTATTCATAAAGTATACAGAGAGAGCCATATGTTAACAGACAGAGACTGGACCACACATGGTTAAAGTTTGTCTAAATAGCTGCCATCATGGAATGTTTATCTGAAACATATTTACAAACCAAAGACTTTCTGTGTCTGAGTGTGGAAAAAACCAACAGGATATTTTGTCTCTTGTGGTTTTGGGCTTAATTCTTTCTCTTTGGATTTAGACTAGTTGTCTAAACCTTTGTTAGTTTGTGCAGTATAAAGGTGTGTGTGTGTGTGTGTTTCAGGGAGTACTTGTTCTCTGCTCAGGGTTCCAGAGTCTTCAGTTCCATCTTCTGGAGCATAAGATCAGCATGGCAGATCAAAAATTGATAATTTGAGGGCATACAACCTTCACCTCTATAGGGGAAGCATCCTCGAGCAGGAGAAAGAAGCTTTGCTCAGACCAGTCCACACAACTCCAGCCTGTGGAGGTAACGTTCCTCTGGGGATACCTCATGAGCTATTGAGATAGAGAGTCTCTTAAGTATTAATTGTGATCCATGATTTCAACCAAGGCAGGTCCAAGTCACTTGGCACAGGAGCTGCACAGATCTTTTAACGTGCATTTTCAATCAGTAAATCAAGAAACGAATTAATAAATGAGCACCAGTCAGTAACTGTGTGTCTGCATCTCGCAGCAATGTCTAGAGAGGACAGGAGGCCTTAAGAACAATGACTTCACCAGTTTAGTCAGTAAGTGCTGACACTCACTCCTTCACTAATCTCAGTCTAGTGTACAGATAGCTGGAGTTAAACTTCAGAATCAGTGAAGCACGCACTTACATGTCATGTACAGTATGTGACACACTGAAGGAGTATATCACGTTAACTTCTTTCTCCGCAGGTGAGCGATGCCTGTCCTACAGAACTCTTGAGGGAGGGGTGGTGATTTACAGGTGAAGGATGGTATTTGATGGAGTCATTCATTACACTCCTCACTGTTTGACTTGGCAGGTTTGCGCCTCTGCACTGTCATTCCACAAATACTGGAAATTATCTTCTCTCTTTTCCCAGACCAGAGCCTCATTTCCAAATAGCGTTCCAGCTTCTGACATATCTGATACACTTATGACCACATAGAGATGTGAGTCAGACCTGTGATTTGCACCAAAGTGCATCATATAAACGACTTACACTGCAGCAGGGGGAAGACTTTCCTTCACTGCACGCACTCATATCAGAAGGCAGCTTGAAGACGTCACACACTAACCTTCTCCGCCAGAGAGTCGTGTGTGCTTGGAGCACAGAATGATGGGCAGCCAAACAGGAGTCTACCCTGGTTTTTATCACCCGCAGTCTGCATGCAGTTTGCCATTCTGAAACCGTACAGGTGTAATGTTTGCGTGTTTGTGTTGGGTTGTCGCTCACTCTTCTCCAGTGACCGGTACAAAGCGTTGGTCGATTCAACCTGGTGATGTTCATGGTGCCGCATGGTTTCCCAGGGCACGAGAGCCCCTACACCTCCAGCCCCTCCTGCAGCAGTGATGAGGACTAAACTCTGGATCTGACCCCAGCAGATAATATTGTTCATTATAGAGTGTGTGTATGTGTGTATGTGTATATATATATATACGCCCAACACGTCGAACCTTGTGGCGGATGGGCTACAGCAGCAGAAGACCGGGTGCCACTGCTGTCAGCTAAGATCAGGAACCTGAGGCTACAATTCACACAGGCTTTTGTTGAGTAAGGAATTGTCGTAGGAATTTTCGTGAGTCCAGTTGTGGACTTACGCAGAACCAGAGGCATACAAAACCAACATCAACAAGACATGTCTGGGACCAAGGGAATGTAGCGTCTTGAAAATGCACGTTTACAAATACAGGCCTATGTGTATAATTCTGTTAGTAAGCTCGGAGCCAGGAATGCAACAGCTACATTAACTTTCATTAACATGGTACTTCAGAATATCCATTCTGTAATCTTAATATTTTCTACATTAAATGTGATAGTGTAGTAATAACAATAACAATAACAAATTAGTAATGTAAAAAAACTCGTATTTACTTGAAAGATCAAAAGGCAAGAAAGTCATACTGGAAAATGTTTTACAAATAACATGCAAATGTATCACAAAAAAACATAATAAAACTGCCTTGGCTTAGATGTTTTATGGTCAGTCTACTCATTCTAGGGGCAATGCAGTATTAAATAGCAATATCTGCAGTGTCTTTGAAGTTCGTATTGAGTTTATTTTCTCTGAGAGCCAAACGAGAGAACATGAGTGATCAGTCCTCTCGTGGGGGGCCTTCACCCACAGCGCTCCGACTCTCTCCCAGATCACCGTCCAGAGGTTCTCTCCTTAACAGTTGGGACACTCCGGGAGATTTGAGGTTAAATCCACAACACAAATATGTCTGATTCTGTTTGTCAACTCTATCGTGCACTTAGACTTCTTACATTCAGCTCTCTGCAGGGTGGTCCTGATTGTCGCCCTCTGCAGGGCCGTCCTGAATGTCGCCCTCTGCAGGGCCGTCCTGATTGTCGCCCTCTGCAGGTCAGTCCTGAATGTCGCGCTCTGCAGGGCCGTCCTGAATGTCGCCCTCAGCAGGGCCGTCCTGAATGTCGCCCTCAGCAGGGCCGTCCTGAATGTCGCCCTCTGCAGGGCCGTCCTGAATGTCGCCCTCAGCAGGGCCGTCCTGAATGTCGCCCTCTGCAGGTCAGTCCTGAATGTCGCCCTCTGCAGGGCCGTCCTGATTGTCGCCCTCAGCAGGGCCGTCCTGAATGTCGCCCTCTGCAGGTCAGTCCTGAATGTCGCCCTCAGCAGGTCAGTCCCTGCCACTGACAGTTTGGTTAACCTTGATGCATTATGATCTGAGCTGCTTCACAGAGGGGGCTTATAATCAGATCATAGAACACCTCAACAGTAAATACTCATTACAGCTAGGTGGCGATATTCTTAATGTCAGTAGCCAACCTGTCCCTCAAGCTCAAGCAGTCACCATGTCACACGTCATCAGTGCAAAAACAGCTACAAATAGCTTTATTGATGGTTGAATAGTTGAAGTGATTTTCTAGACTTGAATCTAGATAAAGATGCAAACAGCAAAGACAAAGGAACCATGCCCCCCCCTTCCTGAGTCAGTATTACATCTTTTCAGTAGGGGGCAGTGTATTTGCATTGGTGTGGTTTGCATGAGTACATTTGCCATGAGACAGAGCACTGCAGGAACGACGCCATAGTCCTGGGCAGCATGTTTGATTAGAGCTGAGCTCCTATCTAGAGCATGTCCGGTTCCCCAGACTCGGGCCTTACATCTTTATATGCAAGCTAATTTGCACATCCTGCCCATGCTTCCTGTGGACCTCCCTAATCAGTGGAAGTCGACATGGCAGACCAGCCGCTGATCCTGGAGACAGCAGAGCGGAGCCAAAGTGTGCGCCCTAGAGAGCAGGCTGACGGCCAGAGCCGAGCCGGCGCATCTCCTCGCGGTTCTGCTGCAAACTCCATTGGTTCTGTTGAAAGTCTCGAGGAGTTAACAAGAAACATTTTATTTTTGTTGTCCGCTGTAACACTTATCTCTCTTTGGCATGACACTTGAGACTTCTCTGGAAAAGTCAGAAGCACAGACGTTTTTACCCAGCATCCCGTTTTGCTCCAAGGTATCTGAACTCTTTGTGACTATTAATCATCTAGCTGCTGCCTCTGCTCCCAGGTCACTCTGCTGCTGTGTTCTTGTGAAAAACATGCTGTATGTTTTGCAGAAAGCCCCAGTAGTGGGCCAGCGTCTGTGCGCCTGTGCCCAGGACAGGGTAGGAGGGAGCTGGGGAAGGGTCAGGGCTCCTGCCTCACTTGTGCCCATGTGGTGGGCAGACTGAGCCCAGAAATGAACAGATACATCACCAGCATTCTGCTGTATTTCACCCTCCCTCTCTTCCTCTTTCTCTCACTTTTTCCCTTACTCGCTCAATCCTTCTTGTTTTCACTGTTTTCTCACTCAATCTTTCTCGGTCTCTCCATCTTCCTCTCTCACTGTCTGCTCCACCCTCATTCTTCCTACACGTCTCAGTTCTCTTCAACTCCTCCATCTTTCTCATGCACAAACACCCACACACACATTCATACATTCTCCATGTCCCTCACAATGCCCAGGTGTTCGTTAAAAACCCACTGTTTATGTTCTTACTCACTACCTTTTTTCCATTACTCTCCAGTCATCACACTTCAGTTTAATGAGTCACAGCCCAAACCCTGGGAACTTATAAACAAGGCCCCCAGATCCCAGTACAGTAAAGATCCGGTAAGCTGCAGTGTTGCAGGTGAGCTGGGGGGGGGTTAGGGAGAAAGGAGGAGGTGTGGCATAAGAACTGGGGCAGGGAGATGGGGTTGGCTTCTGCTGGTCCCAAATGCTGGAAGTGAAGTTTATTCCTTCTGCCAAAGCTGTTAACCATATACAGCATTTCCAGTGAAGAAGGAGCACAGAAAGCCTGTGTCTCTCTCCCTCCCTCCCTCCCTCCCTCCTGCCATGGACATAAGCCACCTGTGGTGAAAACTTCCTGTTTCATTGCTGGCAGCGGAGAAGGTTCTCCACTACTTTAATCTTAAATAAGAACATGTTCAGACTTTCCTGCTAGTTTTTCAAATACGGTAGCGATTTTCTGCTGTCCCCTCCTACAGGTCTCTGTCCACGGGATTGACTATCTGGAATATTAACCTCATTTTAACACAATAGAAAACCAAAGCATTTACTTGGTTAAATAAAATGTCTTTGCCTGATTGAAGTGTGTGCTAGCGCCCTCTAGTGTTGCTGTTTATATGGTCATTTGCCACACAGAGACTGACATCTCCTGATATAGCTCTACCTCTTTAATGCTGAGTGATGCCTTGTGTCACTTATCACTGCCAAACATGAATTTTATTACTATGAAATGCATTTATGACCTCAAATGAATTCCCTAGAATAATTCACATCCAATAAGATGACATGACTGCCTTCCCATCCAGTAATCATTTGTTGAATTTTCCACAGTCACTTTGTAGTAGTGAAAGTGAAATTCTGTGAAATTCCTACCCAATAGGAAAATCACCTACTGTTCCAGTTACAGCATTTTAATCTGGCACAGATTTGGGACTTTGTTCCAATCCTACAACGTCTCTTCAATCATAAATAAGACTTATTTGACACTTATTCAAGAAGTTGCCGTTTGCTTTCAGAATCTCAAAGTAATATGTCTAATTTTGGCCCTCTTGTTCTGTTAAATATCTTTGTTGCAAACAGCTGCACATTGTTTTGTCACCCTGAAGCCCCACAGATGGAATGTGTTAGGCCGATCCATGTGTAAAATGAGCACAGTCTTCTGCAGTCTTGCACTGTTAACGATGGGAATGTGTAGGAATGAAGGCTCTTGGTGGCGATGTAAGAGGTCTGTAGGACAAAAGACTAAATCCAAAGGGCCTCGTTTTCCACAGTGTGCCATTGTGTGTGTGTGTGTGTGTGTCCACCATAACCACACTCTGCTACACGCGTTTTCCTTCTGCTGCTCTGTGCGACCCGCTGTAGATCTTTTTTTCCTGGTTCACTGCAGGATTTCCCAGTGTGGAGTGGAAGTGGTCTGCACCATGCTGAGCTGCTCCCCAAGCAGGTGGGCAAGGGAGGACGTCTGTCCATCTGGGTGGCAGACTCAACCTAACGAGCTACGAATCTCCCCTGGTGCTCCCAGACTCAACCTAACGAGCTACGAATCTCCCCTGGTGCTCCCAGACTCAACCTAACGAGCTACGAATCTCCCCTGGTGCTCCCAGACTCAACCTAACGAGCTACGAATCTCCCCTGGTGCTCCCAGACTCAACCTAACGAGCCATGAATCTCCCCTGGTGCTCCCAGACTCAACCTAACGAGCTACGAATCTCCCCTGGTGCTCCCAGACTCAACCTAACGAGCTACGAATCTCCCCTGGTGCTCCCAGACTCAACCTAACAAGCTACGAATCTCCCCTGGTGCTCCCAGACTCAACCTAACGAGCTACGAATCTCCCTGGTGCTCCCAGACTCAACCTAACGAGCTACGAATCTCCCCTGGTGCTCCCAGACTCAACCTAACGAGCCATGAATCTCCCCTGGTGCTCCCAGACTCAACCTAACGAGCTACGAATCTCCCTGGTGCTCCCAGACTCAACCTAACGAGCTACGAATCTCCCCTGGTGCTCCCAGACTCAACCTAATGAGCTACGAATCTCCCCTGGTGCTCCCAGACTCAACCTAACGAGCTACAAATCTCCCCTGGTGCTCCCAGACTCAACCTAACGAGCTACGAATCTCCCCTGGTGCTCCCAGACTCAACCTAACGAGCTACGAATCTCCCCTGGTGCTCCCAGACTCAACCTATTGAGCCATGAATCTCCCCTGGTGCTCCCAGACTCAACCTAACGAGCTACGAATCTCCCCTGGTGCTGCCAGATCCATGAGCACTGCTTGAAGGCTCATGAATGCCATCTGTACATAATATAATTTGAGCCTGATCTAGTGTCAGCGTCAGATAAATGTGATAGTGTTTTTCCATGATCTTTAATTTCCTTTCTATTTAACCTGAGCTATATTCCGTTACGTTTACTCATAACTGAGCAGGTCTATGGAACTTCTTTCTCAAGTGGTTTCACTGGAACATGCTGTTTCCAGGAGGTTCAGGGTAGTCCAGTGTATTCGTCCTTGCAAACCAAATGTAATGAAACTTTTTTTCCATTTACACCAAATTTTAGCAGAAGAGGAAAAAAGAGCATGATTTTCTGTTTGTTTGCTCTGCTCTGAGGAGAGAGCTCAGGCATCGTTCCTCTGCTGTTCTCAGCCGGTCCACTAACACGCAGGGCGGTCTGCTGCAGCTCAAACACTAAACCTGGTGTTTACTTGGTCCTGTATATACTGCATGTATGTGTGTGTGTGTGCCTCACATATGTTTATGAATGTGTGCATGCTGTGCAAGTATAGCTGCCCTGCTGGGTGATGCCTGTGCCTCCAGACCCCCGCTGGGTCGTTTATTCAGGCCTGTGGAGAGTCAACAGTTGATGGTTTGTTTTTCCCTCCTCTGGAGACCAGACCTTGACAGTTTACATTATCTTCTGTCCTGCAAGCAACTGTAACTAAAAAGAGACTTGCTTTCTCTGCAGCGCTGGGATCTCCCTCCCCAGAATCTCCCTCCCCAGAATCTCCCTGCCCTGGATCTCCCTCCCCTGGATCTCCCTCCCCTGGATCAACCGGTCAGCTGGAGTCTAGTGGTTAGGCCTCAGTCCTGACGGTGTTGTCCTTTTCCCTTTTGCTTACAGCTTGCCTCTTTAATGCCACAATGCCTCTAAACTGTCTCTGTTTTGATGAGTGTCTCAGCACTTTGTCAGTATATTGGCATATAAATCTTCTTTGAGATTATTATATCCTTTCTTATCTCACTGGCTTCTGGGGTCACAGGGTGGCATCTGTGACCTTTCTGACCTCTACCCAGTGCACACGCATGTTCAACCCCCAGGAGACGCAGCCGTCAGCTGCCTGAACCCCCCAGATTTACCTCTGTGAGCCTCCCCCATAAATCGCTGATTAGTAACACACGGCTTTGCGCTCTGCCTGTTCTGCTCTTAGACTTGGTGTTCAGAATGATTTCTTTTTTTTCTGCTTTCTGGAAAAAAGAGAAAGCAGTTGGACGGACGTATGAGATCAGTGGAAAAAAACAGAGAAAGTTCTGGAGAAAGTGCTCACAGTGGGCCAAACGTGGCCCTCGTGACAGGCATTTAAGCCCAAACCTCGCTTCAGGGGAGGAAACCAGGACGATTAGCTCCCCTTCACCACCTAGGCAACTGTGTTTACACCAAACAAAAACATTAGACATACACACACACACGTGCTAATTTATAGACAGACATTCACCAACACATAATACACATATACACACTGGCAAAGACTGAAATACAAATACACAAACTGACACAATTACAAATAGTGCAAACTAGTATGCTGAAAAATACAGACAAATGTGAACAGGTGGTGAACAACACACACACACACACATGCACACAGCTTCTATCAATCACTGTGGAAGAGCACTAATGCTTCCTCTCAAGCTCAGGATTGTGCCTGCCTGCTCCCATAGATGTCCCTGGACTCCAAAGTGGCTGATTCAGGCAGGGGAGAAGAGAGTCTTTCCCATAGAATTCTGTTCTTTGCTTTTTTTTCTTCCATTAACATGGAAACCTCCAGTGTTTACAGTGGGTCTAGTGTCTGCGGTGTTTACAGTGGGTCTAGTGTCTGCAGAGTTTACAGTGGGTCTAGTGTCTGCAGAGTTTACAGTGGGTCTAGTGTCTGCGGTGTTTACAGGGGTCTAGTGTCTGCAGAGTTTACAGTGGGTCTAGTGTCTGCGGTGTTTACAGTGGGTCTAGTGTCTGCGGTGTTTACAGGGGTCTAGTGTCTGCGGTGTTTACAGTGGGTCTAGTGTCTGCGGTGTTTACAGTGGGTCTAGTGTCTGCGGTGTTTACAGTGGGTCTAGTGTCTGTGGTGTTTACAGGGGTCTAGTGTCTGTGGTGTTTACAGTGGGTCTAGTGTGTGGTGTTTACAGGGGTCTAGTGTCTGTGGTGTTTACAGTGGGTCTAGTGTGTGGTGTTTACAGGGGTCTAGTGTCTGCGGTGTTTACAGTGGGTCTAGTGTCTGTGGTGTTTACAGGGGTCTAGTGTCTGCAGAGTTTACAGTGGGTCTAGTGTCTGCGGTGTTTACAGTGGGTCTAGTGTCTGTGGTGTTTACAGGGGTCTAGTGTCTGTGGTGTTTACAGTGGGTCTAGTGTCTGTGGTGTTTACAGGGGTCTAGTGTCTGTGGTGTTTACAGGGGTCTAGTGTCTGCGGTGTTTACAGTGGGTCTAGTGTCTGCGGTGTTTACAGGGGTCTAGTGTCTGCAGAGTTTACAGTGGGCCTAGTGACAGTATTTTCTCTCACTCTTTACACATTTGCTCGTGAGACAGGGGGTCCCGACTCCTTTTCGTCAGCCTTTCCTGATCGTCTTTAATTTGCCCGTGTTATCGTGATGTGAGTGTGTGAGTGGGAGGGTCAGGGGTAAAGTTATCAGGGGATGTTGTGATTAGAGTATAAAATTAACCACAAAATTCCACACTGACACAAACAACAACATCCCCACTTGCTTCAGAAAAAAAAGAGAAATGTGATGAATCCCTTATGGACGTAAAGTGATTTCTAACCCCAGCTGCTACCACGCTCACCATAACAGCACTGTACCCTGTTAAGTAACTGTGTGAGAGTAAATGCAGCGTTTATCTGAGGTGGGAACGAGGTTACATGGCAGTACACGCAAAACGTTCGACGAGCACTAAACATGGCCGAGACTCTAGAAAGCACCTCAGCAGTTTAGTGTAATGACTGTTGAGCAGAGCTACACATTGGAGGCGCTGTTTCTCTTTCGCATGGGGAGATGTGTGCGAGGGAGGGTTTCTCATGTTTCTCAGCCAGCCAAGGCCCCTTCTCTGCCTGACAGTGAGGTCAGAATATGGTAGTCTGGTGAGATGCAGATGATGAGATGCAGATGTTTGGAGAACGCCGTCCTCCACTTGGTCTGCACCAGTGTGGTTGAACTTCAGATGTTCTCTCTCCCTCCCTCTCTCCTTCTCTCTCTCCTTCCCTTCCTCTGTCCCTCTCTCTCCTTTCCTCTCTACAACTTATGTCTCTTTAGTACTCTAACTAATAATCTAACATCAGAGTTCAGCGTTAAAGCTGCCCGGCACGTGTCCTGTTACACACACGCACATCCCACGATACATTCCTTCTTACAACTCCACCGTGCAACAGGACCACGGGCGCTTAAACACCCATCTCCCCTAAAGAGCGGAGCCTGTCACGTGGTGGCAGAACGTCAAAGAGAAAATGTTCTTAATGCATCGATAATGCAGAACACAACTGCCCTTAGCTTTCTCCTGATCGGTTGGGGGTTGTAAATGACACAAGTGAAGCTGCTCAGGGCCACTAGACTATGCTATAATGATGTTGCCTCAAAACACATGTTCCTGCAGAAAGGTCTAGAAAGTCGCTGGGCTTTATTTGTACGGTAATCAAGATTTTGGCATCGGAGCAAATGTTTCATTTTATTTTTTGCAAAATGACTTGCTCCTCTGTCATTGCCGTTGCTCCCTGGGTCTGAGTAGGCTCGAAATAAAGCACATACCGTGCAGAGGGCACTGATGCTACCGCGCGAACTCCTCCTCCGCTGTCGTAGCTTTAAGGCGTTCCGTCCACATCTGCGCGCTGAGCGGACGCGACTGCCCTCCGCGAGACCCTCTGCTGTGGTGCCTTAGGAGAACTAATATCATCAAAACCTGATTTTACTGTGTCCATCACCATCGCCAGCTTGCACGGCCAACGTGCAAGGACTTTTTAAGGGATCATGGCGTTATTTGGATTCGTTTTAACGGGTCTTCTTCTCTGCTCAGTGTGGGTAGAGCTGTTCGCTCAGGACGTGTTAACAACCAAGTTCAGAGGTAATTTGCTCTTAATTTCTCTCTGTATCTCGTTGTTGGGTGTTGTGTTTATAACAATGTAGTGTCGTTTAATCCAAATGGCGTGTCTTTCTACGCCCAGGAAATTCTGCGCGTAATGCGTTCGTAACGGAAAGTTCTTGTGATGTTGAAACTATTTTATAGTATGGCAGTATTCGTTTTCATTTACTTCCATTGCTTTAATATCATACTACCCAGCTATAAAGTCAAGTACATATTATACATGTAAACTTTGAAAAGTGCAGCGCGCTCTAACGGGAGAGGCAGAATGATCGGTGATGAGTTTGGAGATGCCTGCTATGATCGCACGCTCCGAGGCGGATGAACTGAACCATTTTTGCCTTGTTCTGTCTGATTAAACTGGAAAGTCTAAAGGAAAACCTCAGTCTTGTGCTTGACTATTAGAAATGCTTGCGTTTCACGCATATTTTAAGGAAATGGTCGAGTTCTACCAGGATGTGAGCGGCGCGTTTGGGATGAATGTTAGTTGTGTTACCAAATAAATGAAAAGTATGAGATGGTTTATATTACATGGGGCATGATGCCGATCAAGCGTAGCGCTGGTGTAAAGAGCCCAGTCTGGGATCAGGGTGAAGTGCCAACGGCCCACCAGCAGGCCTCTGTGTGGGGTTATACAGAATGGGGGGAAAGACCCATAGAAGTCCAGCAGAATAAAAATAAGCATCTACAGCGATAATGAAGATTGTTTTCAGAAAGACACAATATATGCCACAATATATGCACAATGACACAATGGAGTTTTTTAAAATTAGCCTGCTACATTGTTTCATTTGTACCTGCGTAGTCATGTGACCAAATCACATAATAACAAAACGCACTTCTATTAACAGGTGGTCAGGATGGGGTATCATTTTTTATTCATATAAATAATACTTTATTTCTGTTAGATTTCACACTTAACAGGTGTGACACATGAATTGCAATGCAAATATTTATTTGTACTTATAGTTCCCTTTTGTCACAAACGTATTTCAGTAAAGTGTTTCAGGTTTATTATCATGCACTGGAAACACAATATGCACACTATATAAAAGGACAAAGTGTTGAGTGCATGTGTGTGTGGAGGTGTGAGCAGGTGCCTCTGGGATCAGTAGTGTGTGAGGATGAGTGTTCGTCTTCCTCTTTGTGCAGAATGCCCTGTGGATCTGTTCTTCGTGTTGGACACGTCTGAGAGCGTGGCCCTCAGAGCCAAGCCTCCCAACTTTTACATCGACCAGATCAAGAGGTTCACCACTGTGTTCATCGATGAGCTGAAGGACACGTAAGGGATGCGCACGATGGTGACACACACACATACACACACACAGACACACACACAGCAGTGACACTTTGCCACACTGAGTTAGTTGTCACATTTACATTTCATGAAGCAAAAAAAAAACATTTCATATTATTCAAAATTCAAATGTTATAAATTAGTTAAGTTCTATTTGTAATGTTCTAAGTTTTTGTTAACCATAGTTTAACTAAGAGGACTGTTGATGAGGGAATTTCCCAAAAACATTATAGCACAGACCTAATTGAATTGAATATCACTGTACCTGATGAGCAGATATGTGATGTCCATGTGAAGTTAACACTGAGACATTCAGTGTTTGTTCTTGACCTTACCCCTGTTAAAGTTGCCCTGAGTTGTTTGTTGATTAGGTATATACCCACCTGTACATTCTTAGTCATACGTGACATGACTGCAGTGTGTGATATAGGGCAGACAGACCAGCACTTCTATCAACGGTTAGTGTTCAGTTAAGCATTACAATGAACAAAACTAGTGGCCTGGTGACGCTGAAAGTGGTCAGCATGTGGGATGCAGCATTTATGGCTGTGAATCTTAACTTTCCATTAACTATTTTGTGCACCCAGAATCATATCTGAATTCACACTCCAGAACAGGTACACTCCACAGCAAGCACACTCCACAGCAAGTACACTCCACAGCAAGTACACTCCACAGCAAGTACACTCCACTGCAGGTACACTCCACAGCAAGTACACTCCACAGCAAGTACACTCCACAGCAAGTACACTCCACTGCAGGTACACTCCACTGCAGGTACACTCCACATCAAGTACACTCCACAGCAAGTACACTCCACTGCAGGTACACTCCACAGCAACTACACTCCACTGCAGGTACACTCCACAGCAAGTACACCCCACTGCAGGTACACCCCACTGCAGGTACACCCCACTGCAGGTACACCCCACTGCAGGTACACTCCACAGCAAGTACACTCCACAGCAAGTACACTCCACTGCAGGTACACTCCACATCAGGTACACTCCACATCAGGTACACTCCACAGCAAGTACACTCCACAGCAAGTACACTCCACAGCAGGTACACTCCACTGCAGGTACACTCCACTGCAGGTACACTCCACTGCAGGTACACTCCACAGCAGGTACACTCCACAGCAAGTACGCTCCACTGCAGGTACGCTCCACAGCAAGTACGCTCCACAGCAAGTACACTCCACAGCAAGTACACTCCGCTGCAGGTACACTCCACTGCAGGTACACTTCACTGCAGGTACACTCTGGGCCCTGAGCAGGCACACTGACTGTGGTGCTGCGTGTCTGGGTGTGGCAGAAATATGGTGTAATATTGTGGCACATGCATGTATGGGCGTGGCGTTAATGTTATTTTCATGACCAGCAGCAGAGGCACTAATGGTGCAGATTATGAAAATAGGTTGGGTTAAATAAATACATCCCAATATCCCAATAACAGTGAAGTACAGGTTCTCCAAATTTGGCACTGGAAGCAGATAATAATGGTTATCAATATCAAAACTAATTATGATAATACAAATGATTTTGTTAACTGTGATAAGAATCAAGTTACTATTTCTTATCACAGTTACTATTTATATAATTGTGATATGACTAATTATTTAAATTATCACATTTTCAATGGAATATGTCATACCACCTATTTGATTCATAATTAGTAGTCACATTAGACTTTTAAATTGTTAATAGACCATTGTTTTTGTATTGTTTTTCCTATATGGGCTCCTAGCGAATGTCGCACTGTGGATTTTATGGCCCCGCCCCTTTCCCCCTCACTCCTCCCACCTTGTCACAGGCGTGTTTTTTTTTTTTTTTTTTTTTTCTGTTCACCAAATAACCAAATGGCAATGAATGCAGTGTTGGTCTGCTTTGATGTCCCAGCTCAGGCAAGAAGTTAGAGTGCTTTATCTTTGTCTTGAATGAGCTGTACAGCTGTACTCACTTATTCTAAAAAATCAGCTCATATCACCCCAGTTCTACTACAGTTACACTGGCTACCTGTCCAGCTTCGGATCAAGTGGAAACTCCTCTTGCTCACATACAAATCCCTTCACGGTTTAGCTCCTGCATACTTAGCTGAGCTCCTCCCCCCGTACTGCCCTGTCCGAACTCTTAGGTCCTCTGACGCTGGTTGCCTGTCCGTTCCAAAATTCAGACTGGTCACTGTTGGGGGGAGAGCTTTCAGCGTCATGGCCCCCAAACTGTGGAACTCACTACCACAATCTCTTCGTGACTGTCATTCACTCTCCTCCTTCAAAGCTCAACTTAAAACTTACCTCTTTTCTCAGTACTTTCTCTCTGCTGATCACTGATTTATTTAATTTCCTTTTTTTTCTTTTATTTAATTTATTTGATTCTCCTCCCCCTCCTCCCTCTTTCTCTTGATGTAAAGCGTCCTTGGGTATGAGAAAGGCGCTATATAAATTTAACTTATTATTATTATTATTATTATTGCATTCTCTACCCAATCACATCCCATCATGGCCTACCCAATCACATCCCACCATGGCCTACCCAATCACATCCCACCATGGCCTACCCAATCACATCCCATCATGGCCTACCCAATCACATCCCACCATGGCCTACCCAATCACATCCCACCATGGCCTACCCAATCACATCCCATCATGGCCTACCCAATCACATCCCACCATGGCCTACCCAATCACATCCCATCATGGCCTACCCAATCACATCCCACCATGGCCTACCCAATCACATCCCACCATGGCCTACCCAATCACATCCCATCATGGCCTACCCAATCACATCCCATCATGGCTGCAGTTTATCCACGCTCAGTTGGATGCATCCAGCTCCAGGATCTTGTTGAGTTCATGTCCCTACTGATGGACAAACTACTAGACAGGTGTACCGAGAAAACCTGATGTGATTTTACTGTCTCTCATAATGCAGGTTTGTGTGGAGTGTTTAGGCTCTGATTTACTGGTGCAGTGTGTGATATTGATAATGTACTCCTGCTCCTCGACAGACGCCAGCCATGCGATCGCTTTCATGTCCCTACTGATGGACAAACTACTAGACAGGTGTACCGAGAAAACCTGATGTGATTTTACTGTCTCTCATAATGCAGGTTTGTGTGGAGTGTTTAGGCTCTGATTTACTGGTGCAGTGTGTGATATTGATAATGTACTCCTGCTCCTCGACAGACGCCAGCCATGCGATCGCTTTGTAACGTGGAACTCAGGAGCTTTGCACTACAGTGATGAAGTGGAGCTGATCAAAGGGCTCGTGGAGCTGAACACCAGGCGGAATGAGCTTAAACAGGCCATAGACACCATCAAATATATCGGCAAGGGCACCTACACGGACTGTGCCATCAAAGAGGGCATCGCAGAGCTGCTGAGGGCGTATGTAAAGACACTCAAACACATGCACACACTCTCACTCACACGCATGCAACTTTTAGTGTCTCTTTATAGGGTCAGAGGCTAATGCACGTAAAAACACAGAGATTTGTTTCGCACATACATGGACATTAGTCTTGCAAAGGTCACAGAAGACCACACACACACATACACACACAGCATTTAAAGAGACGCTGCAGAAGTCCACTGTCTGCAGAGGTTACTTTGCTGACTCCAGGGCTGATTTAATGAGCCACTCTGCTGTTAATTGTATGTATCATTACTGTTTACAGGGGCTCACACTATCATGAGAATAAGTACATTGTGGTTGTGACGGATGGCCACCCTGTCACCGGGTACAAAGAACCCTGCGGTGGGGTCCAGGAGGCGGCTAATGAAGCCAGGCAGCATGGCATCAAAGTGTTCGCCGTGGCCATCACCCCAGACCAGGAGGTGCGTCACGCAAAGCGCCCGTGTCGCCTCCTGTAAATTCGACCTGCTGCTTGCACAGTGTCATATCTGCTGTCTCCCCTGCAGGACACCAGGCTGTCAGTCATCGCTACAGATATGACTTACAGGCAGAACTTCACTGCTGCAGACAACACCCACTCCAGCCAGATGAACACCATCCACACCATCATCGACATTATCGTGAGTCCACCCACAGTCTTGAACAATCCCTCCCTCTGACCCTAAACAGCCCCTCCCTCTGAATGTCTGTGGATTCTCGGGTCCATGAGAAATATCCTTCTGTCTCTGTGAAAAGTGACCATAAGTGCTCTACTCATACAGTGGTGTGATCATAAAGCCTGGTTCTTGGAGATGAGCACCTTGTACAGTGACTGCTAGGCAGAACTGTGGATTCATATCTGTGTTTTGAAGCCTTTGTGATTCATGTGAGTTTTGAAGCTAACTCCCGCTCTCTTTGTTCCCTCTTTCAGACGAATGAATCGAAGGTTGTGGTATGTTTGTTTTGCCTGCTTTGCCCTCTTGGTGATCCACATATGAAAGGTGTTGGTGTTTGTGTCTGGTAAGGCCTGCCGTGTGCTCACTGTCTTCCATCTCTTTTCCTGCAGTGCTGCTCCTTTGACTGCACTGTGAGTATCTTCACTGGATAATTCCTCATCACATCCCTTAAACTGTCCAAAGCCCAGATGAGATTCATTTTACAGCATTGTTAACTGATTTGTGTGATGTTTTGTCAGGCACCTGCAGGTCCATCTGGATCTTCTGGGGACCCAGGTCACAGAGTAAGTGTTACTAATATTACGCTTGAATTAATTAATTCAGAGTAAGTGTTACTAACCTCCATCTATGCATCCATGGTTGATATGTCTACCCCTCTACTGTGGGTTAATTAGGTCATTATCTGTGCTCCCAGAAATGTTACCTTTAGTTTTGGTTATGTACATATGGCTAATCGGCATCATGCACAAGGCAGTTCAGTGTTGCTGGTGTGCCTGATCTTTCTTTCCTGACTCTACAGGGCGAGACAGGCAGACCAGGGATGCCAGGAGAGAAGGGAGATATAGGACCTGTGGTGAGTAGCCGTGGGCATTCCCCTCTGGAAGCAGAGCACACGTTATAGCCAGGGCAGACGTTATACCAGAGCACACGTTATACCAGAGCACATGTTATACCAGAGCACACGCTATACCAGAGCACACGTTATACCAGAGCACACGTTATACCAGAGCACACGTTATAGCCAGAGCACACGTTATAGCCAGAGCACACGCTATACCAGAGCACACGTTATACCAGAGCACACGTTATACCAGAGCACACGCTATACCAGAGCACACGTTATAGCCAGAGCACACGTTATACCAGAGCACACGTTATACCAGAGCACACGTTATACCAGAGCACACGTTATAGCCAGAGCACACGTTATACCAGAGCACACGTTATACCAGAGCACACATTATAGCCAGAGCACACGTTATACCAGAGCACACGTTATACCAGAGCACACGTTATAGCCAGAGCACACGTTATAGCCAGAGCACACGCTATACCAGAGCACACGTTATACCAGAGCACACGTTATACCAGAGCACACGTTATACCAGAGCACACGTTATAGCCAGAGCACACGTTATACCAGAGCACACGTTATACCAGAACACACGTTATACCAGAGCACACGCTATAGCCAGAGCACACGTTATAGCCAGAGCACACGTTATACCAGAGCACACGTTACACCAGAGCACACGTTACACCAGAGCACACGTTATACCAGAGCACACGTTATAGCCAGAGCACACGTTATAGCCAGAGCACACGTTACACCAGAGCACACGTTACACCAGAGCACACGCTATACCAGAACAGATGTTATAACCAACATCTGTATCTCTCAATGTGTGTTTTTTTTATCGTGTACATCTGTGTGTATGTCTCTCGGTGTTTATCTCTCTCAATGTGCATATCTCAGTGTGTGTGTGTGTGTGTGTGTGTGTGTGTGTATATATATATATATATATATATATATATATATATTGTGTGTGTATGGGTATATACATATATATATATATATATATATATATATATATATATATATATATATATAAAAATATATAAACATACACACAAAATAATAAGCCCACAGTATTCTGGAGCAGGACCAGATACCCCATTAGACAGTGTATGTTTAGCATGCCAGCAATTCCATTATTTGAATGTGAGTGTTTATAGTTGTGTATACACGTCATACACAGTATAAAGTTGTTAGAAAAGGTACTTCTGTAGTGTAGAGTGCAGTCGGAGAAAGCTTGTCTGGAGAAGAGTCATGAGCTACTGCGGACGTAGCTATGAGCTAACTGAACAAGACCGCGGAAGCAGCGCGGTGTATGCAGCTGTGTGAGCTCATTATTGGTTAACTGTTGCATGTCAGACACCTATTAGCTTGGTGTATGTGTGTGTTTGTAACTTGGCCCAGAGCACATCGTTCTGTCACTACAGGTTTTATTAGTATTTTTTCCTCCTGACAGGGCCATGCTGGTGATCCTGGTCCAGTTGGTTACCAAGGCATGAAGGTTCGTTATTGATATTAATGTCCTAAATGAGAAATATATTGATTTGCTTCTGTTTTGGGTATGACACGTTCTCTCACTGGAGTGATGTCTGAAGCACGTCTCTCTCTCTCTCTCTCTCTCTCTCTCTCTCTCTCTCTATCTCTCTATTGTGTCTTTCAGGGAGACATGGGAGAAAGAGGTGACAAGGTAAGACAGCCAAAGAACCGTGGAGAACACGCAAACCGCGGAGCTCTTTCCTGTTTCTGTGTGCTGGTGGTCAAACTGGTCACTAATCTCCCTCTGTGCTTCAACAGGGAGAGAGAGGTCACAGGGGCTTTAAGGTAAGACCACAGTCACTGAATGGTGAACTCCGTCTTACTTTCTTACCTTCACATATTTAGCCAGTGCTGTAAGACTGTGTTTCCTCTTATTCTTACCAGGGAGACAAAGGGCATTCTGGGAGAGATGGAGTGGACGGGCGTAAGGTGAGTGGTGGTTGGCTCTTGTAAACTGTAATGAGTGCATGGAGCTCCAGAATATCACTAAATGTTTAGGATACGGTAAGCGGGAGACCTGAGGAAGGGGGTAGTGTTTTATCCTGTGCATTTCTGATGCATTTATTTTTGTTATAGCTGCTGTATCGTTGCTTTCTGCATTGTCACCTTTGCTGATGTCCCTCCAGATGAACAGCGCATGCTCCTTCCTACTCTGCCTGACCCACTTTTCTTCTTTGTGATGTGCTCCTGCGTGTTGGGCCATGGCCCCTGCTCTCTTCCTCCTTCTGCTGCTCTGGGTCCTAAGGGACCACAGCTCTGTTGAAGCTACAGTCTTCCCAGTTCCAGAGAAGATGACTCATGAAGTGTTTGATAACTGTGTTTGAGTGTTTGAGTCTGAAAGCAAGTGGTGCCGTGACCCGGTTGGCGGATCTGAGTCACAGGGCTGCATGTTCTCTGAAGTCCGTCCATTTTCTGTCACAGTTCTTTCACGTCTGGTAGTTTTTGTTCAGTGTGATTGTTGTGTTGTGCATCTCGGTCTTCTTGCCTGGATCTTCTCTGTCTTTCTGTCCTTTTGTCCTTGTTTTTCTCAGTGTTCTTACACCACCTGTGTTTTATTTTGCAGGGTGAACCAGGATTTGCTGGCCTGCCAGGTTGCAAGGGATCCCCAGGGCCAGACGTAAGTCTAAACGTATCTCTCAGGTGTAAGTGAGACTGTGCGAAAGTGCGTTCTGTCCTTATTTGTGCATGTGAGTGTGTATTTGCAAGTATACATGCGTGTGGGTGTATCTGCACACGTGTGTTTGTGTGCAAGAATGTGGGTCAGTGGGTGTATTAGCACATGTGGGGTGGATGGGTCTGTGTGGGGTGTGTGTTTGTTTGGGTGTATGTGTTTGTGTCAGTGTGTATGGGTGTGGGTTGGTGTGTGTGTATTGGCTGGTGGTTAATGGAACAGGTGGTGTGGTTCCTGGTCTGGTTTTCTCTCCTCTGTGAGGCAGCATTACGTTCCTGCTCTGTACTGTGACCTCACAGGTCAACACAAACTTGCAGGCTCCACTGCAGAGCTAATGTTTCACTAATCCACTACAATACTAAATATATTCTGTTGCTGTGTCTCCATGGTAATATGACAAATATTTTGAATGGGTATTTCCACCTCTGATTAATATTGAAGAGCAAATTTTATTGATTCGTTCTCTTTCAAACACCTGCTACTGGATAAGGAATAGCCATAAATCCGCTGCTTTAGCAAGCACTGATTGGTTAAGAAGGGGGGACTACTTTGTACAGCCATAGATGATTGGATGAGAACCATGAATGTTCTTCCCCTCAACTCAGCTGATTGGCTTTACCATCTGTCATTAAAGCTTCATGAGACAGCTGTTTCTGCTCAGCTTGTATCTGGTGTCCAGGACTGAGGATGTTTGCCTCTCAAGGAGCCAAGCATTCAGCGAACCTGACCCGCAGGACGCCCTCTGGACTCAGACTCGGAGGGCTGCCTGGGCTCCATTTACATTCTGTAATAAGTCTTCTAGCGAAGAAGACTGGGCTTTCACTCCACGTCTTGTGAAATACATTTAGATACTCGGTCCTACAGGCTTCTTTCTTTCTTTGATTGTTTGTTTGGTTCTCTGTTGCAGGGCTCGCAAGGGGAATCTGGGCCAAAAGGAGACCCTGGTCCTTATGGACCTAAAGGAGAAAGAGTACGTCGCTCTTGTGCACCTCACTCACCACCACGCCATGGTTGGGATTCCGGATGCTTATGCATCGTCACTGGAACCGTTCCCATGACATTTCATTGTTTACAGTCGCTCGTGCATGCACTGAGTGAGCCGCTGGCCAGCCTTGGCTGGTTCTGTCACCCGTCTCCTGTGTGGATAGTTGAAGCCCCTGAGCACAGACCCCAGACATCGGGGGTTGTCTCTGCTAGGAGTGTGATGCGCCAGGTGTCTCTGTTCTAGGCTGAACCTGGTCCAGATGGAAGCCCTGGAAGACCTGGAAACTATGGACCCCCTGGAGGGAAGGTGAATTCATCGTCCTTTTGGTCGAGCTAAAAAGCTTGTGGTGTTCACTTAGTCCCCCCATGTTATCTCCTGCTGCAAAGTGTCTGTTAGACGGTTTCAAAGGTCTCTTAGATGCCTCTGAACAGCTTAAATGTTTGACCGTCTGAATGAAGCTACAGCTGGTGGTTTTTGGAACTGGCGTGATCCTTGCCAGGTGCTGAGTATCACCAGCACTCATAAATAAGATGTCCTTAAGCCCCTCCCCCTTCTACACATCTCCTGTGATTGTTTTGATAGGGCGACAGAGGGCCCAGAGGATCCAATGGGGACAAAGGAGAGAGAGGGGATGATGTAAGTGGTCTACCCCCTCTTTTTTTCTCTGTCAGTAATAAATGCTTTCTGCACAGTGTGTTCTGCACATGGGTTCCTAAGAGGAAACTGCTAAAAGGAGAACTGTGTGTGTGTGTGTGTGTGTGTGTGTGTGTGTGTGTGTGTGTGTGTGCGCGCATTCACGCATGCATGTGCCAGTATCTACTTGATTGTGACCAAGAAAACAAATGAAGATTCTCAGTAATATAGTAAACTGGACAGCTGGACAGCTGTTTGTGTCAGCACGTATCACCCAACACTGAACCCCAACAGTTAACCCCAACACAAGTTTATGGATGTAACTTTAGCACTTGTTTAGATTGGTTTCTGTAATCATTATGAGCGTTGTATGTTTCACATGGCCTCGTGTACTAATCAGATCTTACTGCTCCAGGAAAGTTTGCCGAATGGCTTATATGTTAAAACGTTACTGAGGGACCTGGATGCTCTGATGGGTGTTTTATGCACTCATGTTTCTGTAAGTACATATTATAGTGCGTTCTCTGTTTTGCAGGGCCTACCAGGACCAGATGGCACTAGAGGTGACAGAGTAAGTGATATTTAAATATGTTTGTCACACTCGTCTGACTCTTGTTTGGCTCTTTTGTGCTGTCTGATCAGTGGCCTCGTGAGTGAATGTGTGCAGCGTGTCCGTATGCTGTGTTAATGGGATCAAACGATTTGTGCTTCCACCCATCTGTAGGGTACGGCTGGTGAGAAGGGAGAGCAGGGGGCGCGTGGGAACAGAGGACCCAGAGGAGAGCCTGTAAGTGCCTTCCAGCTTCATCAGACTCATGATGAACCGGTACACACGTTCCTCAGCTGTCTGGTACCTCTGGAGCTGAGTGCAGGCTAGTCAGGGTCATGCTGTCAATGGCTGCTGCAGTGTTTGACCTCCAGCTGATAGGCTGATGTTCACCAGATGCATGTTCTAAACCCGCCTCTCATCTCCAGCATGACGTAAGCCTTCCAATAAAATGGAAAAGCTAACTATTACAGTTGTGCATAGGTGGAGATGTAAGCTATAGTTGTTTACCTGTTTATTTGTCACTAACTGTGACAGATTGAGAAACATGAAGCGCTATTCTGAATCAGTGGATTTCTACATTCATTGAAAACCTTATGAATGATAACCTTTGACCTCTGTAGGGTGACCCAGGTCCTCGGGGCGAGCAGGGTCGTGAGGGATCTGGAGGACCTAATGGTGAGCCGGTGAGTGACCCTAACTGCAGTCAGTTCAAATGCCAACACTCCTCTTTCAAAGTCCTTCACTAGTAGACACATAATGCCGTTCTGCTTCTCAGCACTTTGAATTCCTTTTGTGCATGAACCTCCTACATAAATGAACTTTTCTGGACATGCCTAAGACAGAAAATCATAAAATATTGACACTGGAATTGATATTTCTCCTTGACAAGGAGAGTATTTCTCCAGAATACTTAACAAGTAAAAACAATGTTCTGAGGCGCAAGTGAATGAAGCAGCAAATCGGTGTCGGCGTGGGCCAATGTGTGCAGGCCCCGTTCTCTTGGTCCGCCATATGATACATGACTCCATATCCCTTGAAGCTGACCTCACATCTCAGGCATTTTGCAAGTGCCCCTACATTCTTGAAGGTCACACACATCAGAGAGCTGTGTTTCAAGCTAGCCAGAGAACAAAGGAATACATCCTGATGGAGGAATTAGAGTCTGTTCTAGATGAACTGAGAAATGGTTAGGGAAAGGGGGAGAGAGAACCAGCAGGGTTTCAAACGGATGGATTTCTCCAGTCTGGCAGAAGGACCCCAGATGGATGTGTGTATCTCAGACTTATGTCTTGAATTAAATGGATATTTTGATACATGAATCGTGGATAATTTCTCCACTTCATTTATCTTGCAGAATTCTCCCTAGTTATTGCTCATTTGGTTCAGGTTCAGCATTTTTAATGTGAGTTTAATTGGTGCAGAATGTTTGCTTTGGCAGATCCTGCCTGTACAATAGAAGTTGAATTTGAGCAAGGTTTAAATCAAGGGCTGTATCTAACGGCCAGTTTGTAGAGAGATCACAGCTAAAATTGGTCAGTGGTCAGTAGGTTTGTTATCCATCCATCCATCCATCCTTTTTAGTTCTCATTTAGATGTAGGCCACAACCGTGTTAGTTATTCTGATTGAATTTGAATATAATTCAGTTCATACTACACACAAACATAATCTACCACTTACAAATCTCTATAAAAACAAGTTAACAGACCATCTTACCATAAAACAGGGCAGATGGAATCAGGCTGATTAATTTAAAGATTCTGTCTAGTGCAGAAATAGTATGGATCAGTTTAACTTCTTTACCATCAAACTCTTGATTGTGAAAAGATGGTGTTGCGCAGTGTGATTTATTTATTGTATGAAGTTAGCCAAGTGAAAAAATGTTCTGGGCTGAAGAAATTGG
Organism: Brachyhypopomus occidentalis; assembly: GCA_020368025.1. Taxonomy (NCBI): domain Eukaryota; kingdom Metazoa; phylum Chordata; class Actinopteri; order Gymnotiformes; family Hypopomidae; genus Brachyhypopomus; species Brachyhypopomus occidentalis. The sequence continues at coordinate 6,210,501 of JAGXOD010001399.1, read as the reverse complement.
AATGAAATATTGAGAACACAAGCAGAGAAGAGCCTTCAAAAAGATGTAAATTTTATTTGCTTAAACCACAGCTTGGATTCATGAAAACTAACAGAATGATAGGATCGTGCAGTTTACTGAACTCAAGCACCTTCTCACCGTGTTAAAACTGCTAGAGGGCCGAATTCTAGATTTGAATTCTAGATCACGCATGGTCCTGACCAATCTCTGGAGAGTATTAGAGCATGCATGGTCCTGACCAATCTCTGGAGAGTATTAGAGCATGCATGGTCCTGACCAACCTCTGGAGAGTATTAGAGCATGCATGGTCCTTACCAATCTCTGGAGAGTATTAGAGCATGCATGGTCCTTACCAACCTCTGGAGAGTATTAGAGCATGCATGGTCCTTACCAATCTCTGGAGAGTATTAGAGCATGCATGGTCCTTACCAATCTCTGGAGAGTATTAGAGCATGCATGGTCCTTACCAATCTCTGGAGAGTATTAGAGCATGCATGGTCCTTATCAATGTCTGGAGAGTATTAGAGCATGCATGGTCCTGACCAACCTCTGGAGAGTATTAGAGCATGCATGGTCCTTACCAATCTTTGGAGAGTATTAGAGCATGCATGGTCCTTACCAATCTCTGGAGAGTATTAGAGCATGCATGGTCCTTATCAATCTCTGGAGAGTATTAGAGCATGCATGGTCCTTACCAATCTCTGGAGAGTATTAGAGCATGCATGGTCCTTACCAATCTCTGGAGAGTATTAGAGCATGCATGGTCCTTACCAATCTCTGGAGAGTATTAGAGCATGCATGGTCCTGACCAACCTCTGGAGAGTATTAGAGCATGCATGGTCCTTACCAATCTCTGGAGAGTATTAGAGCATGCATGGTCCTTATCAATCTCTGGAGAGTATTAGAGCATGCATGGTCCTTACCAATCTCTGGAGAGTATTAGAGCATGCATGGTCCTTACCAATCTCTGGAGAGTATTAGAGCATGCATGGTCCTTACCAATCTCTGGAGAGTATTAGAGCATGCATGGTCCTTACCAATCTTTGGAGAGTATTAGAGCATGCATGGTCCTTACCAATCTCTGGAGAGTATTAGATCACGCATGGTCCTGACCAATATCTGGAGGGTATTAGATCACGCATGGTCCTGACTAATCTCTAATATAATGATTGCATTCAGAGTAATAATGATGCGGAAGTTTTTCCAAACATTAATGTTTAGTGGTAGTCCAGCAAGAGTGTATGAATAGTCTAAACAGCTCTCCGCACACACCATGTCCCCATCATGCTGAACTATAAATCCACCTGAGAGTTTGTCAGCCTGAAATAAACAAAAAGTAAACATGTTTCCTTTAGGATCCCGCTTTGTCTAAACATGTGACGTTGCAGTGTGTGCATGTGTGCATGTGTGCATGTGTGCATGTGTGTGGGTGTGTGTGTGTGTGTGTTTGTGGCGGTATGTGTGTTTGGGTGTGTGTGTTTGGGTATGTGTGTGTGTGCACGAGCTTGGGTATTTGTGTTTGGGTGTGTGTGTGCGTGTCTGTTTGTGTGCGTGTGTTTCTGAGGCAGAGAGTCTATACTGTCCAGCTGTTGTGTTTCTGTCTTTCTGAGATTAGGCCACATCCTTTTGAATGGGGCATATAAAGAAAGAGTTCTCTCACCATTGCCTCACAGATCTTGTTCAGATCTTGTTTTATGGAGACTGGTACCAGCTGAATGAGAAACGATCGTTTCTTTCATTCTTTTTTTTTTTTTTACTACATTCACTGGCGGAGGAATCTTTTCCAGTAGGAATGAGTGGGAAACAGCAGACCTCCGAGGAGACGTAAACATGGGTGTGTTTCTTAGCCCATGACTAAAATCTCCTGCTCTTTCCAAATTCTCCACTTTGCTGATTTAATTCTTCCATGTTTCAAGATTCTCCTTGAAGAGATTAATACTGCACATAAAAATAAACAATAGTGTCATTATTACTGAGTCATTTACCATAAGTATATTTTTGGTGTATGAGTCAGAACGTGCTGTTGGCCAGCACAGAGCTGCAGTACGGATAATTCTCCAACGCTCACAGGTTCTGTGTGGATGTCGGAGTTCTCTGTCTGCTCACTAGTTTCACAGAGATGGTGTCAACACACACAGGACTTTGCATTTGTTTAGATATCTATTGCTTTCTATTGGTATTCAGAGGCTATCTGACGATGCCGTTTTTAAAAAATGCAACTTCCACCATGTTTTTGTAGGGCTGTACATAATCTACACTTTTGTGAGAAATGATTCTATGAGATTACAAGTTCAGTAAAATAATTGTTCTTTAGTGATTAATAATTAATTTTATTACTTATATAATAATAATTATGAATAGTTTTGAATAGTTTTGACCAAAAATATGAACATTTTATGTTGTTCTATGAACTCTATGAAAGTGTTCAAATAAAAACACACAAACCACAGACGTTCATGGAACAAATGAGCGATTGTTGCAGCTCTAGAGATGCCGGTTCTTCCCAAACATGTTGAGTATGATTCTTTGAACAATAACGTCTTTTTAATCCACGCTTTAGGGTGAGCCAGGAAAGCCTGGGTCTCCAGGTTACCGTGGAGATGAAGGTCCTCCAGGACCAGAGGTGAGAGTTCAGTAATTGCTGCAGAATTGCGGTTCTGTTAAATGATGGCTACTGTGTTGCTGATAAAGCAAAACTCCCTGTGTAATCTCTCTGTTTTAGGGCCCCAAAGGTCCCAGAGGGATTAAAGGGGCCCCTGGAGACAGAGGCCTGATTGGAGAGAGGGTTAGTTGCTCAGGTTCACTGTTCACACCGACGACCTAAACATCTAATGTATCTGACATGAAGGCAAAGGGGTTTTTACCAAATTGATGTAGCTTTTATGTTCACTCCATAGGGAGTAGATGGAGCCGCAGGGAATGGATCCGAGGGTTGCCATGGTTTCCAGGTATTACAGTATTCTCTAAGGCATTTTGGAATGGGGTGTTTAATCATAATATATACATGATTATTTGTACATTGTAAACATTATTTTACTGTTTGTGGACTGATGTAATGTTGGTTCTCCCTCTGTTTCAGGGTTATCCTGGTCCCAGGGGAGATTCTGGAGAACCCGTAAGCATCCGCTAGCCAATATAAAACTTCATTTAGTGCTTTTCATTAGTGCTTCTGAATTGATTCAAATCTTTGGACACCCTACATAGTTGAGGCTGCCTGAGGTTTTTGATGGTGAACTTGACCTGCAGGTGTTTTTGACCCTGAGGAAAGGTCCATGGGTTTGTGTACCTGAGGTCCATGATGAGACAAAGCGTCCTTGGTTGTTTCCCTTTCACTCTCCCATTTTCAGGGAAGCAGAGGAACCCCAGGGCCGAAAGGAGACGACGGTGATCCAGGAGACCCTGGACCAGATGTGAGTCCTTATTTTATACACAAGTCCAGCTATTCCAGCTATAGTCGAGCTATAGTCGATCGCTGTTTTCTCTTCCACATTCCTCTCTATCCTCACACTACCCTTTCAACTGCCCTCCCACTCAGCCCCGCCCTCACACTCAGCCCCACCCTCACCCTCAGCCACACCCTCCCACTCAGCCCCGCCCTCCCACTCAGCCACACCCTCCCACTCAGCCCTGCCCTCCCACTCAGCCCCGCCCTCACACTCAGCCACACCCTCACACTCAGCCCTGCCCTCCCTCTCTGCCACATCCTCACACTCAGCCCCGCCCTCCCTCTCAGCCACACCCTCACACTCAGCCCCGCCCTCCCTCTCAGCCACGCCCTCACACTCAGCCCCGCCCTCCCTCTCAGCCACACCCTCACACTCAGCCCCGCCCTCCCTCTCAGCCACGCCCTCACACTCAGCCCCACCCTCCCACTCAACCTCGCCCTCCCACTCCGCCCCTCTTATTTCCCCTCACCTTGACTTCTGCTGTCATCTGCTTCTCATTCCTGCAGTCTGTCTCAGTCTGTCTCCGTCTGTCTCTCGTGTCTGGTGACACATGGCTAAGTGTGGCTCTGAGACTGTTTCTCAGCTTGTCTGCATGATAACGGTCTGTTCACTCACTCCTCCTATGAGCTCCAGCAGCTGTGTGTGTGTTGTTGTCATGGACACAGAAAAGCACAGAAAGTGGAAAGTTTTTTTTTTACGTGAAGGGCGGTGTTTTATATTAGCTACATTGTGATTTGAAAGGAAACCTTTTGATGATGTATGAACACATAAGGAACCCTCTGTACAGTAGCCTTCATTAAACAACCCCCACACACTAATAAGCAGAAAGTGTAAATTTAAGCTTTAAAAAGCTTTTAATATTTCAACTAAAGCAGTGGTTGTATTGTTAATTAAAGCTAGGTTTAGAGGGTTTAGCAGGTTTTAGTGTGTCCTCCATAACTTCTCTGGAAAGTCTTACCTTTTTGCCAAGAATGCACTGCTCTGAGGCCAAACTCCTCAGCTGCACTGCAGTCTGTAATGGCTCCAATGCACTTAGTATCTGACAGATGGATCCTTGGGCGTCTCAAAACAAATGTACGTCCAGTGGACTTTGGAGACGCAGCAGTGTTATTCAACCTGCAGTGCTGCTGTGAGGCAGGAAGTGGTATGATTGTACTGGTTGTATTAGTGTGTTTAGCCCAGGCTGCAGGAGAGAACGCCTGCTGTCAGAGCAGACTCAACGTGCTGCAGACGACTGCAGCCCTGCTTTAGCTGTGAAAGTGGAGGAGGAGTTCTGAGGGTTGCGGTGCCAGTGGAGAGTTTTGTCCTTCTTTGGCTGCCACAGGCCTGACACTGAGCTGATTTAGCAACTGACTGAAAGGGAAAATGGAAGAAAGGACGTAAGATGATGGCAGAAGTAGTGAGTCATTCTGGTAGTAAAAATTCTGAAGAAAATACATGAAGCCAAGAAAGTTCCTGTGACACACACTGAGAAAATTAGAAAGTTAGACACATGCACAGAACATTAACCATACACACAGAACATTAGAAACACACATAGAAAATTAGACACACACACTGAAAATTAGAACCCAAGAAAGCGTAGATTACTGAATATCCTTGTTTCTAGCAGATATTTGTTAATCATTTGTTAAACATAACTGCAACAATTATATTGCAATATGACACAATATGCAAATGAGTCCTCCATTTGTGCTGTGAGCTCCCAACCAATCATATGTTTTATGCCTGTTTAATTGCTAACATTTATACAGTGAACATAAATTTTTACCCATATCTCCTCAAGGGTTCACCCTTGTGTTTTGAATTACAGTGCATAGCCATATAATTACAATAGATCCATATCATACTCTAGTTTCCAGTCTAATATAAAATGGAATATAGTTACAATATACGGAAAAGCAACATAACAAACCACCTGGCTCAGGCCCGGGTGTGTCATCGAGTTTGCATCTGCTCGCCTGTTCAGAAGTTCAGGCTCTGAACCTTCATTTCAGACATGATTCACTGCATGCACACCACATGACCTCTTCAAAGCTGTGCTCCTCAGATTTTTTCCTCTTTAGGAGTTGTGTTTAGAGGGGGCAGGCTCATAATTGCCTTCCGAAAAGAATAAACACTCGATTAAACAGAACTAAGTCATGGGCATTCTGCTTGTCAGTGTTTACAAGAATGGAAAAATGAAGGATTTAGTCCAGTGAATAAACAGGCCCGTCCCTCAGGAAAAGCTCCACAAACCACTGAAAGCGTTTTAGTTCAGCCTAGCAAAGCTGTGCTTATTCCCAGAGAGACTGAGGAGTTGAAGGGTTGTTCTTGAGCAGTCCTATACTTGCAGGGTGGCCACATGGGATTGTTATGTTATTTGTGTGTTGTACATTGGTTCCATGGGGTGATGTTATATGCATTATTCAAGTTTTAGCTTTTACCTTTTACCAGTTTGTCTACTTGTGCAAGACAGATGTTTTGTGTTACCACCTTCCTATCAGCCAGTGCTAGTATTCTCAGCGTCCCTATGAAGATGTAACAGGGTGTGTTGCTGGTGTAGGGTTGTTCTCAGGCTTCCCCAAGCAACCAAACAGCCTGCTTTAGTGATGTCATGGATTCGGATTCTCTTCCATTGTGACATCACAGAAACCTGACTTGCACCTGGAAAGCAGACCATGTTTTCATGGTTTAATGAAAGGAACTGATCCAGACAGCCTCCCAGACCCGTTAGTCTGTACGTTTTGAGACACAAATCTGGCTTTGATTAAAAAAAATAAAAAAAACTCTTCTTTTGATACCTTGTGGCAATCTGCATACGTTTTTAGTTGCTCTTTAAACACAGAAGTGCAATGCGATTTTTTTTTTTTTACTTTGTCATCTGCACTAGATTTTGTAGACGTCTTAAGTCCCCAGAGCAGTTTATATATTGAACATTATTGAAGTGTCTTCACTGACCTCAAACTCCTGAGTGTGTGGTGGGCAGATGTGTGAGCCTGTGGGTTATCTCAGTCACGGCTTTGGCCCAATCCCAAAGTTTGCTTGTCCGGTTTTAGTCTTTGTGTTCAGTCTTCAGCTGATGGAGGGTCATGCTTTGTTGGGTTCTGCTTCCTCTTTCCCACATCTGCGTGTCTCCATGGCTTGTGGGCTGAGCCACACTGGTTTTTGACAGAACAAAATAAAACCATATGACATCAGAAGGATCATGGAGCCTTTGGCCCAGTATAGAACAAGGAATGTTGTGGTAGTTAAAGGTAAAACCAAGTGAAGAATAGAGAGCACTGAAAAAGCAAAGAAGATTGAGCTGAGTGGCAGGGTGGGTTGGGGAGTGACGGGGCAGTTTGGGTGGTGGTGGGGCGGGTTTGTGGGTGGCGGGCTGGGGGCGTTTACAACAGTCCCATAGCATCACGTGATGTGCTGAAATGCATATCGATGTCCTTTAGCTCAGCCTTACAGGCCAAGGACACACTGCCTCTTCACTGCCTGTAAGGACCCTATTCTGGGCCAGAATGGCCAGCACTGAATGCAGCAGGACACTTAGTCATGACCACATATGTTGTTTTGACTATGGGAAATATGCACTTAAAAATCTTCTAAATTCAGCCTTCTAAATTCATATTAGAATGAATGTACTGTAAGTTAAAATTTTTCAATGTGCATTTACATGGATCTTAAGACTGCTAAAGGCCTTTAGTGGTAAATGATGGTGAGGGAGGTGAGGGAGGTGAGGGCTGCGGTGCAGCTCTGCTGTCTCTGCCTGCGCTCTGTGGAGGAAAAAGGCCAAACTGGCTGACAATGGAATTAAAACAAACATTGCAAAGCAAAGATAAACTGCAGTAATTGGAAATGTGAACCAGATCCAGCTGCTGAAAGTCTCAGAGTCTCAGATCAATCATCTTCCCAGATTCCAGGATACTGGTCCAAGGGTCCAAATCAAACAGAATCCAGGCAGATTCCAGGATGCTCGAATCTACCTGGATTCTGTTTGATTTAGACCCTTGGACTTCGTCAGCGGTACATGCAGCCCTGGTGCTGGATATAGCAAGATTTTTATTTCAATATGTTTCTTTGTGACATTCACTGCAAGACTGTGAAGTATGTAAAGGTTTTACAACACGATGTTGTATTCATTATTGCCGTGCTATAGGAAACTACAGAAAAATGCTTTTCAGCATTCTACCCTCTTCAAATAAAATAGGGAATCTGCAATCTTGATCTTGCTGTGATCTCTCGTGGATCTCTCTTAAAAGGGTGATCTTGCTGTGATCTCTCATGGATCTCTTGTAAAAGGGTGTCTGGCTCGCTCACTCATCATGTTTGTTGGACACAAAATCAGGCCATGGTGCTGTTTTCCTTCTCAGACTATGTTTCACAGGCTTCTGAGAAGTCGCAGTGGACACTGCAACATCTGTTCCACTCTGCCCTGTCTTAAATTTCCTAGCCTTGTCTGTCTCAAAGATGGTAATGGCAAATGTGGTCCTGCGGTTCACGATGCACAGCAGATAAACGTAACTCATAAACTAGTTAATTAGAACATGATGCTTCACCTTGTTGTTGACATCCCTGCTCTCTCGCCACCTAAGAATCCGTGTTGCCTGTCTCTTTGTGAAATGTTCTGAATCTGAGCGTCTTTTTAATGTCTGCACTCTGTCCCTCATGAATGTGCGTTCTTCTAGATCTGGAGTTTCTCTTTAAGGGGGCTCTGTATTCTGGCTCCTGAGGACTATTTGGAAATGTTTTGGTGTGCTTATAAACATCTTCTGCTGCCTCTCCCTGGCCCAAGGGGCCCCACGTGTACTGATATCTGTCAAGTTAATTAGAGCCAGCCAAAGCACTCGTCCACCAGACAAGATCAGGCCTACATGTCCCCACTTGGAGATGCTGCACTATGTCACCAATATCAGCAGAAACCTGTGCAGGAGAGATGCATCTTATATTGTGCACTGCCTAAAGCAGATACCCTCAGTATTCTTGGGTAGAGACTACCACTGAGGAAAACACAAGAATGTTAGTATGCTTTGCTTAAATTAAGCCCAGTATGTGTCCTTGTCGCGCTGGGTAGGGTTACCTGACACCAACCTTGGTGTTTTCGAGAACCGTTTGCTTTTAGGGAGGCATGTTTTCACAGTTGAATGCACTGATCAAATCATACAATGATTTGAACACAGTGAGCGTTAACATAGAATCGTGTTCAGTCAAAACTGTGTGTAGTAAATCTGCAAATAAGGGGGGTTGATTGTAATTCAAGAAAATATGGGACAGAATTTCAGAAAATCTAAATGCACTAAATTTGAAACACATGCATCAAATTTAGTGGTGACAAGCTATAATAATGAAAAGCTGGAAACGTTTTGTTGACTTGTTGTGTTTTCTCAAGTGGTACCGACAATGCCACTCTTATGACTCTACATGCCACACGAACGCATGCCAGGATATCTGAAGGAAAGGTTATCAGTCTTTTTTGGGTCATTTTTTATGTTTTATCCTGTAAAATATTTTGTAAAATTTGTTATTTTGCTTTCTCAAATTGTTGCATATGAATTCTTCATTAGTTAAGAAAGGAAGGAGTTTGTGTGGATAATTCAACCTAGGCCAAGATGCTGGAAGCACTGCTCCACTGAAATGGATTATATGTACATACTGAAATTACACTGCACCACTGTAATAGATTATATGTACATAATTGAGATTACACTGAACCACTGTAATACATTATATTTACATTCTGAGACTGCACTGCGCAATGATTAAGTATTCTCAGCATGAACTGGTTATGAACTTGAGACTGATTGAAGGCACCTTGTGGTCCACAGAACAACAAACCAGGACAGACCGGCCCTAAAGGAGCCAAAGGGTACCGAGGTTCCGAAGGAAGACCTGTGAGTACAGAACCAGAACACAGAGACCAGAACACCCAGCTTTCCCTCAGACAGCAGCCCATACCTTCTACACAGTCCAACTTTACTGTTCTCCACATCGTGCCATATGTCCACAAGTGAAATCTTATTTACACCCATAACCCCACAGTACTGGGAAGGAGAAATTAATGGTTTCTGTAATTACACTGTTCCGGAAGGTGAAAATTGGTGAAATCTGAACTGTGTATCAATTTATATGCCTTTATGTACATTTATTCATACATCATATATAATATAAACAGCCTTAGTTGCAGTCAGATTACTGTCACACTGTGAAATAATTAGATTTCTAAAAAAAAACGTTTGGAACAAAACACTGTAGAATGATGCTGCTTTGGATGAACACAGAGTTCTGAATGGGTAAGCTCTCTTCCACACCATGTGTTGGGATGAACACAGCAACGTTTTAGTCCACAAATCATGAGTGTCACATAAAAAGCAGAACAGAAAAACAGTTTTTTGTGGCTTCAAGATCGCATGCATTCAACAAACCTGACCACTTTTGATCTGTGAGATAAAGACCTTATAGGCCTGATGTGCCCAGACGGGACATGGTGTATAACTCCAACACTAATCCCGTAGGCGTCGGGCAGGGTGCAGCCGTTCACGTTAGCAGGGAACGCCCCGCTAACGCTGCTGCATGGTGTGAATGCACTAAGGAGTGAACCTTTGCACATTTTTCCTGCACTGGAGATCAGCGCTGTCCATGAGTTACGAGTGTGGTCAGAGTGTCCTACCACTCTCGGTTACTCCAGCATGCACATCTCTGCCGTTGGACGGTGTCCAGTAGGGAGGAGACTCCACGGCCTCAAAAATGTTCTTTTTCGGAGCTGGAGTGTGGGCTTTGTTCTCACAGAGTTCCTTCTGTGTAGTCCTGGGTAAGAGAACAGTGACCTATGTGCTATTTTCTGTCCTGGTCACCTCACAGTGGAAAGATGGAGTTGGGATTGCATTAGTTGTGCACTCCATTAGTATGAGACAGGGAGATGTATGTCACTGTTATCCTGTTTCCTTTCCTACCCCCAGGGACCCCCAGGACCTCCAGGGCCTCCAGGAGCAGATGTAAGTAGGCCTTGAACAGTCTGATTTCTCCTTTAAAGCCCCTACATTCTGGTTGTTTACGTCTGTCAAGACCAGTTATTGCTCTACTGTATATCGTAATCAGTCGAGGCAGAAGAAAAAATGTAGCCCCCATTCTTTTCCTGGAAAGTCTACCAGCACACCTGTGTCTGTGTACACCAGCACACCTGTGTCTGTGTACACCAGCACACCTGTGTCTGTGTATACCAGCACACCTGTGTCTGTGTATACCAGCACACCTGTGTCTGTGTATACCAGCACACCTGTGTCTGTGTACGCCAGCACACCTGTGTCTGTGTATACCAGCACACCTGTGTCTGTGTACACCAGCACACCTGTGTCTGTGTACACCAGCACACCTGTGTCTGTGTACGCCAGCACACCTGTGTCTGTGTATACCAGCACACCTGTGTCTGTGTATACCAGCACACCTGTGTCTGTGTATACCAGCACACCTGTGTCTGTGTACACCAGCACACCTGTGTCTGTGTACACCAGCACACCTGTGTCTGTGTACGCCAGCACACCTGTGTCTGTGTACACCAGCACACCTGTGTCTGTGTACGCCAGCACACCTGTGTCTGTGTATACCAGCACACCTGTGTCTGTGTACGCCAGCACACCTGTGTCTGTGTATACCAGCACACCTGTGTCTGTGTATACCAGCACACCTGTGTCTGTGTATACCAGCACACCTGTGTCTGTGTACGCCAGCACACCTGTGTCTGTGTACACCAGCACACCTGTGTCTGTGTACGCCAGCACACCTGTGTCTGTGTACGCCAGCACACCTGTGTCTGTGTACACCAGCACACCTGTGTCTGTGTACACCAGCACACCTGTCTCTGTGTACACCAGCACACTGATTATTCTGACTATTTAATGAAGATACTGATAAATTGCTATTAGTATGGGGCTCAAGCATTCAAATCTTCATTCATACTGCAGGAATGTTTTACCAGACCCAAATCTATAATTTTTGCTAATAGTAATAATAATAATAATAATAGTTCTAATAATAATTTCTACTACACTAAAAAAAAGAGGCAAAGATTATAACAGAGTGATATTTAAGGTGAAATTAGGTTATTAGCCTGATGCATGCAGTTATTCTTCAGCCCATGGAAGTGCACGCTTTAGGAGATGGGCAGGTGCACAGACTGTGGTGCAGAATTTCCCATAATTAAAACAAGATGGGTTTTGGTGGCTCCTCTTTGTTATGGGAAATGGCCATCCAAGCAGTTGTTGCAAGACTCCTTACTGTCCTGTATCTCTCTGGTTGTAGGACTGTGAGATCCTGGATATCATCATGAAGATGTGCTGTGAGTAGATGTGACTCTACATCTACAACCACATCTACATACATCTACATCTAAATCAACATCTTCATCTCCATCTACATCTACAGCCACTATTTAACACATGCTGAGTTAATACCACATATCACAGACAGCATACAAGTCAAAGAACACAAGACACAATAGAATGCAGGACAGTGAGCAACCTGTTCATGTTGGCCACAGATCCAGCAGGAGAATATGCAGACAGCCTCTTTTCCAAATCCCTATTACAGGAATTGATTTCAGAGCTCTAAAATGGAGAATTGTTATAGTTATAAAAACCAGCTAAAGGGAAAAGTTTATTAGTATAAACTCTTTTAGGCTTTTAAACAGTTCTAAATCTATGTCAAATTTTTTTTTGTTGTTTTTTTTGGACTTATTGCTGATTAAAAATAAACACCATAATGAGTGCATGACGTAGCAGCAATGCGCTTGAGAAGGTATGAGTCATTTCTGTACTGGATAACTCTCCCAGGTCAGTAGCTCTGTAAGGGTTATAACCTAACAGTTGCCAAACAGATGACTACTGTTGCCCTTATCCAGACAGCACAACCCCATTCTCAGGCCAGACCTTCATTTGACAACGTCCGATGCTTCTGTGCTAATGCAGATCTGTCTTGTGTTGATTTGATCCCTTGTGTAAATCCCGTTTTTATTATTTCCTTTCACACAGTCCAGTGGACATTACAAATACCTGTGGGTTTTCTCTTCTCTTTCAGCTTGTTGTGGTGAGCGCCCTTTTCTTCTTTGGCTTTGAAGTGTGTTGAAGAGGAAATGTCTTCAAACAAACTATATTTGGTTTGGATTCGTACATGTTATCGCTCATTCCCATGTGCTCCAGATCGCCGCAGATTGAAACGATTGTGATGGGAATTGTGGCTTCACTCATTTGTGCTTGTTTAGAGTGTAAGTGTGGACCCCTGGACATCGCATTTATCGTGGACAGTTCTGAGAGTATCGGCGCTTCTAACTTTGCCATTGCTAAGGACTTCATCATAACAGTCATTGACAGGCTGATTAAAGACCAGCAAGTGAAAGTACGTGTGTTTCTCCATGAGGTCCTGGTCTCACATCATGTTAGTGTCATAAACAGGCACTTCTGATGCTGTGGCGACACAACTCCAGACATGCTTCTCTTGTTTTGCAGTTTGGCGCGAATGAATCCCGCGTTGGCGTTGTCCAGTACAGTGGAGCCAATGCTCAAGAGGTTGTGAGACTCGGCGACCCCAATATCCACACCCTGACGGAACTGAAGCAGTACGAGGAGCATTTGCACGGACGCAGAACCCCATGCACCTGCTCACTTTGCTCACCTGTGTGTCTGTGCTCACACCTGTGTGTCTCGTCCCTGTCAGGGCTGTGAAAGACCTGCGCTGGATTGCCGAAGCTACGTACACAGGAGAAGCGCTGCAGTATTCCCTGAATAACATGATCAACCGACTTGTGAAGGAGAAGAGTGTAGTGATTGTTCTGACCGACGGCCGTTCGGATATCACCAGAGACAAAATTCCTCTGAACGTGCTGTGTGGTAAAGGGCTCAAGGTACGAGAGGGAATGTTATTCGTATCAGACATGTTGGCAACAATACCATCATGGGTTTTATTCTCACATACTGTCAACATATGTATAAGTGTGTAAATGTTTATGGAAAAGGAACCCCGGAGGTGCAGTCATTGGAGCATTAGAGCCTGCGGAACCTTCTTCAGCCATGCTTTGCTTAGACAGCTGACGAGCCTTTTCATGAAACATCCTGTTTCCAGCATTTCACCAGCATTTTTGTATCCTCTCCACACACACAGACACACACGCCTTATACTGTATTATCCAAAAATTGGCTAAGAACTGAAGCTCTCTGCATGGGACCAGAGCACTCAGGCAGAATAACTCACCCGTTACCCACTACACAAAGCTTTTTTGATGTTGTGGCAACAGCTTTTCAGCAGATGTCTTGTTTTAGACTTAAAATACTAGCAGCTAAGCTGAAAATGCACAGTGAACCCTAGTACATGGTCAACACCTGCTGTAGTCATTAGAATGGGGCAATAACTATGTATTCCTATGGATTAGGAACATGCATCTACCACTGGAATGAAATGCATCAAAATAGTTTAAAATAGAAACAAATGATGTTCCAAAAATATGCAAGTATTTCTCAAACTGTAAAAAATACATACACTACTCACAAAAAGTTAAAAAGGATATTTGACTTTCAGGTGGAATTTATGGAAAAGGTAAAAAGTGATATTATATCATGAAAGTAGGGCATTTAAGTAGAAGCAAGCAATGGTGATCTCCTCATCTCAACCAATTTATTTTACAGTGGTGGGGATACCCCAGCAAATGTCAGTAACTCAACAACTTGTCATGTGCCCTTGAGCATCAATTACAGCTTGACCACAACGTGCCAGGCTGTTCACAAGTTGACTTATTGTCTGCTGAGGCGTCCCACTCTTCTTGAAGGGCCCTCAGATCACTGAGGTTCTGGGGTATAGAGTTACGAGCCTCTACACGGTGACTCAGCTGATCCTGCAGGTTTCCTATGGGATTCAGGTCTGGAGAAAGTGCAGGCCACTCCATGTGAGGAACCCCAGTCTCCAGCAGCCGTTCCCTAACGATGCAGCCTCCATGAGCTGGAGCATTGTTGTCCATGAAGATAAAATTAGGCCTGAGATGTTCATGCAGAGGCACAATGATTGGGTTAATGATGTCATTCAAGTAGTATGGGCTCGTCACCGTACCATTCACAAAGTGTAGGGCAGTTCTGTATTGGCTAGACACACCTGCCCACACTGTAACACCACCACCACCAAAGGCTCGCCTGGTGCCAACAGTGGCTGGTGCATAGCGCTCTCCTCTGCCCACCAGTGTGGAGTGAGGCCAGAGGATGTCCACTTCTGTGCCTTCCTGTGACTCTGTGAAATGTAATGGTCGATTCATGGATCAAACAGCTGTTGTGAATTTTGCCATTATGCTCCTCGTTAGTGAACAGCAAGTTGTGCACAAAGTACCGCAACATTGAGCAGTTGGACATTCAAACGTTTAGAGAAGGTCACATTAAGTTTATCTGTAAAGTTTAGAGTGCATTTTAGGTTCATCCTGTCATTTTATCCCTAACTTTTTATAAGTAGTGTATATATGTTTGTTTAGGTTTACAATAATATGTTCTTATATTAAATATGTATTTTTTGGATCAATTATGAAGTTAAAGGTTATTGGTAGTAGCCTTGCGCTAGATGGCTCTATCATGACTTGTGTATGAGAGTAATATATCACATTGGTTTAGTTTTTATACAATAAAATGTTTAATTTGAAATGAAAATGTTGGTGTATGGCATGTCTGTGGCAGGTGGGTGGTGTAGGTGTTGTCGACTACGCAGGAAGGCAGCCCAAGTCGGAGCAGCTAGAGGAGGTGGTGTGTACGGCCGACCCCAGACAGGGATTCTCTTTTGTCCTTGACAACTTTGGCACACTGCTGGATGACAGCTTCCTGCAAAACCTGACCGAACGAATGTGTGAGGGTAAGGAAGTCATCACGGGCAAGGGTTATTCTGTAGGGACGGTCTTAGATATGGCTCTGGACAGCAGATTATTCTGATGAGGCTTAAAACTGACTTTGAAGGTGTGTTTCTGTGTGCTTGCCTGTTTTCTTCACAGACAAGAAGTGTCCCACTTACACATGCCCAAGTAAGTCTCTCCAATTATCTCATGATGTTTGGCACTCTTTAACTTTTGCCTGGATATTTCAGGATCTGTCCTTTATCTTGCTAATACACAAACATTTTTCTAAACATTTACATTCCAAGGAACTATTTGAGCTTGAACACCCTTTTGTATTTGAAATTTAGACATTTGAAAACTAATATATAACTAGTAGAGGATATACCTTTGCTGTGGACTTCTAGGGTTCCCAGAGAGAACCGACAGACAGAGTTCTAGTAACAATTACTAACCCCAGTTTAGTGCATGAGCACACTTGAGAAGGCTGCTAACAACATCTTTTTTCAATGGTGAAAATGAAATGAACTTCAAACTTTGTAAAGAAAAACATGTCTGTTCCAGTTTCCTTCAGTGAACCCACAGATGTCCTCATTATGATGGACAGCTCAGCTAGTGTGGGTGCAAAGAACTTCAAGCTCACTCAAGACTTCACGGAGAGGCTGGCCAACCGCTTCCTGTCTGCAGAGAGGAAAGGGAACGCACAGGTCCGTGTTGCCGTCGGCCAGTACAGCAACACAGCCAAGCTGGAAACCGACTTCTCTGCCAATGCCACTGAGGTAGCTGCCCAGATCCAGGGGGCGCAGTTCCAGAATGCGGGCACTCAGGTGACGGAGGCACTCAAATTCGCCAGCGACCGCTTCCGGGGTGGCAGGACCAGGAAGAAGAAACTGTTGCTGTTTTCGGATGGACGCTCACAGGGCATCAGCACTGTGCAGATAGAGAAGGCCGTGGAGCAGATGCACACGGGTGGCGTCGAGCTTTACGTCCTGGCGGTCGGGACTCAGGTGAACGAAGCCAACCTGCGCACACTGGTGAGTCGAGGACGGCTCTACGACAACACGTACGCCTACCGCCATCTCTTCAAGGCCCCTGACTACCGCACCATGCTCAGGGGTGTCTTTTACCAAACTGTGTCCCGAAAGATTTCACTGGTCTGAGTGACGGGGCATGTCGTAGGGGCTAACAAAGAGCCAACCAGGAAGTGGGAGGGACTAAAGGGAGCGGCACATTGAGAAGTTCAGAGTGGGCGGGGCACTAGAACACAGGCTTTTTTTTTCATATCTCAATTTACAGTTATAGTTCAGAATTATCTTTGACAATCAGTGGATCTGTCAAGTATGGATATCTTAGGAAGGTAAAAAAGATTAATGAATGTAATCTCACAGTCACACCATATGTCAAAGCGCATTTGGTTGAACCCCTAGTTTGTATTGGTGCGTAGACCGTATGAATCCTCCAGACATTTGTTAACCTAAAAATTAGCTTTCGTTGAACAATTTGTCCATAGGTTTATGTACTGACAAGATTTATGTTTGCTGGTGAAGAGTGCAGTGTCTCTTTGTGAGACTCCCTGAACATGCAGAATAAAGATCAAGCCTTTTAAAGTCTTGGCCATGTTCACATTGTCTTTCTGAAGACTGGATAAAACCATCCTTATTTTCTCCTTCATCCCAATTCCAGACTCCACAGTCACTTGAACATTAATTTGGTGCTAATGGTATAAACTCAGGCTCCTCTGTTCACTTAAATACCAAAGCTGTTGTTTCACATTTGTTTGTGTTTTTATCCAAAATATTTTTTACCACTAGGACTGTGTAAAAAAATTTATATGTGTCATAACTGTATTTGAAACCAATTGAAGTATTTTCAATAAAGGATGCTTCACCCCAGTGTTACCGTGTCTGATGTAGCACAATTTTAAACCACAGGACAGATTTTGAAACCTTTGACTCTTTGTGTATATTGATCAAATGTTTAAAAAGGAGAGTCATTTGTCCTTTGGAGTTCTGCTGAGTTGCGGATGACTTACATGTACAGTGTCTAATGTTTTTACAAGGTAATATATGCATTGCTGCTAAGAAGGAATGAGGGTGAGACGTGTTTGTAACTGTAACTCATGGGGTTTATGGGTAAGGTGGGATTGTGTTTGTAACTAACTCATGGGGTTTATGGGTAAGGTGAGGTTGCATGTTATTTGAAAAACAGTCATGATATTCAACTACAACTGCTTAGTAACAAGGAGAAATGTAATGTTTATTTATTTACTTTACTATTTTATCTTTCCTACTGATTCTTAGTTTATTTTAGTAAACATAGAATGAAAACATTGTAAGGCAGGATACTTTAAAGCACTCGATAGGACTTTAAAACACTCGATAAATGGAAAAATGCCATTTTGGCCTTGCGTCTTCGCTCAAAGGGGGTTCGAGAAACAGGAAACAACTGCAATTTTGGACATGAAATGAGTTTGTGTACCACAGTGTTGGTTGATCTGGAACGCGATTGCACACGAATAAGAAAAACAGCAACAGAACAACACTGAACACGCCAAACAGAAACGTCAGTACGACTGTTCAACACCTTAAGCAACATCAGCATGTGCACAAGGTTGTAAACATAAAACACAGAAATCATGTTGAGTGTACAGTCAACACAAGAGTCTTTATTGCCTATTCAATATGGTCATTTGTGTACAAATTCAATGAATATGCTATTTTATCCTAGTGGAAAAATCAGTACTGATGCTATAAAATCTAAGTAGCACTATTGTTTCAGTCTTTTTGTTTCTCCAACAAACTTGGCTTCTTTAGCAGAAGAGAGAAGTGAGAGGGAGCCTTGAGTCCAGCCTTTGGCTAGCATCGCTTTGCTGCAGTATAAGAACCAAGCACTAGTTGTGTTCATATAGATGGATGGTGAATGAAACCTTGAAAAATGCGGCCCATCCTCAGCTTCCCACATACTCCCTACCTCTCTGGAATGAACAAAATTGACTTCTGAAAAAAAGACCCCTGCTCTTCTGAGAACAATTGTTAATTCACATAAATAACATGTTTACAATTTTAGTCTCTGAAACATATAATCTTTGGATGATCAAATAGTAGCAGACATTTTGCTAAACAGATGAGTGTTTATAACACTGGTTTGTGGTTTGTATTGTAGAATTTGCATCTGTGATTACATTACAGATCTGCTCCAGTCATGTTCTTCTCTGGAAAGGTCTGGGTATTTCTGGAGAGATCCACAATGTGCATGAAGAATCAGTTCCTCGGTTTAACGCCGTGGTGATCTTATAGCAAGCTTGCAGGTCTTTCATGACCACGGTAATCACAGTAGTCTAAAGAATATCTTTAGTCATGAAGTTTTACCTCTTGTAATACACCTACACAAAGCATACCACAGTATGGGTTAAATATAGTTGTATTGGCATATATGACTGCCAGGAACACTAGCTAACTTATTGATGGTGTGACATCAGCAGGGTCTAGATGAGTCTGTTTCTGTAACCTCTGACCTGGCAATTCAGTATGGAACCATAATTTCCATGAAATGGGTCTGTCCATCCAGTTAGTTAAGTGCTCTATAGTCATCAGAGTTAGAAACTCTCTTTCCCTCATACACCATAGGCCAGTGCTGTATTCTCACAAACTGTGAGAGTCAAGTGTAACTACACATGAGAAATGAACACTGTCCAGCCTTCCTGTGAAGTCCCTCAAATGAACACTGGCCAGCCTCCCTGTGTGTCCACTTTTTTCACTATAAATATTTTCATCTTGTTCTAACACAGCCGTGAAGCATAAGACTTTGCTGACACACAGATTTATTCAGAAAATTCCTTACTTTACTTAATTTATCCTTACTTATTTGGAATTCCTACGTAGCAACAACAACACCATAAAAACCAACAACAATTAAAAAAAAAAAGTGTTTACAACCATGACAGAGTTTAACACTTCTTTATTTTGGGATCTTCGTGTTTTGTTTTGACATTGTGTTAAATATCAAACGCTAACATCATGGTGATGGAGTTTAGATATCCTTTCGTGTGCATGGTCTGGCCCACAACCTTGCAGAGATACAGGCATATGCTCCCACTTACAACTCCACGGAGGTCCCAGGAGGAGGGCTGCTGGCGCGGTGTAAGGGAGGCCCGGGTGGTGAGGGAGTGGTTTCCAGAGGAAGGGGAGGTGGTTTGGCAAAAGACGTAGGCTTAACGGCTCCCAGCTGCTCCAGCTTGGAGCACCAAGACCCAACATCTGGAGGAGATCTCCACACGGCAGGACAGAGGCCATCGGCACAATCCGGGCTTTAAGCATGCGAAGAATAGATGTAGCCTTCAGAAAGGAGCTAAAAAGCCCTCTGCTCTCAGCCAGTGAAGGAGAGGGAAGAAAATATTAAATAAGGGTTTATATAACGTGTTACTACAGGAAATTAAGGATTTATTATTTACGATTTATTAGTAACTGGGAATCATTTCAGAAGTATTTAAGTGGGAGTGAGTATAGAGGGAGAGATAAGGAGAAAGAAGCATGCGATAGGGGTAGGAGGTAAGGACATCCTGATTCAGCAGGATGTCTGCCAACTGCACAACCACACAACCGCACAACCACACAACCTCACAACCTCACAATATATCCCAAATATGCATCAGTGAGAGTCTCTGCAAACTACAACAACATTAGGAGTCCAGACTGAAGATTAAACGCTTAATACTCCCCCAGACTTCTGCGAATTGTGGGAGTACTGAAGGCAAAAGTTATCTCTCTACCATCGGCACATGACCGCACTGACTATTAAAAAAAAGCTCTGTTGTTTATTCATAACACAGTCAGTTATTCAGATAAGACTCTAAACTACTTGACAGAAACCAAGTTCATATGGCAGCCCTGAGAATTTTCATGGAAACTACTGCTAAAACATGTTAAACACTTAAGGAAAAACCTTTCAACCCATCTCCTCAGGCACAGTTGACTACTCTTCTACTGAGTTTCCCTCAGCCATCGCCCATGTCCACAGGCATCAGGATCGTCATTGGCATGGAAAGGAGGACCTGCCAACTAACCAACCAACTGACGAACCGCAGTGCGTTTGCATGGAAGGGTGTTTGAGTGGAAGCTCCCTCTCACTCTGCTGGTACTGCACTCTTTACACACATACTCTTCACCGTGCTCAGCTCCATTCTACACTCTGAGTGATGTTTTCCCTCTGACTGCATGACTCAGATTCAAAAGGACCCACTGTTCTTCAATTCTGTTTCTCAGAGAACCAGGAATCTCCCATTTTAAACTTTGGAGTTCTGTGTGTGTGTGTGTGTGTGTGTGTTTGTTGTGTTGTTAGTTATGTGCATAAGGAAAGTTTTCAGACACTTTCAAGTTCTGGTGCTCATCTAAAAATGCATTCAGCTATTTTATTTCCTCAGTCTACCCACAATACTCCACAGTGACAAAGCTTTTAGTTTGGGGAATTTTTGTGAATGTATTACACATAGAAGACTGTATTATCACATGTATAAGAACTTTTGGTTTACATTTCAGCTTTAGTACATCCTACCTGTGTCAGTGTTCCTTGTGCTTCTACATCATCACCAGAGCCGACCCATGACTAACTGACATGATTGTACATACCTGGGAAATGAATGCTTGACAATATAAGGTCTCATAATGGTGCAGGTCTAACCACAAAGTCAAAAGAACCTTGCAGAGAAACAGTCATCTGCATAAATGTATAAATTAGGCCTGTATGGTAGACTGGCCAAGTAAACATCTCTCGCTAAAGACACATCGCAGCCTGTTTGGAGTGACAAGATATGAGGGTTTATGTTTTTGTCATTTTTGTTTGATTAACAATTTATTTCTGTCACAGCAGGCGGGTCCCAGGACTCAGGGGAGACACCGCTTTCCCGTCAATCACGTCACTCTGCCACGCCCTCACTTCCACGTTCACAGTCACCTGTTTAGTGACAATCATTACCTGCACCTGTTCCTCATTTCCTCACTCCTATTTAGCCCTGCAGGTCCCATCGTTCAGTGCTTAGTATTCCTTGCGCCACGAGTGAGAGAGACAGACGCCTTCAGTCCTGAATCGGAGGACATTCGTGAGTCAAGTGTGACTGCGTTTTGCACCCTTACGGTGCCCCAGACGTTATCGTAGCACTTCTTGCGCCTTTCTTATTTTTGCCTGTTGGGAGCTGTTTTATGTTTGCTTGCCACAATGGACATTGAAACCTTTCCTGCTTCAACAGCCTTCGGCTGCTTCCTCAATGTCACAATTTCTTAATTGGAAAAGTTTTTAAATGTATATAATGGCTTAGTGCTTAGTAAACCGTGTCCATTCTGTAATTGCAATGTGAATTAGATTCATGGTCTTGAAATAAGCCGTCATCTTCTGGTCTCAGTAATGACTTTACTATTTAAGGTCTCAGTCTTGAGTCGATCTCACCTATGTTTCTCACACTTTACTACTTATGGCAAAGAACCTAAAATTCCCCAAACACACATAGATGGCCAGTAATTAATTCCATGTCATCAAATGGATAGCACCTTTTGATTGGGCATTGAAACGGAACAGAAGAATATCCTGCACATTCAAAAAAAAAAAAAACTATATTCATTACTTATTTTCTTCAATACCAAAATGACTATACTTGATATTATGGCAGGTCTGATAAAATAACAAAGATGACTGTAGCATCTCGCAGGGGTTCCTGCATTTCTTCTCAGGTGTGTACAGGTGTTAGACCTGATCTCTTGCCTCCCAAAGCTGATGAGGAAATACCTGCAGTCACGTCTGCCTCGCCCACCTCGCCTGCCATGACACCCTCGGACTCCTCATCATTCCCAATCCCGCGTGTCTTCATCCCACCTGTTGTCTGTTTCCTCATGAGGTCAACTGTGTTTATTGTTTTGTTTATTGTGTGTTTATTAATCCCCTTGTTTGTCGTGTTCATTGTGGTTATACTAGGTTATGCTAGCGTTTCCACGCTATTCTGTCACCTTGGATCTGCGTCCCAAGTTTGGGTTTGATATAGTTTACTGTACATACAAGCTATTTCTGTTAACTAATTTCTTTCAGTAAGGTACATTGTGATACATTTTCTTGTTTATAGTCCATAAAAACATTTGTCAATTTGGACATGTTGCAATGTCTACCATTTTGGACATGTAAGCTTCTTAACTAAGCCTTTCTGGCTCTGGCTGAAGTGGTTGACCATAGAATACAGCAGCCTACTGAAACCCAAACTGGTATTTTTATCAGATTAACCAAAGCAAGTTCATGTTTCATCTGGCCTACTTTATTTTACAGTAACTTCTAATTAAGCAAATATGTATAAAAATGTTTTAACAAAGAATCTCTTATAATCACTTATAATGGCTTTGTCTAAATATATTTTGTTTAATTATGTGGAAGAATGCTTGAGTCGTGTTTGGATATCATTTGTGCGGTGATCATTTGTGTGTAGAAATACAAAGTAAGCTGTTGTCTGCGGTGGGATTTTAGCTCATGAATTTGTAGCACGGAGGGGGAAAGTGTGGAGTCATTCTTTCAGAATGAGTCATACAGGGACTTAGAGACAGAGCAGACATATCCCCTCCCCCTTCCTCTGCCCTTCACCCCTCTCTCTCTTACCCCTCTCTCTCCCTCTCTCTCTCCTTTTAAAGAAAATAACGAGCCCCTAGCCAAGACAGAGAGAGAAGTATAAATGCACTGTGGACGGTTCTCCATCGACTCTTGAAGCCACACTGCCTTTCCCTCTCCTTTATCTATGAAGGAACCTGGAGGATAGGGAGCTATCAGCACATCCTCTACACACACTCCTACACACACTCTACACACTCCTACACAACCTCCTCTACACACTCTACACAACCTCCTCTACACACTCCTACACACTCTACACAACCTCCTCTACACACTCCTACACAACCTCCTCTACACGCTCCTACACACTCTACACAACCTCCTCTACACACTCTACACAACCTCCTCTACAGCCTCCTCTACACACTCTACACACTCCTACACAACCTCCTCTACACACTCCTACACACTCTACACAACCTCCTCTACACACTCCTACACAACCTCCTCTACACACTCCTACACACTCTACACAACCTCCTCTACACACTCCTACACACTCTACACAACCTCCTCTACACACTCCTACACAACCTCCTCTACACGCTCCTACAAACTCTACACAACCTCCTCTACACACTCTACACAACCTCCTCTACACGCTCCTACACACTCTACACAACCTCCTCTACACACTCTACACAACCTCCTCTACAGCCTCCTCTACACACTCTACACACTCCTACACAACCTCCTCTACACACTCTACACAACCTCCTCTACACACTCCTACACACTCTACACAACCTCCTCTACACACTCCTACACACTCTACACAACCTCCTCTACACACTCTACACACTCCTACACAACCTCCTCTACACACTCTACACACTTCTACACAACCTCCTCTACACACTCCTACGCAACCTCCTCCAATTTCTTTTACACAACATCCTCTACACAACCTCCCCTACACACTCCTCTACACAGCTCTGCTTTGGGGAGATGCTATCAGAACCTGTTTGGCCAGACCTTTTCCTCTCTTTGAGAAAGTGAAGACTACTATGATGTATGGTTGGCTGCAATTCAGAGAGCAACACAGAGTTTCTGTATTAGTGTGGGATATGAAGAATGTTTCTGACAGCTGCATTGAGGGGCAAAACACAGACACATTGAAAAAGGGGAAAACCACAGTCAGATATTAGAATTATAGAGGCCATGGTCTAACTGACTTCACACAGTGGTTTGGGCATTGATGGTGTGTGTGTATTGCTATGGGGATTTATGAAAGGGTTCAGTGGGGAAGCTGAATGAGTGTTTGAAGGTCTAGGAGAGAGGGAGTGAAGTGTGTTGGGTTTTGTGTGTGTGTCATCAAGATCAGTTTGGATTAGTTCATCTTGTGATTGGTTAACAAATAGACCTACCACTAAGTTATAAGCATAGCTCTGCTGTTCCTCAGCCGCTGCATGGCCCATGTGGACGTACTGCTGCTCTGTCCCGCAAGACCTGAGCAGAACCAAGTAGGTGTTCATACAACAATACTGCAGAATACTACAGAGCAGTTCTGCAGGTCTCATTCATCATGCAGACCATCTCCTGAATTAAGTATAGCCATTTCTATGCTCAACAGTCTTAGAGGACAGCAGATGTGATGGAGGTCCAGGCAGGTCCAAGAGAGGACAGCAGATGTGATGGGGCTCCGCTCGGGTCCAGGAGAGGACAGCAGATGTGATGGGGGTCCAGTCCAGGAGAGGACAGCAGATGTGATGGAGGTCCAGGCAGGTCCAAGAGAGGACAGCAGATGTAATGGGGTCTGCTTGGGTCCAGCAGACGACAGATGTGTTGAGGGCCCTCTCGGGTTCAGGAAAGGACAGCAGATGTGATGGGGGTCCAGTCCAGTCCAGGAGATGACAGCAGATGTGATGGAGTTCCAGTCCAGTCCAGGAGATGACAGCAGATGTGATGGAGTTCCAGTCGGGTCCAGGAGAGGACAGCAGATGTGATGGAGTTCCAGTCGGGTCCAGGAGAGGACAGCAGATGTGATGGGGTTCCAGTCGGGTCCAGGAGAGGACAGCAGATGTGATGGGAGTCCAGTCCAGGAGAGGACAGCAGATGTGATGGGGGTCTGCTCAGGTCCAGGAGAGGACTGGAAACTTTCCCTCTGGCTCCTCAGTTTCAACACTGGGGCATTTCCCCCCACACGGTCAAAGCAACATGAAGTAGATGCAGATGTTGGATAATGAACATAGGCTGGGGACGTTCAGCATGTACATAGTGCTGATGTGTGTGTCCATATTTGTATTACACATGAGTCCCAAATGGTTTTCCAAATACAGTACAATGTGAAGAAAAAAAACTTCAGATACTTTTATTCCACATTCATGGGTTTTGCAAAGACTTTCCAAGGAAAGTTCCACCCTCTATGCATCGACCAAATGGAAGAGCTTTTATAACTATTTAATCTTTTCACTGGAACTTATACACACATCCTGTACAAAGGTCCAGAAACAGAGTGGACTACTAGGACTATTTGAATCACCTTAGGTATATGACGACAGAGCCCTAACAAAGTGTCTGCTGAATGTAAGACTGTTTAAATACTGTCCCTGCTGACATCACAAATTTTAGGATCCAGCGTATATATTTTTTTTGGTCTTCAGACATGTTTGTGCTTAAACAGATGCAACCAGGGCTTTGTAGCCTCTGTAAAATCTCTGTGAATTTTTTTATATCTGTTGAATATTTGTTCATTTATTAACTGTTTAATACTTTTGTTGAACTGTATGTGAGCTGGAACGCCGTTAGAAAGGACTCCGCACTACTGCATACACACTGCTTTTCTGTTCTCCATGGCAACGGTAATGGAAACATATGGTAGTATCTGCCATGGTGACGGCCTGCTAAGACATATCCATCAACAAAACCCAAACACTGACTATTTAGGCAAGTTCTCTAATAATGTGTGACGTGCGAACCCTAATAGAGTGAAAAACAATATAGTTGTGACTCCTTTCTGAAGGACTTGGGGAATAACGGTCCCAAAGCGATATTTGAAAGAGCACATGCATTGTTGTCAGCACTGTTTTCATCATACTGACGTTATGAAGTTGTCATCAGATACCGTCCAACATGTGCCGGAAACGCACGCTATCTAAACAATGACAAAGAGACGAATCCTCATTTATCGCAGCTGTTGGCTCGTGCCAATTCAAGTCCGTTGCACTTTCGTGGTGGACGCTGGTGTTTGTGCTGATTCCAAGACAAATGGTCTAAAACACTGCAAACAAACTGCTATACGCGTATCTACACTTTTTTTAAAATACGTAACGACACGTACTTCGACGACAGCACTCCTCGCAACCAGCCCTCCTCGAACCCAAAAGGCTGCAAAATCGGATAGGGGGAAATCTTCTCTCTGTATAGATGCACAGCGTCGCCACGTGGTCAGAAGAAGTAGTGGCTGGCGCGCGATAAATCTCTGCAGGCGCTCCTCGCAGTCCGCTCGCGGAGGAGGGATCACTGGGATGCGCGAGCGAGGGAGGTTTAGAGAAGAGGCTCAGAGGGTTCTGCTCCGACGGCTGGACTCCTCACACACTCCTTTTGTCTGGAAATAATCCTCTTATTTTTCACCCGTGCTTCTTTTTCGGGATGTACGCTTGATGTACTTTCAAATTATTCAACACTAAGCTGTCCATAAAATCCCGAAGATTTCCCGGGGTAAGTCGGAACTTTGTGAAACTTGGCTTTGCGCGTGCCTGGTTTTCCGTGGAATGTAGGAGTTGGTCTGACAGTGCAGTTGTGATTATAAGGATTCGTTTTCAGAGCTTCTGTCAGCCTTTATCTGTCGTGCACTTCAGTTAGTCGAGGTGATTTAGACAAAGTGCATTAGTCCTTGACGATGCAAGCTCTGCCTTCGGGCTGCAAACAATACATACAATTTATATAATTCAGAGTGAGCTCGTAAAACAGTAATAAATCAATAAGCACCTAAAATGACGTTTTCACACTATACATGTGATATCAAACAGCCTACCGCTCCAAGTCTAAGCTCTAAGCTACTTCTAATTTGACTTATGAGTGACTGGTTGTATAGCCCTGTACTCTTCGCTCCGTCCTTCGCATTCGATTCAGTCCCTTTACTTCTAGAGACATACTAACAGCTTTTTGCCAAAACGCGGGGGAAATGTTCACGCGATTTTTAAAGTGTGATCAAAACCAGCTGTTAGGCCTAAAGCCTAACCAACACATTATAAAGGGGCAAATATAGGCTATAAGATGCCCTTTGCACTATGTACATCAAAATACAGAAGAATGTTATTATGGTTATTTTTATGGTGGTTTGTTCATGGTATTAAAATTAATGTATTAAATAGGCTTAGTAGCCATGCAGTCGTTTGCTTCATTCAGTGACCTGTTAGCTATTCAGTTACTTGTGACTACAAGTATTTTGAGTTATCAAATTCAAAAACGCCTGTGAGCATAGACGCAATTCACAGTGCTGCCGCGAGGAGGCCGAAGGCCAGTGGATGACTTTACATAGGTTATTCTTGAGCGTGAAGGAACTGTAATAATCCACACAATTTGAGTCCGATTCTTAAAGGTTGGCATCATCCTTCTGATCACAAACAGTGTATTGTAAAAATGATACAGGCCCTAAGTGTATCGCGCGAAGAGAATGATCCCGCGTTGGACCTAGTCTGTGCACCGTGATATAAAATCATTACAGCACATTTTCCAGCACATGGGCAAAGCAGCGCCATCTGTGAGAAAATTAGATTTATCCCCGCCCACAAAAGATGACGTGATAATGTGTGTATTGCAACTGTCTTAAAAATCCCTTCCATGTATTTTGTGTATATATGTAGGTGGTTATCTTGTGATCATTAATATTCACAAGCATACAAAAATATTTGTTTTGCTGTTAGTAAACACTAAAATGTTATAACACGCATTGAATAGGTCCTATATTAGATGTAATAAAAATCTTAAATACCTTTTCCAGGCAACAGGCATTCATTTTTTATTTTACAGTCCAAAGGTTTTCCAGTAGCACGGTAGATTTTTACAAGATGGAAACGTGGGTTCAAAGGCTTGAGTTTGCTTTTAGCAAAGTAGGTGGGCCACTAGCAAAAAAAGAGATCACAGATTAGGCCTTTAGATTGCAGCTGTAATGCTTTAAACATTGGTTAATGCTGCTAACCTATGTTATAACCTCCTTTGCAGGTAACGATGCCACACTAGCCATAAGTTGCGACCACAAAACTCATTAGCTACAAGAAATATAAAGTGTTTATAGGTCTATGGTTGTAGTGGGCAGCACCCCATATCGGGTGATAACACCATGAAAACTCCATCTTGCCCCCTGTTTGGGCAACATGATTAGACAATATATTTCTCAGGGAAAATGTCATGTTATGTCATCATAATTTGCCTAGTTGAATAAACTAGTTTTTTGCCAGGACAGAGAGAGGAGGCTTGCATGCTTCTGCGCTCATAGCCTGGAATATTAGCTACCACACGGTTCATTTTTGCTAACAACTTGTTAAAGGCCAAAGTATTATTAATAAATGGCTTACGTCAACCTCGGAAATGAAATTACGATAACTTTGGTGATGGCAGAAAATGAAATCAGCTGGCCACTGTAGATCTTACAGACTCATGTGTTCTTGGATGGGGATAGAAGCAGTAACTACACACTACACACACAGCACAGACAAACTCTAGTACTGATATTATATCATTGCAGGAGTGTCCAGTTTTGTCCATGACGGGCCAGTGTAGTTGCAGGTTTTCATTGCGTCTTCACAGGATCCATTCCTGATTCCACATCATTCCACATTTCTAATCTGTTGGCCTCCTTGGTGGGAATTAAATTTGCAGTCATGTGACCTCTTACTGGATACGACTGGATATGCTGCTGGTTTTCCAACGGATGGTTACCTCTTTGCTTTTTTCTGCTCTTCTCCTACTGGTCGGCCAATCGGTGGAAGAGCTCCACACTGAGACACAAATGCATTATAACCGCTGTCTCTGCATGCGGGGCAATTCGTGGCTTTCAGCCAAATATCCTTAGTGATTATTTTTCTTTTTGCCAGTGTGTTATGTTCTGTTGTAGTTTGTAGACCATCAGTCAGAAGGTTCTGGGTTCAAATCCCAGCTCTGCCATTCAGCTACTGTTGTGCCCTTGAGTAATACCCTTAACCCTCACTGCTCCAGGGGTGCTGTACAGTCACTGACCCTGTGCTCTGACCGCAGCTCACAAAAAAGCAAAGATATGTGAAGAGAAGCATTACAATATAATGTCCATATGCATATATGGGCCAATAAAGGCATTTCATCTGTCTTAGATCTTTTACAAAAGTAAACTAGTTGTCTCTTACTTATGTCTGGAGAGAGCAAATATGAGGTAATACATATTGACTAATGTCAATTTAATAGTGTCTAGTAGAGCCAAGTAAATTGATCATTATCAGTGATCATTATACAACTTAAAATGCCCATTTTATTAAACCTCTCTTTTACTTTGGTAAAACTATCAATGATAAAATAGCAGTATCCAGGACAGAAATGGTTTTAAACTATTAATAAACTAAATTGAAAGGAAATTGACATGAGATGTATTAAGGAAAAATGATTATGAATAATATGGACCTCTCATCAAATACCTTTTATTTTCTGAGATAACCCAGCATAATGTAGGTAATGCCACCATCATTTTAAGGCTTCTTGAAGATTTGGAGTTATAACATTTTGAAAGAATGGTTTGAATGGTCACTGAACTTGTGTTTTTCTTCAAAAGGAGGAAGAGAAGGATGATGCTGTCAGGAGTCCTTTTCCTGTGCTTCCTGTATGGAGCATCAGTCTATGGCCAGGCTCCTTCTTGCCATCGTGAGTGGGCTACACCTCTTTAACAGCTGCACTGCCTTTTTGAAGTATTGCTAGTTTTTTATATGCTCAGCCTGTCTACATTAACAGTATTTAGAAGACACTCGTCTCCAGACTTACTGAAGACATATTGTCTTGACATATATTAAATAATTAATTAAATTCTCATGAACCATGAAAAATGTGATAGGGCTGTAATCTGCATCAGAAATCATACAGTAGAATTAATAAGTAATTGGACACTGACAGTGAACTCCTGCACACTGGATTTGAGAAGAAGAAAAGCATGTGAATGGTTAAAATTCAGAATGTCAGCATTAATATTCATTGATATGAGGATGTGTATTTATATTGAATCGAACAGGTATGACAGCCATTTTATAAACTGCCTCCCAGTTTCAGGGGAACACAAGTAATTGTGTTTTGTCACATGACGTTGAACCTTGTCACATGACATTGAACCTTGTCGTCACCAAGTTAGAGGTCTTCACAGTGGACTCCATTAAACATCTTACGTTTTGGTCGTGAAAAGCCCCAGTTGTCTAAGGAATATATTTGGGGTCATTGTCCTTCTGAATGGTGAAGAACCACCTACTGGGTTCTGAGTCTGATTGGACTTGACCAGTTAAGATGCTTCTGAACATGTGCTGCTATTTAATTATTTTGTTCTTGAGGCGTACAAGTGGTTTGCATCTTGGTGAGGTAATGTTGATGTATTTCTCCTCCTTATGGGGCTCTCTGAAGCATCTATGTCCACATCCTGAATGTTATTCTGAAACTGCTACTGAAGAGCAAATACGTTTTCTTTCATGGTTTTCCAGTCATCCACTGCTGTGAGCTCAGAGCTGCAGATGGTGGCTATTGCTAAGCCCTGTTCTAGCAACTTAGCAATATCCAATACAGGTGATTTTGTGAAACATTTATTGACTTTTTTGTGTGTCTGACTGGTTTATTTGGACTTTGAGGCTTGTGATTGCCTATTCTACTGGCTTTAACACTTTGTTGGACCTTCAGTTGATGCATAACACTAACAAATGTAAATGTCACATACAGATTCAACTGTAGATCTTAAATGAAATTTAAATTTTGCAGTTACCCCTTACCTGAAACGACTGGAACATGTTTTAAAGAAATTATTACATTAGAATGCATTAGATCACACTTTATTCTCTTCATTACTGTTTAATTTACATTTTAAATCCAGTGTGCTCACAGTTGTCAATATATAATTATGATTAAATATGCAAATACAGTAGAGAGAGTGCTCAGATAGAGTTGAGATTTTTTCTAGAAAATTTCTCATGTAAAATATTAATTCTACAATGAATTAATTAACTGATTAATTAATGTAATTGGTCTAATTAACTATACAATGGAGAAACAAAAAGAAGATCATTTCATTCTAAACATAAGAATGAGGGCCGTTTCATTTTAAGCTAGTGGGTGTAACATTAATGCCATAACTTAAATACATTTTAATTATTATGGCAGTGAAATTAGGAAGTTTTAGGGAAAAGAGATCTTTTAATTTCTTGGACTCCACTTCTCCATTCTTGAATGACTGTAATACTTTAAACATCTTGAAAAATCAAATGGTTAATCTCATAATATTATAAACACTTGTACAGCCTGAAGGACATCCATTACAAACACAGAGTTGTTCTAGCATCTCTGTACGTACATGATGATGGATGATGTATAGAATTCCCTTCCAATTACATGAAAATGTTATTTTACATGCAATAGGGACTCAAACATAATATTTGCAGTACTGCAAATAAGAATATTCTGTACTATAAGAGAAAAATGCCTTTTCATGACATTGTGGATTTTTTGTCATTTCAAATATCATCTATACTCTGTTTCTCTGTCATTCAGAAAAGCCTGAGTGTCCGATTGAGCTGTTCTTCCTCATCGATACGTCGGAGACTATTGCTCTGCAGGAAAATCCTCCAGGAAGCCTGGTAGAGAGCATCAAGGAATTCACCACCGCCTTCGCTCGGAAGTTGGAGGATGTGGATTACAGGGGGCTGGTGAGGATCAGCTGGTCAGTGGGTGGTCTTCACTTCTCCATGAGGCAAGAGATCATCAGCTCTGTCACCGACAAAAACGACTTCATCCAGAAACTGAGACCAATCAAGTACCTGGGCAAGGGCACCTTCATAGACTGCGCCATCACCAACATGACCAAGGAGCTGCTCCGCTCACCGCCAAAGACCAACGTCAAGCGTTTTGCCATCGTCATCACGGATGGTCATGTGACAGGAAGCCCATGCGGCGGGATCAAGGTGGCAGCTGAACGGGCTCGGGACGAGTCCATTAAGCTGTTTTCAGTGGCATCGTCCATGAACCTCGATGAAAATGGCCTCAGAGAGATCGCAAATTCCCCAGCCGGGGTTTACCGCAGCAACTACATGGCTGTCAGTCTCGCTGGAGCTCGTCCTGTCATTCTAACCGAGACTATTGACCGCATCTACGACACTATGGTAACGTTATTCTCTGAATAGCATGGTTTTATACTGTGGTCTTCCAACATGCAAACTCAAAGGAAATGTTAGTGCAGCTGGTCAGAGTTGAGATCAGGGGGTCTCCTTAGCTACCATAGCATGCTGGTGTTTTTTTTTATGTTTTGTTTTGTAAATGTGACCAGTGTGTGACATTCTCTGTGTGTCTTTATCTCTCCAGCTTCATCTGGCTTACCAAGAGGTAAGACCCTGTCTACAGTATTTCTCATGCTCTCATTCACAGTGGCAAGATCATTATGTCAAAGAGTATGTATTAGTAATAGATTATACAAAAAGCATTATACATACATGGATAATATACTTTGATTACGTATTGAGGGTTTTCATGTCTGTAGGAGCCAGTGTAGTTAACTTGGTAGATATGTGTAAATAACACTTTAGACCACTAGGTGCGCCAAGTGATGGATCAGAACACAGGTCCCATGTTGAATGAGAGCACCACCCAACACCAATATGTTTGAACAGTAGTTTATTGGATGAGTGTAAAGAACACTATCCACCCAAGAAGCTGGTTATGAAAAAAATGTGTTTGTTCTTGTTTATAATGACAGTGCTACAGTCTCAGATGCTTGGAGACTCCTGGACCACCGGGGCCTCAGGGGCATAGAGGACAAAAAGTGAGTCTTCCATCATACTTCATTAAACTCCACTATACTCCATTATACGTCACCATATTCCATTATATTCCATTACACTTGATTAAAATCCATTATACTCCATTATACGTCACCATATTCTGTTATATTCCATTATACTCTGCTATACTCAACTGTACTCCACTATACTCTATTATGCTTTCTTGCACGCCTTTATACTCCCTTATACTCAATCATACACCATTATACTCCATTATACTCCATTACACTCCAGTATTATCAGAACATTTGTCTGTCAAAGCTACCTATCTTTAAATTGATATGCTTTCACTAATTTTTATAGGGTGCCAAAGGAGACAACGGTGTATCTGGTCAAAAAGGTGAAAGAGGTCGACCTGTAAGTACTAACCAGCAGCTGCAGTTGTTGTCCGGTCAGAGCTACACTGTACCACAGAATCATACATTAATCATCAGCAAACGTAAAAAACAAATTAATAGAATCCAATACAATACACGAGGTTTTAATTTTAAATTGATCATGACATCCAAACAAGATGTATACAAGTTGTATATATAGTTGGACATTGCAAATATAATTTTAATCCTTTCACTCTTTATTTGCAGGGTGACCCTGGTATTGAGGGTCCCATTGGTCACCCTGGACCAAAAGTAAGTCGTTCACATTGTTCGATATCTGTTTTTTTTTAAAGAAATGTTCAGTGTGTATATATCGGACTGTTTTCATTCTGTTTGTTTTCAACTTCTGTTCTTTTAGGGAGAACGTGGTCTGAAAGGTGAAAAGGTACGGTGCATTTTAAGCATGACCTCTGAGGACAACCACAGGACTTGACATGGACTTCCACACGGCAAAAAGCAGATGCTGAATAAACATTTGCTTCCTTTTCATTTACAGGGAGATATTGGCACACAGGGGAGGAAGGTAATGTCTCCCATCATACTGTCTTTGTATGACACATCACCCCCATAGGCACTACATTTACAGTGATGTGCTAATGGCCCGTTTCTCTATAATGTGATCTGTCTCGTCTGACCAGGGAGTGGAGGGGCAATCAGGACGTAATGGTACAGATGGGCAGAAGGTGAGAGCAACCACTGAACATCTAGAATCTGTACACAGAGTTTCACTGCATTTTTTTTGGTAATCCATGTCACATTTCAGACTGTCTGACTGAAGTACAAACTATGTTTGCAGGGTAAAATTGGCCGTATCGGAGCCCCTGGCTGTAAAGGTGATCAGGGTGACAGGGTAGGTGCGAAACTCCTACGAGCAGAAACTCGGATGCGATTTGAACGTGTGTGTTGATGCATGTCCATCCATTTGGTAGGGTCCCGATGGCTACTTTGGAAATCCAGGAGAAGCTGGTCTGCCAGGAGCTCCTGGAGAAAAGGTCTTACATTTTACATCTGTTGTTGTTGTTGTTGTTGTTATTGTTGTTGCTGATGCTGTGCTTTCATTGTGCATTATCAAATCTTTCATTTTCTTCAAATGCTCAATTTTCTTTGTAGGGAGATCCAGGTCGTCCCGGGAGACCAGGACCAGCCGGCCCAGCAGGAGATCCTGGCCCCAGTGTAAATAAACAAATAAATACAGACAGATCTATAGATCAACCGACTGATCTGAAATCAGGTGGCTTGTAATTGACTGTCTAACTGTCTTAGGGTGAGAGAGGAAGTCCAGGAACACCCGGCTTTCCAGGAGAGAAGGGATCTGCAGTGAGTATTTTTATTTATTGTTTATTTATCTATCTATTTGTTTATTGATGAATTTTCCCAACTTTAACAATGTTACTGTACTTCACAGGGATCCCCAGGTGGCCCTGGACCTAGAGGGGACCCTGTAAGTAGAAATACAAATATATTCCCTGAATTTCTCTGCTGAGTACATCTTTGCACAGTGTTTTTAGTGGCTCTACTGACATTTACCATTCTGTTACTAGGGAAGAAGAGGAGACCCAGGACCAAAGGGGAGCACAGGGCAAGATGGAACAAAGGGAGACAAGGTGTGGCACACAGCCAATCTCTGCTTTAGTTAAACATGTTCAGTAAAGAATCTGATTGGTTTGCTGTTATACGTAAGCAGAATTGACACTTGCTCAGGAGTCGATTCTGTTGTGTTTCAGGGAGAGCCGGGTCCGGAAGGGTTGAGAGGACTTGCAGGAGAAGACGGCAACAAAGGAGCCAAGGTGATTTCAATGTAAAGAATAGTGAAGAAGTTTAAGAATGGTGAAGATGTTCTGTTACTGTTGTGTTCGGAGGTTCTCCACGGCCAAAGTGTAACTTCCCCCATGTGTTTTAGGGGGATCAAGGACTTCCAGGACCAAGAGGCTCACCGGGTGCTCGAGGAGAGGCCGGGAGAAACGTAAGACCACTCCGTAGCACAACTTGCTTTCCAGGGTGGCCCAGTATAAGACAGAACACTGATACTCGGACAGCGTTGAGGGCTAGGGATGGGAGCAAGCTTGATGCACATGACGACATTTATTAAAAATTAATTTAAACAGAGACAACGGTGCAAGGCAGCACACAAAGTCCATTGAACAAACTAGTAGCAAACAGTGGTACATACAACAGTGCCAAGAACAATGGCTGACAGGATTAGCACAAACCGAACTACATGTGAACTACAAAACAGGGGAGCGTGATGTTACATTAGCAGTACATAGATGTCTTTCAGATTTACATTTACATTTACATTTACGGCATTTAGCAGACGCCCTTATCCAGAGCGACTTACAAAAGCGATTTGTCATTGGAATCAAACGTGAGAGAAGACGGGGAGGCTTTTACTGGATTTGACTGTTGTATGTTGGGCTTTGTACTGGAGAAGCTGATTTTACAACAGCCCATAAAGTGTGGAAATAAAATAACACGTCCTTTTTGGTATCAGGGTACCCGCGGTGATCCTGGTGAAGCAGGCCCCAGAGGTGAACCAGGCTCCCCTGGACCAATCGTATGTCCACCAGTGTCTCACTTCAGTTTCAAAATAACTACAGACAATAGTAAAATGTTTGCAGTGTGTACATTTGGACGTGGTTTTGTGGGTATCCATTCAACACTGGCTTTTTTAAAAATCATACTACTGTTATGAATGGAGTTCACTCTGTGTGTTGCTATAGGGAGACTCTGGTAGACAAGGATTTAGCTATCCAGGACCGAGAGGATCAACGGTACTGTCAGAGTTATTCAGTTCAGCATTCATTTTATATATGAAGGCACAATTCGCAGACATGTGTATGAAATACACATAAAATCATGTGTCCCACAGGGTGACAGGGGGGATAAAGGCAGACCTGGACCCCGAGGAAGTAGAGGAGACTGTGGACATAAAGGAGAACCAGGAGAGAAGGGGCCAAGAGGAGAACCTGTGAGAACTGCTGCTCTCAACACATCAGCTCTGTTCCTCTCCAGTTCTCACACTCTCACATGCTGGCAGAGGATCTTTAAAGCAGCTCCTAAATGTGGAAGTTGGGCATACAATGACTGTGGTTGTTTGTTTTTGTCAGGGAGACCCAGGAGTCCAAGGTGAGCCTGGACTGAGAGGGCCCAGAGGAGAGCCGGGAAGAGATGTGAGTAGAACCTGTTCACACTGGATCTGGTTTATGTTCGTGTTCTTGTATGGAAACAGATCTATCACAAATTTTATTGAACAGTAAGCGTTAGCTATTTATAAGGGATAACGTTACCTAATATATCAATAGGATGTTCGTATAGTGAAATACTATAGATTTATAGATACTATAGATTTCAAAAATATTTAAATCTAAGGATACAGAAGAAGCCCTCAGCTTACAACTCCATTTGTATTTTGTCAGGGTGATCCTGGTCCTGAAGGAGACTCAGGACTCACTGTAAGTGCTTTTTTAAATATTATTTTCTTGTTTTTGAGCTCAAAACTGCGATTGAGGTCCACGTTTACACTAATTTATGTTACATTACCTCAGGAATGTGATGTCATGAACTACATCAGAGAGACCTGTGGGTGCTGTGGTAAGTGACTTCACCAGCCAACTAGAGATTAACTGTACATCCGCACACGTCTGTAACTCTGTAACTCATTCTCTTTGTCTCTGTCCTCTTTGGTGTCAGATTGTGAGAAGAGGTGTGGAGCCTTGGACATTGTGTTTGTGATTGACAGCTCAGAGAGTGTGGGGCTAACCAACTTTACTCTGGAGAAGAACTTTGTTATCAACACCATCAACCGACTGGGCTCGATGGCTAAAGACCCCAACTCGGAGACAGGTGCGACTGATTCACCCCGCACAACCCAAAGTATCATAGGAACTCAGAGACATGTGCAACTGATTTACAGTTCACCCAACACAACCCAACGTAACATAGGAACGACTTTACTGGGTGCAGTGTTGTCCAAGAGAGTACATACAGTACTGAGTGTTCAGGTTCAGGTCAAAACACAGTGCCAATTAGCAGGCTAATGTTAACATTTAGCATGTGCGTGGTGTCTTTTGTGTGTGTGGGTCCTTGCCCTGCAGGAACACGTGTCGGGGTGGTGCAGTACAGTCACAGCGGGACCTTCCAGGCTATACGTCTTAACGACTCCAAGATCGATTCCCTGTCGGCTTTCAAAGACGCCGTCAAGAAGCTGGAATGGATCGCTGGCGGCACGTGGACTCCCTCCGCGCTGAAATTCGCCTACGACAACCTGATTCGTGACAGCCGGCGTAGCAGGGCGAAGGTGACGGTGGTGGTGATCACCGACGGCCGCTTCGATCCCCGCGACGACGACAAGCTGCTCACCTATCTCTGCACAGACACCAGCATCGACGTGAACGCCATCGGCATCGGCGACATGTTTGAGCAGCCAGAGGAGAACGAAAGCCTGAAGTCCATTGCCTGTCAGAAAGATGGAAGAGTGACAGGAATGAGGCGTTTTGCAGACCTGGTGGCAGAGGAATTCATTGACAAAATTGAGACTGTGCTCTGCCCTGGTAAGCACTTTTTATCTATATCTGCAATCTCAAATGAGCACCTTTCCTATTTAATGCTTCAGCTGTGCTGATATTTCAGTCGTCTTGATACAAACAGCTTTGCTCTTCTTTTCGGGTGTTGTAGATCCTGTGGTCATCTGTCCTGACCTTCCATGCAAATCGGGTAAGACTTCTTGATGAGCTCTGCTGTTTGTGATAAAACGGTCCGTGATTAAAGTCAATGCTGGTTAGACTGACATCAATACACCCTATTTTTAAAGGCTAGCGTGGAATTAGAGGATGAGTTTGTATTCCTAGTCCAAACTCCAAGCAGTATATGATTATTTTCCATTATGCATTTTTATGTAATACATCACGCACATATCTTACTCTACATTTTCATGGAACTGAAAAGCAAGGGAGGACAGAGACTTTAACATAGGGAGAAATTATAAGAAACTAAAATCTCCTACCGAGAGTAAATCTGGAATATTTGAAATATTCCAGACATACAAGGAAAGTGACAGAAAACGATCATCAGCAAATATCCTCCATCCAATTCCTGATCACTCATAAGTCTATCTGAAATAAACACACAGTAATTTTAAAGGCGGTAACGTAGGTAAAGTTATTTTACAGTTCAGCACTCATCCCAGGGCGTGGCTTGCACTGTGCTCGGTGGGCGGAGCCAGTCGCTCAGAGACCCCTAAAGTTATTGTCTCGTCGCTCACTTACAGATGTGACAGCCCAGTGGAATGGGTACCCCTTACACGGACCCTTTGCAGAAGAGGGGGCGGACAACCCTGTCCCAAGCACTGTACCGAGCGTCTCAAACTTACTCAGCTTTCTACAGGAGGCCAAACACCCTGACACCTACAGCAGGGCTGTTGCCACCATGGCCTACACAGCACAGAGAGCCAAGTTTGCCATCGGACCAGAGAAACAGCAGTGGACTAATCTGTTCATTGACTCTTTCAGGGTTGTCTATGGCGACCTGATGGGTGACCCCAACCAAATCCTGGGGTTATGTTAGGGCATGCTGGCTCTGGATTCGGCCTAATTGGGACTTGAAACAATGGCTGTGGCTTTAGACTTTGATACTAAACATTGGATGCTCCTGGCCTCTCTGCAGAACTATGTTAAAAAATATCTTAAAGCTAGCTGGTCTAAGCATGGTAGTAGTATTATAATAGTTTAGTTCTGGTTCTATATTAATGTGCTATATAAATGGCCAAAAGAAAGAAAAAATGGAAAATTAACACACATTGGCCAGTTGGATGACCACTGCTCAGCATGGCGGTTTGCTAAGCACTGCTGCTTTAACTTGGAGGAGGCTGTAAGCGGAAACAGAACCTCTGTCTCCTCAATCACTACTGCTGCTGGAAATACTTCTTGTTCATGTTTTCTTGTAACAGTCTACTTGAACAAGGCAGATGGGTAGAGTTCATGAATCCTGATGGACCGTGAGTCACGTTGCTTGAGCAGTATACTCATTAACCTACGCTAAGGTGCTTAAACTCTACACACCAGATTGTAGAAATTATGATTTTGATCGTCACAGTATTGACATAGAAGGAGTTCTCTCACAGCTGTGAATAATCCGCTGTGATCACAGCATCTCAAAATTTCTGTAAATATTTTCTTTATGGTGAATTATCTGGTTTATTTGTAATCGTGTTACAGTTTTGCACTTTGCACATTACAAAATCTCAAATGCTTTCGGGCCGTCAAGGCTTGGAGAGACTAGCACGTGTTTGTTGGGCTTGAATCATTCACAGTAGTTTCTCATGACCCTAAGATGCACCACGTCAAATGCACAGTGATTATGTGGCAGAGATCATGTTGTGTTGCATTAATATCTGGTATTATCAGTATTTAATCATCTATTAACAGAGCTTCAATGTCTGGAATTTAACCAATTCTTAAATTGCAGCAAACTAAACTACATTTTAAGCTCAACATTCCATAGCGCACAGTGTACAGGGACAGAAGAGTTGAAGGAACATATTTAGTTTGACTTTCACTTGAATATTGTGTGTATGTTTCAGGTATAAATTGTAGATACGAGAGTTGGCAAAATATTTCACTGTGAATGAACTATAAATACACAAAGCTATTCATTAACAAAAAGAAAACACTCAAAAGAAAATATGGACTGTTTGTGTATGAATATTGTGAAAATAAGAATGCTGTGAATGTAAACCAGCTTTATTATGGCTAGCATGCTTTTATGTAATATTGCTGTATATTAGGAATGTGCGATTGTAAAACAGCAAAAGCTCTAGGACTGCAAAAATATAAAACTATAACCTGGATAAGGTGGTATTACTGCTGTTTCATGTCAATTAAACAAGTGCAAGCAAATGCTTTGATTTATTATGTTTATGTCTTTATATAGTAAAGACCTAGTGGAGACCTCAGTTACACTATATCCAAAATAAACTAAGATCTAGCAAAATCTCTGTTACCCTGTATCAGATCATAAACAATATGGTTTTGCTTACTATGATATAGTTACTATAGTTAGTCCAAAATTATTTCTTTTAAGGTTCAGTCCTATTCCAGTCTGGTTTAGGACTCCAGAAATTCTAGAATCCCAAAGAAATGAAATGTTGGTAATAGCATGTCAGTGTACTATTATAGCTGCATCATATATGCTAAACTGTATCAGTGATGTTGCCTAAGATCAGTATGCAATGTTTCCGTTTGTGTCTTGCAGATCCGGCCGTGGCAAGTTGTGTACAGCGACCGGTCGATCTTGTTTTCTTGCTGGATGGCTCTGAGCGCATGGGGCTGGAGAATTTCCGGCATGCCCGAGAGTTCGTGGATAATGTGGTTCGCCGCCTGACCCTGGCCAGGGGTGACAACGACGAAAGAAATACCCGCGTGTCTTTGCTGCAATACGGTGAGGAAGATCGGCAGGAAGTAGCCTTCAAACTCACGCACAACCTGACCGTCATCGCCGACGGCCTGGCGAACATGAAATACCTGGATGCTGCATCCAACGTAGGCGGTGCCATCATCTACGCCGTCAACAACATCCTGATGAGTGGGAACAGCCGAGTGGCTCGCCGGAATGCTGAGATCTCCTTCGTCTTCATCACCGATGGCGTCACCAGTAGCAAGAACCTGGAGGAGGGCATCAGTTCCATGCGTAGAGCAGAGGGCGTTCCCACGGTGATCGCCATGGGCAATGATGTTGACCAAGAAGTGTTGACAAAGCTTGCTCTGGGAGACCAGTCAGCTATTTTCAGAGGACAGGATTTCACCCAGCTGTCCAAAGCCAGCTTCTTTGAGCGTTTCATTCGGTGGATCTGCTGAGGGTTGGGGTGCTCTTAAGGTCATACTAGTGGAGGTGAAACATTGGTGTGCTAATGGAGTCTGCTTGATTGTCAGGGTCACTGGCAGGGTTGACCTCCATCTCTCAGCTCTATAAGCTCAGGAAACACATGAAATTTGGGAAATGCATGACTTTACAGAATTTGATTCTGTATTTCTAAATTTTACTGACTGTCCAAGTTAGGTAGAAAAGATCTGTGGGTTACCCCTTTATCAAGCCAACTCCATAACACGCCAGTGGACCTAGAGGAAGGAGGCAGGAAGACACTGCAACAAAATTAAAAAAACAAACACTACAAAGATTATTTACTGAACGTTTAACTTTTTGATAATGTTGCCATTTGTATAGTTTTCAGATTTTTTTCTTTTTTGAAAAGGGCTCTACTTGTATTTTTATTTTTTTATTTGTTCACACCGAGGTGCTAAACCAGAGTTAGACTGGAGCTTTTACCTGGATGTCTTTGAAAGACAGTTGTCATATATCAGCTGAAATAATTCTAATTCAGGGTTTAATTAAACTATTTAGACAAATACACACACCATATCATCTGTGTCAGGTGTAGTCAGTTTGGTATTTCATCCTATACTCATTTCACCTGTGCAGATCTTTTTCAGAGCCTAGCTGTAGTGTTCAAATTCTTTTGCGACCCAACACACAAACCCTTGTGACCCCACAGCTACATCCCTGTCTCAGTAACAGATCAAAATTATCTGTTTTGAAAAATACAACGTTCATTTTAAAGATATGTTCACATACTTAGTTATAAAGGGTAATAATTACCAAAGGTCCCCTGTTGAGCCTTTTTAAAGCACTGTAATCAACTGTACTGAGTAAACACTAGGACACCATTATGATGAAGCTTGTATTTCGACATGCTGTAGGACATTTGAATGATGTACCCCCGTTATTTTTGTCAACTTCAGTATCACTACAATAAAACAGGCTGTGGTAAACTACTGTGGTGCTTGATATTGTTGTCAAAGACTGCACAGTCTAAAATTATGATTAACAATACAGTATTGTTTTTACAAATCCATATAAAATGTCGTTACTTGTTCTCTACTACACAGCATGCGTCCAGCCAGTGAAATTCCGTTATCTGAGGAGTCTGAAACTTTGTGTCTGAAGAAAGACAACGATTAAAGTAACCAAAACCATATTTCCCTCAGAAATATGTCTCTGATCACCGCAATAATCAAACTGGAATAAGAATTCAGTCACTGTTCACCCTCTCTGGCATATCTCCGCATGCAGAAATTAAACGTTTGTGTCTCTCGGTTCAAACGAGTCTCCCTCCAAGAGTTAATAAACAGCGCACAGATCAAACAGGATGTAAATGGCCACCTTACATGTTCTGTCCAGCACTAATAATAGTCGTTGGATAGTACACTTGTTAATAGGTTGCTAAAAGATTCGCTGTGAGATAGAGGCCTCAGTTCGGCTCTCTTGCTCGAGCTTGGTACCGTTCCTAAACCCGGTTCGTGCTTCAGAGCCCATTTTTGGTCTCGGGTTTTGTCATCAAAAGTGAAGAACTGACCGATTTCTTATCACATCCGACTCAATTAGAAAACGAAGGGCCGTCAGCCGCAACAACGCCGGACATAAACACAGTACAAGCGATTACAACATCCAGGACCAGGTATGAGACTCCAGTTTTCTCTGACCTGGGCTAAACCAAATGGCGCTCTGCGTGCCTTACACCGTCCATTTTTAAGCTTCTGTTTTATCCTATGGCTAATCAACCACCAGACGACTTGCTGGGAACGCCCCCCCAAGCAGAGCAGCACTTTGGTCCAGAGGAGGGCCCATAGATAGAGTGACCGAGGGAAGTGAGCTTGCTTTGAGGATCCCTTCGCGTTTTTGTGGTTTTACCATTAGTTAGGTAAGTCTGATGCGCTGGTCGCAAATGAAATCTGTTGTGTGTTAGGCTTTGCAAGCGTTTCTAGACGTAGACTATAGGCATCAAGACGCCTATGCGAATTTGTTCAGCCCTCAGATTCAGAACACACGAGTGCTAGGAAAAAATGTCTTGTTTATTAAGGAAAACAGCTAGTTAAATACCGAACAACTAAGATGTAGCGCAAACCAATCGGTTAAGTATAAAACGCATGTGTGAATTATGTTGTTCGTATGGGGATAGGTGGTACAGCTGAGAGACAGGATGTGGAACAGGAAAAAGTACAAGACTGGCAGGAAACGAAGCAAAAGTGAAGGTCTAGCTGAGGGGCACACAGAATGATCAGAATTACAGTTCCCTTACA
Organism: Brachyhypopomus occidentalis; assembly: GCA_020368025.1. Taxonomy (NCBI): domain Eukaryota; kingdom Metazoa; phylum Chordata; class Actinopteri; order Gymnotiformes; family Hypopomidae; genus Brachyhypopomus; species Brachyhypopomus occidentalis. The sequence goes on along the minus strand of JAGXOD010001399.1, from coordinate 6,167,106 downwards.
CTTTCTAAATGAACCGCTCAGCAGTTTGCTTTGCGGTTCGGTGTGTTATTCTCCCGGTCGTTATAAAACCATGATGTGTGCAGTGAGCCAGAAAATTCCTGTTCGGTGTCGGATTGGCATGCATTCGTGTGTCTGCTGACCTGTTTTTGTATTTGTATGCAGTCGTTTACCATGGCCGATACTGCCGAGTTCATCAAGGATCTTTGTACTCCAGCCTTTGTCGTTGACCTCGATGTCGTGAAAAGAAACGCAGACGCGATGCTGGAGCGTTTCCAAAAGCTCGGAGTTCAGCTGCGACCTCACATGAAGACCCATAAAACGCTGTAAGATCGGAGGCCGGTGGTTTTCTTACACAACTCTGAGTAGTTATTGGCTGGTTTAAGATACTATTATCTAACGCCGCTTCATTCATCTTTTAACTTTTGAAACAGTTTCAGCGAATGGACCCATAGAAAGTTGTATTGCCCTATTAACCAGCTTTGCAGCGGTATAGCCATAGCGGTATATGCGCGACTGGAGTGTGTTGCGACTGTAATAACGAATGACGCTTCTGTTCTCCCCAACGTTGGCTGCAGTGAATGCGCGGACATCATGACCGGTGGCTCTCGCCGCTGCATTGCCGTGTCCACTCTGGCTGAGGCGTCTTTCTACGCGGACCACGGCTACGATGACATCCTGTACGCGTACCCACTGCCATTCGACAAGGTGGAGCGCTGTGCCGAGCTGTCAGAAAGGCTTTCTTTGTTCCACGTGCTGCTGGACAACAGTCTCGCCCTGCAGCAGCTGAAGCGGAGACCGCTGAAGCAAGACAAAGTGTGGCGCGTGTGGATGAAACTGGACTGTGACAACGGTAGAGGTGGGAGATGCGGAGAGTGGTCTCACCGTTGGCCAGTTTACATTCGCGTGTGCAGTGTATTTGAAAGCCTTTGGCTGGATGTTACAAATAACACCTTAATTAGCAATATTACTAATTCATAAGGTTTAAACTCCCAATCGAGGATCTGGTAGTAACCAATTTGTACATAGCAAGTAAATTTGACCTTTCAGTTATTTTTAAGTGGCAAGGAATTAACACAGCGAGCCATTTGACATTTCCTTATTTTGTCCCCCTTTTTTAGCGGGAGTTCTTCACTCTGCGCGGGCTGCTCTGCAGTTGGCTCAGGACATTTCTGAAACTACGGGGGTGGAGCTAACCGGAATTTATGCCCATTGTGGAAACACTTACGGCTCTAAGGGGCAGGAGCAAATCGCAGTTATTGCCCAAGAAACTACAACAAATACATTGCAGTTTATGGAGAGGTATGCTGTGCTGTCAGTCGCTTATTCGAATATTTATGTTATGCAAAAAAAAGGTTTTGCATATGTAAAATGCATATGCAAAATTTTCTTGCAGCTAATTATCCTTGTACTTGCTAAATATTGGGTGCTTGCAATCCTTGTGTGTTACAGACTAAAGGCCATTGGAATACAGGGTCCCAAATCTAGCATTGGCTCCACTCCATCTTGTAGCCACCCAGTTCCAGACATGGCTATGTTAAGTGAAGTCCACCCTGGGAACTATGTATTTTATGGTCAGTGGTATGTCCTGTCATTTTCTCAGCTGGACAGAGGAATTGTTGTTTGCTTTGCTGGTATTCTGATTCGTTAAAAGGTTCTTGGAAACAGAATGGTGTTTTGGATTAGACGTTTGACTCTGTATGCGCGCCTTTGACTCTGTACATGTCTTGTGTGATGTGTAGACGTACAGCAGTCTTTGATTGGCTCCTGCAGACTTGAGGACATCGCAGTACGGGTGATTACTAGGGTCATAGGTCACTACCCACACAGGAACCAGTTACTGGTGGACTGTGGCTGGGCCGCTCTGAGCCAAGATGGCGGAGGGCGTTTACCTACAGGCTACGCCATCATTGAGGATCATGCAGAACTCAAGTAAGAATCAACACAGGAATAAGAACAACCATTCCTTCTTATAGAAGGTTGGAGAGTACTGGAAATGCATAAAAATGGGGGTAATGTGACCTATTGGTGTCTGTATTGCTGAGGCTAATTAACTATTATTATATGAACATAAATATATATATGTGTGTGTGTGTATGCATGTATATATACGTATATATATATATATATATATATATATATATATATATATATATATATATATATAGATAGATAGATAGATAGATAGAGAGGAAAAAACATGCCATCATGGTTTGCAGATGCAAAATGACCAAGAGAAATGTGTGAATGACTAAGCTGTGGAATAACGCTGGATAAAGGGAGATGAAGGGAAGGGTGTTAAGGGTTTTGTTTCTTTGCGCAGACTCACATCCATGACTCAGGAGCATGGTCGAGTAGAGCCCCTCTATGGAGCGCTGGATTTCGACCAGTTCCCTCTGGGCTCCATGCTCTTCCTTATACCGTACCACGTGAGTGATGATCTGACCCTTCTCAACATTTAAAGCTTATTTGAATGAATGAATAGATACTTTATTGATCCTGAAGGAAATTAGGTTATTTGCTACTTGTTATTTGAATCGACTAGAATACAAGTACTTCTTCTACACTTTTGAACATCAGTTTTGAAATGTTGATGCAGAAACAGTATATGCAACAAACTGTTTAATAAGACTTCTAAGTTGGGCATCTGTCCTGTTACTTTTAAACATCCCTAAAGCTGATAGTTGAAGATGAGGATTGTGCTGGTGTTCCCCCTCCATTGAGCTCCATCCTCATCGTTATATAGAATAGTTACATATAAAATACATTATTTTAATTTTGAAACCTATTGCACAGAGGTGGATAGATACTTTACATATTACATTGCATATTTATTTTTAATTGCCAAACCAAAAACAGACTTTTCAGTAAAGTATATTTGTATTTTTTTACAGGCTTGTGCTACAGCTATGATGCACCAAGTCTATAATGTTCATTCTAAAGGGAAGATTGTAAGCACTTGGAACGTCATCCGTGGATGGTAAAGAGTCAAGAAAGAAGGTCTTCATTTCAGGAGTGATAAATACTCTATACTAAAGGAACGAATACTAAAAGAAACATATTCCTCATTCAAATTTAATTCAAATGTTTTAATGAAGGACAAACATGCAGAGAATGTACTTATGGGATGTTACGATACTTATTTTTTCATGTCATGTCTGCTGTACATCATCTTCCTTTATTAAAATGCATTTAAAATAAAATAACAGAATGCGTACCTTGACTTGCACAGATCGTGACCATGTCTTGTTCCTATGATGTGCACAAATGACTACATCTAGAGGTTGAGCTAACAGTTATGATTATTTTAATTCTGATCAGAGAAACGTACCAAAGCAATTGAGATAAACTGTAATCAATTACATTGCCCTTATCTTTCCTTCGACGTGGCCATCCAATAGCAGCGCAGTGCGCACGTCAGCTGCAGAGCTGCAAGTTGGCAGGAAGACAGGAGATAGATGTCAGCACTGAGGATTTCTCGTGCCTTGACGTCCCCAGGCCCTGTTGTATATGTTTACATACGGTAAAGACGGAATTGCCTTGGTAGTAATAGTATGGCTGGCCGTTTGTACGGTTTTCGAGCGGAGTCTATTTTTTAGCGCGCCGCAGCGACGCTGCACACTGCAGATTCGGTCAAGGACTCCGGTTACCGTCGCAGGAGGAACCGACCTGCTAAAGCCAGCCCTCGTTGCTTTCCCTGCGGTATCGTAAAGTCTCCAGCAACATCATCACACCGGTATGTATAATTTATGACGACTGTTGAATGATGAGGGTAAGGATAGCGTACTTCTGAAACGTGCGCACATGACCTAGCTACCACAGACTGCACGCGAGGACGATATTGTCGACAAGAAATATCTGCGATGAAAACTGTTTTCTACTAGGGCAAGTAAGACACGTTTACGAGGAAGTTATCCATGACTAACGATGAAGTCCGAATCAAATGTGTAGGTAAAAGCCAGTGATTCCCCGATCGTAAGGTGACTGTCGACGGCCTTTCATTACGAAGGAAACTATATTAAGAACATCACGATACTACGTCTGCTTGCACACTCGCGGTGATTGATAGACTGCTCACAGGCGCCCTAGTTTTGGCACAATATTAGCGGGACACGCTCGGAATGGCCGGTTTAGAGAGGTTACGGCCACACGGTAAACTGACAGGATGCGTGTGAACACACTTGCGGCATTAGCGCATAGATTCTTCAGATCTGTTTTGGGGCTCCTGCTTATGGATCTCTGCCGTCTGAACAGAATGTTCTGTGATTCTTCAATCGCACGGGCCTCGAATCAGTTCTGCTGTGTTTGTTCACTGGACTGGCTGACGACCATAGGTAGCTACTTACCTAAAGAGCCCTCACCAAGGGCTTGGACTGTGCAGGAAAGACATCGTCTAATTCCCCGATTATGGAAGACTATACACCATCTGGCTAATTTAACAGGATTGAGCGCGATTACAAGTGCCTCTTTGTCAGAGAAGGAGCACCAGTACCACAGTGCAGCAGACAGTATGTGTGCTACATGCTGACATGGGCAGGTGACTCCATCTGTTCATAAGGACACGCCTGCGTGCGGGTGTGCAAGGAGATGCTCGGGGAAGTGAATGTTTAGAATTCAGCTGTCGTCACACAATAAAGCAATGTTGATATAGAATGCGTTTTGAGGTTTTGCGTGTGTATGTGTGTGTGCGCGTGCATTTGCGCGCGTCTGTGTGTGAGTATCCCTTGAGATGTTGAGGCATATGATGTGCATGCTGGTGTTAGCAGGTCTGCAGGTCTTTCCCAGAAGGTGCTGAGGACATAGTCACATTGCCTCTGGTTTTAGTGGTGACCTGTAGGATACAGCTGTTGTCAGGACATGGTATATTGTTTCATGTGTATGGGATAAGTTGATCTCCCTTAAAAAACCCCACTTCCATTCAATTTCTCTCATATTGCTCTTTCCACGAAGCTCACGTTAGCTGTCTATTTTAGGCCTTGAACTAAGACCTGGAGTAAGGAACCATGCGAGTTATCTAACACAGAATCTTGAAATCATCGTTGCCAGTTGGAAGAGGCGAGCAGCAGGCTGTTTTTCCTGCTGGATCCAAACACCAGCACATTCGTGGGTCTCTATCACTGGCTGAGGTTTTCTTTTCATTTTCTTTTTTGCTTTTAGTTTGAGAGCTGTAAAGCAGTATTTCTACACCTTAAACTATGGCCTGAGATCTTTTAATTGGGACAGATCACTTTGAAACACATGGGAACTGTATGTAGGATTCTCTCATATAATCTTGACCTGGATTGGTTGCTGATGTCTCACACACACACAAGCCATAGTAACTGTAAAGCAGGTAACCGTAGTTACTGTGAGGCTGGTGGATTTTGCTGAGAAGGTCTTTTCTCTGATCTTTCTCCTCAGGCTGTTAGGCCGGTGACGGGTAAGTTAGCAGAAATGATGGACAGTCAGAATGTGATCTTCCTTCCGCGACACCACTGAAGCCGGAGAGTGCAAGGTGAGAAAAGACATTAAGAATGTTAAAGACATTGTAGAATGTTAAATTCTAGAACATTATAGAACATTAAAGACATTATTGAACATCAAAGAAATTATAGAATGTTGAGGGACACTATGGCTGTCTTGAAGAAAACACTTGTCACTATGTTTCAGACTCTTCCAACTGTTTGTGTCTTTTTACAGTGCCCCTCTTAGCCTGGGATTTCCAAAAGCCTTGCTTTAAAATATGACCTGTATCTAAATCTCTGTTCTGGATGTTAGCAGTGTTATTAGGGGACCCCCCTCTGTGTTAGTAGTTTAGTGTTATGGGTTGATTAGGAACCTCCTGACCTCACACATCTCCACATCTTTAAACTGCAGACCTTAAGAATACAAACAGCAGGTGTAAACACCAGGCAGGAGTCAGATTGTGTGGTCAGATTGTTCCTTATGCAAACTGCTTATTAATGTTAGGGGTCACACGGGCAAGTGCCCAGCATCCCAGCCCAGATTCTGCTCAGTCTGAACACTCTCTTTGTTTAAGGTGGACCATGCTCTGTCCAGAGCGTGGCGTGGTGGAGGAATGGCTTTCAGAATTCAAGGTGGGAAGTTTACTTTGCTAGAACAGTGGCGGCTTTGGGTATTAATGTCTGATGTCACTTAGAGCAGCTCAGCTGTCACTGTCTCTCTGAACTGCTGCAACGTTTTTCCTCACACGGGCTGCACATCTCCACTTAATCACTGGATCAAGTTTAAATGTAACATAACCCATTTGGGACTGAAAACCTCCACTCCGTTCGCGAGACTGAGATGGCTTTTCTTCCTTCACTGGCCATCAGGCATTACCTGATGATCTCATCGCTGGGTATCCGTGCCGACTGCGTCTGCAGAAAGGCCTTGTGCCAGCTCTGTACACAGTCATCCAGGAGCAGCCCAGCAGTGAGGTAGGCCTCTGCACCATCTCCCACACGCTATCCTGTTATCCCAGTTCCTGGGGTTTTTCTCAACTGCAAAAGGTGTTTGGGCTGTGCACAGTTGTGTTAATTCTGCATGGCAGTATCTCAGCTTGGACTGGGACAAATACATATTTTATGTTTCACGCCTTTTCTCTTTTCACTAGTCTGCTGTTAAGTAAGATGGTCTGTTTCTCATTTGGTTCTGCTCACTGAGACGGTCCCTTTCTCGTTTGGTTCTGCTCACTGAGACGGTCCCTTTCTCTGTTGGTTCTGCTCACTGAGACGGTCCCTTTCACGGTTGTGTTGCGTGTATCCTTCCTCTGCAGCTGCTAGCCCCAGTGTGCCATCAGCTGTTTGAGCTGTACCGCAGTCCAGAACTGGGCCTCCGTCACTTCACCCTGCAGTTCCTGCCTGAGCTGATCTGGGTGTACCTGCGTCACACAACCAGCAGGGAGCGCCATCGCAATGGCTGTGTTGAGGCCCTGCTGCTTGGCATTTATAACCTGGTGAGCCAATGGGGTGTCTGGGATTTGCCTGTGCCGTGATGCTCTTTCTCTGGTGCTTCACTTTGTCTCCTTTCGTCCTGGTCTACAGGAGATAGTGGACAGTAAAGGGAACAGTAAACTTTTGTCCTTCACCGTGCCCTCTCTCTCCAAACCTTCCATATACCATGAGGTATGTGCTCACACAAATGCATTCAGATGAAATGCTAATTATCCAGTCTGATGCAGAGACCCTGGGATGCACAGGTGATGGATCAGTATAAGTATAAGCTTGTACTCTGCATTCTACATTCTAGACTCTACATTCTGCATACTACATTCTAGACAATACATTCTGCATTCTACATTCTAGACTACATTCTGCATTCTACATTCTAGACTACATTCTGCATACTACATTCTGCATTCTACATTCTAGACTACATTCTGCACTCTACATTCTAGACTACATTCTGCATTCTACATTCTGCATTCTACATTCTAGACTCTACTTTCTGCATACTACATTCTAGACAATACATTTTGCATACTACATTCTAGACAATACATTCTGCATACTACATTCTGCATTCTACATTCTAGACTACATTCTGCATTCTACATTCTAGACTCTACAATCTGCTTTCTACATTCTAGACTCTACAATCTGCTTTCTACATTCTAATTATTACAACAAGAAGCAGCCATTATATGTTCTGGAATAGACACGAAACGATTCCTTGGCGCATCATGAAAAGAGTTTAGTTACCAGTGTCAGTTGATATGTCCCAGCTGAGGTTAATTAGTACAAGAGCTGAAAACCACAGGAAGTGAATACAAGAACAGGAAAGCTTGGGTGTTTCAGGGTGGTTGTATGAGTTTCTTATTGTTCTCTGGGGCTTGTAATGATTAGACTCTTCAAGAATCACTGAGTTTATAGCCCAGTAATGTCAACAGAAGGGCCGCCTCAGGAGTGCCTGCAGTCAGTGGTTTTCCTTAATCACGCCTCCTAATCACCTCGGCACATGAGAGCAGTCGCTGTGAGGTGCATGGCCGTTCTGTTTCTGATGTCACGTGTGTTGTGGTGCTGCAGCCCTGCAGTCTAGGTACCATGGCCCTCACGGAGGGGGCGTTGAGCCAGCATGACCTGATCAGGGTGGTGTACAGTGGCCTGCTGCCCCAGAGAGAGACTTTCACCTCCCAAAACAGGTATGGTGTAGATGGAACTCTGGCACTAGGCTCACTCTGTTCATTATTGTCATTATTGTTTCTGTTTATTACTGTTCCTGATTGAACAGGACTGTTCCTGTGACTGTTTACCCGATGTCTTGTGTCCTGTGACCCATCCACCCACCCTGTTCCCCGCCCACTCACCCTGTGCCCCGCCCACTGTTCCCTGTCCCGTGAACTACCCTGTGCCACACACCCCTGTGCCACACCCCCTGTGCCAAACACCCCTGTGCCACACACCCCTGTGCCACACACCCCTGTGCCACATCCCCTGTGCCACACACCCCTGTGCCACATCCCCCTGTGCCACACACCCCTGTGTCACACCTCCTGTGCCACACCCCCTGTGCCACACCCCCTTCCTTGGACTCTTGCTGGTACATGCTGATGTTCCAGATCTTTCTGTTGACTTTCTGTTTGGGTTTCCAGTTTCAATCACTTTAAAATTTTTAAATAAATACTTGTAAAAATGTACATAAAAAACGAGTTCTAACTGCGTTGCATTCTAGTTAAGTATGCTGTGGCATATTTCTGTGTAAAGAACAAAAATGTGTATCAATTTTAAGAAGTAAAATTATTATTATTGTAAGTAGTAGTAGTAACATCTGTAGTGGCATCAATAATCTTCTTGGGATAAATTCCGCATTTGTCTGTACAAGTCTGATCAGGCTCCGTGTCCTGGCTACTGTAGGTCAGGCCACATGTTTTTGGCTCTGCTCAGCTCTTTATTGAACTGGGTCAGGACCTTCCATCTTTGCTCCTACTCAGCAAAAGGACAGAAAATGTCTCTCTGGTCAGGTTTAAATTAAACTCTTGTTCTTGCCCTTGGTCATGTGTGTTTTATCTTCTCCCGTATGAGGAGCCCCATGGCCCTGTTGTTGATGATTCCCATCAGCTCGGGGCTTTGGGGCAGCTCCTGTTCCTGGAATGTGAAGTCTTGATTGCACCAGTTTTCTCAAAAACATAAAAACCTGTTTGGTGTAAGCCTTACTTTTACGCTTTTGAGAAATTGTTACCTTTGAGCCTTTACAGATGAACTGTTGTACAGATCCTACTGTGAGCAGTCATTGGGGCATTGCTGATCTTCCCTTCATAGCTGATCTTCCCTTCAGAGCTGATCTTCCCTTCAGAGCTGATCTTATTGATAATTCAAATATGTTTCACATAAGTCAAGCAGCTTTTAGAAACCAACATGCCATCTGTATAAATATAATTGTATTTCTTTAATAGAAATAGTTTTATGTACAGTGAAGAAAATAAGCATTTGAACACCCTGCGACTGCAAGTTCTCCCACTTCATGGAGGGGTCTGAAATTTTCATCTTAGGTGCATGTCCACTGTGAAAGACATAATCTAAAAAAATCACAATGTATGATTTTTAAATCATTTTATTTGTGTGTTACTGCTGCACATACAGTAGATTTTATGTAGTTTCATCTCGGTCGTGTAAGATTAAGTATTGCCATTGCAATATCATCCCACCATGAGGTACCAAATAAGAATGTTTGGGAGGTCCTGTCTCTCAAAGCAGTGTGTATTTGTGTTGCTCTCGAGTTGAGCTGCTTCTATAACTGTGTGTATATGTGTGTGTGTGTGTGTTGCTCTAGGTTTGAAGTTCTCTCTTTCCTCATGCTCTGCTATAACTCTGCTGTGGTCTACATGCCAGCATCTTCTCACCAGTCAGCCTGCAGAATGAGCTCAAGGTAATCTTCTCTTCTGCCTTCGAACCCCTAGACCCCCCCCCATTATGAACTCTGCCAGTCTGTCTGCCTGTCTGTTGTTGGTTTTTTTCTTTTCATGGCACCCTGCTGTTGCTCAGGCTATGACTCCGTCCCCGTCTCCCCACCTGTCTGTCTATCCACCTGTCTCTCTGTCTGTCTCTCACATTTGTCTGATGGCTTGGTGTTCCCACAGTAAATGAATGAGCAATTGGTTAAGTCCAAGGAGTTGAGGGCTACTGTTGTCTACAGTATTTCCATGTAGATATATATGTAAACAAGATCTTAATGATTTCATGAATAAACATATCATTCCTGTGATTCCCCAAATTAGTGTTTAGTGAGTCTCAGTGATGCGGGTATGTCTGTATGGTCACTTACTTCTTCTGTTTCCATCTCACGGTCATCAAAACTCCTCCTTTGTTGCTCAGATTATGCGTGTGCGGTTACCCGCGGCAACAGCAGAAGCTGTGGAGGGAGTCATGCGGTCGCGTGCGTCTGGACCCAGAGTTCATGGTGCAGATGCTGAGTGCGGTGTATCATGCTATGTGAGTTCACCAGCTCCCTTCCACACACCTCTCCTTGGTCAGCTGAGCTGTGAACTCAGTCATCCAGAAGCAATTCAGCATTTACACTCAGCACTGCCTCCTGTCTTGTCTTCAGGACATTTTCTCAGAAGTCTGGATCAGCTGCTCTTGCTGCTGTCCTGCTTGCTGGGTTTTGATTTCATCCCAAAATGTTTTATTTATTTTGCCAAATGTCTCATTTTTTAATCAAAAAGATGCTGGTTCAAACTCCCCAAGGTAGAGGACTTGCAAAACATGTCTGGGCCTCGCCAGCCTTGAAGAGACATCTGCCCGTCCTTTACAGTCTGCTGAATCTGTTTCATGTGTATGTCATGTAGAAGACGTTCTGATGCTTTGCCTTTAACACAGCTACAATGGCCAGTGGGAACTTGGGAGAGAATCGCTCGGGGACATATTGTACAGAGCCCAGCTGGACCTTTATCCACAGTCACTGCTGGTAAAGCCTTTTACTTACTCATAACAGATATTGACACCTGACAGTAATGAGACCAGACACCATCATCTCACGTGACTGCGTTTGAAATGTTTTGTGTGCTATTGCATTTTATTGTCCACTAGATGTCAGCAAAGTTACTTATATTTAATATATATTCTACACATAGTTGCATATAGATGTTAGGATGAAGGTTCTGGCACCTCAGTTCTGGCACCTCAGTGGTGGAACGAACTTCCACTGAGTGTCCGAATGGCAGAGTCTCTTGCTGTTTTTAAGCGAAGACTGAAGACACATCTGTTTCAAGAGCACTTAAATTAAATTTTACTACACTAGCATGTATTAAATATTTGTGACTGTAATGACTTTTCTTGCTTTTATCTGTTAAGTAGGGTTTTCTCAGTATATATTTGAGTATATCTAGGTGTCCATACTGACTGTATCTAATAATATCTTTGCTTAAAGTTTCTTCCTGATTTTAGCCTATACTAACTAGCTAGAGATTTTGTTCTGAGTAAAACAATGAAGCACTTTTTGTAAGTCGCTCTGGATAAGGGCGTCTGCTAAATGCCGTAAATGTAAATGTAAATGTAAATGAAGGGATGTGTATTACAAGCCTGCTTGCAGAAATACAATGCAATCTTCCTGAGCTTTCAAATATAGCAGGATTATATAGTTATATATAACTATATAATAGTTCATATATAGTTTGAACTGAAGCTTGTCTCTGCCTTCTGATGTTTCAGCTGGCGAATGCTATGAGTCGGTCACTGCCATCACGACCCACAGAGGGGACACGGAATCTTCTGGAGGTGGAGGCCACGCCCACAAATAAGCGAGTGTCACAGACCGCCATCACTGCAGCTTCCATCCGCAGACTGCGTTGGAAACGAGAGGGTATAAACACACACACACACACATTCATATTCACCATGAATTCAAAATGAAAAGAGATTTGCTGTTGTAATGATCTTCCCTTCCACTCCTCGTTTGGTGTGTGGGGTTTTTTTTAATCCCATGAAAACATACTGGGCTTTGACCACACACACACACACACACACACACACACACACTCATAAATCCCTCCACTGTATTTCCAATGTGTCAGACTTCGGTATGCTGCCAGACACAGGCAGCCATTTTACTGCTGAGGACCCGTCCAGGTTCCGCCCTTGTGTTTGGAGTGCTCACTGTTTTCACTCCAGATCTGTTTCGACGCCCCCACCAGTTCTAGCTACCTCCCTACCTGGGGGAAACCAGTCAGTCCTGTACTACGTGGGTGGACAGAGTAGAATCAGCCAGTATAAATGTCCACCATGGAACTGCCTTTGTTATTCATAGCGTGTGTTTATTGGCCTGGCCTTTAGATCGAGCCTATGGGTCAGAAATAGTTTGCATGGACTAGTGTTGTACAGATGGGGTGTTGTAAAGCAAGCTTAGCTTAGCACCTGGACAGATGATGGCGTCTCAGAACAACATGTTTCACTAAAGCATCACTAAAGTTTAGCAGATGAACACCAGTTAATTCATATTAAAAAGGCACAAAAATTGTGCTGGAACAAATCACTCATTTATTCACACACAGAACCACTATTATAAATTCAGCCCTGAGTCGGACCCAAAGCAGGAATGATCGCATTCTGCAGTAGCTTGTAGCACTGGCCAAGTAATATTACTGGCCAGAGATTGAGTTGAGGCCAAACTGCTGGATACTTTAACGAGCCCCTGTGCTGACGGATTAGCTTGTTTCCCTGCCCCTCTGTCCATGTCCCAGACGCTGATGGCTTGAGCTGTGGAGAGGACTCGTTCGACCCAGACGAGGGCTTCTCCTCAGGCGCCTCCAGCAGCAGCCAGCCCAGCAGCGTGAAGCGGAACCGGGCCTCGGGCGGCCGGCCGTGCTGGGAGACGGCAGCGCGGGCGCGAGGGAGCGTGGCGGCCGACGCCCGGGCCGCCTTGCGCCAGATCCACCAGCGGCACCAGTCCCCTCCTCCGGCCGTCACCGTCCACACCGCCGAGAGCAGTCCGAGCCCCAGCATGGCCCGCAGGTTCCTGGACCCGCACCGCCTGCCCTCCTTCACCGGCCCAGTGCCCAGAACTGGCAGCACATCCTCCAGTAAGTCCCTCGACTGTACGGGCCTGAACTGCTCGTCGGGACAGACGGACAGTCTGTCGCTTGGCAGCTTGGGGGCGGACAGAGCCCACTGTTTGTCCGCCATTAGCCTCCAAGAGGAGCATCTAGGCCAGCCGGCTAGGAGCGAGGGTGCCCTCTCACCTGGAAGCACCTTCTCCTCCGGCAGCCCCCTGTCCAAACAGTCACGTTCATCTAGTTTTAATATGCAGATTATATCACAAGTGTAGAGGCGGTCTGCAGGGCCGAGCTATATGTGTGTGTGTGTGTGGGGGGGGGTCGGTATGCGTGTGTCGTGGAAACGTTGAGAAATGAACCGTAATGTGCATGTGTACGAGCATGTCTTTCTGTATGTGTGTTCTAAATGTGTGTGCAACGGGTTTCACAGTGTGCAACTACGGGAGTACGGGTGTATGCGAGGGAGTGTGAGCATGTTTGTGTACATATGTGAATAAATTTCACTGACATCATTATGCACTGGTGGTTTGTGTGGAAGATATTAGTGTTTTGCACAGTACTTCCCCTTGTGGACATGTTTAGAAGTGCACATGGTTTGAGACTATTTAATGTGCCGTAACATAGCTACACAAGAGGAGGGACACCTCACAGATTCTGCTGTATCAGAACATGGGACTTCAGAACTGACAATCATGTGACTTACATGCTGAGTGGCCTGACAATGCATGATCCAAAGACTTTGAGTTGTGTGTCTCCAGGAGATGTTAAATAAGCTTCTTCCATTTCATAGTTGTACGTGGTACTGCCAGAGCCCTCCTGCCACCTGTACTCCTGACACATCAGGATAGAGTCAAATGTGCACAGCCTCAAAGAATCCATGGAAAACTACATTGTGCAAATGAAATATATATGTTGTACTTTGGAACAAGTTTATATCCTGAAATTGTGTACATTTATGTAAATGAATATTGTAAGATAGAAAGAGTATATGCTGTCAGAATCTCTATATTGCTTGTACAGCGATGAAAACCTATCTGGTTAATGGTGAATAAATATATTGTGATGTCCATTATGTTCATTAAAATGTCTTCCAATGCTGTTCCAATTGACTTAAGACAGAAACTGCCACATAGCTCCACATATTGATATAGCTGCAGAAACTGAGGAGCTGGAAGCGAATGGCTGTTGAGAAAATAAAAGATAAATGTTCAATAAACAAATTTATTCCGATAACCAAAATGCACTTCAGAATTATTACATGGTAACATAATTGGGATTATAAACAAGAACAGAGTTTAATAAAACATTTCCTGTACCTGTGCAGGTGAGGGGTTAGGCTGAGATTGATTAGCTTTTTGAATAATCTCTCATGACTTGTTTGAGTTCCTGCTTCACAGTGATGGGGTAGATGTTAGAGTTAGATGATGTCTGCTGGTCCTTTCAGTAAAAACATCATCCCAAGATTGGAACGTAAAAGACAATACCGCACAGAATCACATACACATGTAATAACATGTTAACATCAATACCGCACAGAATCACATACACACGTAATAACATGTTAACACCAATACTGCACAGAATCACATACACACGTAATAACATGTTAACATCAATACTGCACAGAATCACAGACACACTTAACGTTAATAAAATCAATATCGCACTAGTTGTCATGGAGCGATAGGGTGGACACAAACACTGAGAGGAGCGAGATTTATTGAAGGGCATACCATAATCAGGGTCGAATAAACAGGCGCTGGTCAAACCCATTAGAGTCCGTACACGAAACATAGCCAACACGAAGAGACATACAAGAACAAACATGCACAAACCGTTAGACTCTGCAGAGAAACGCGAACTACGATATCCAACAGGGCTGTCTAACAACACAATAATCAGCCAAGACATAGACTAAACACCGGGCTTAAATACATAAGACTAAACATGAAACACCTGTATACAATAACAAGGGGGCTGTGGAAGGCAAAGAACGTGCACATGCTGAACAAAACAAAACACAGACGACTGACCGGTGGGGGCGGGGCTCATCGCGACAACTATCACATACGTAATAACATGTAATAATAAAATGAACACTGCACAGAATCACATATACATGTAATAACATGTTAATCAATAAAATAAATAAATAAATAAATCTCATATAATTACATACACACATAATGACGTTAATAAAATCTATACCGCACAGAATCACATAGAATCACATGTTCTGGTGTGTATATAAACAGCTTGTGTCTTCAGGTGTGTCAGCGATTGCTTTTTTTTTTTGGATTCCATGGTGTTTTTCAGATGAGTGTGTTTTCCTTTACATATTATATATTATTGAAGTACATCTGTGATTATTTAATCTGAAGATTTAATCCTGCTTCTCTGGAAACTTTGAGTACTTCACTACAATTGTTACAAATTATATAATAATTAAAAATACAATCACTATATATATATATATATATATATATTGACCTTTGTTAGAATTTATCAGTGAAAACTTTAGAGATGAGGAATGTTTGACCATTTTTCGTCATTTATACATGTTACTTGATTACTACAATCCATAGGTAATAGCTCATCTACGAGTGAAGTAGTTTATGCCTAATTTAAGACGATGATATGATTCTCATTTTAGTATTCTCTGTTATGTCAGCAAGAGTCCTAAGTTGGTATCCCTATGGTTGGTTAAACCTTATTGAGATTTTAAACAAGAACAGAGTTTAATGAAACATTTACACCTCTCTGGGCCCGTACGTGTTGTGCAGGTGCAATGAATATTAAAACTACAGAAAATGGCACTGTATTGAAAGTTGTAAATATTACCCAGCATAAGCAGGAGTATGAAAGTAAAAAAAGGGTTTTACGAGCTCCTCTTCTCAGCCTTTCAATATTCTGCACGTTATTATTTAGCTGAACCTGGATAATAACACATTAGAACTTAGGGCTATTTGAAATGTAACTATGATATTCGTAGCACCCGTTTGTTTAAAACATGTAGGCATATGCTGAATAGTGAATATACGATAACCTTATACCAATACAGGGTTAGACAGAAAATAGAAACAGAAAGTATACCAACTCTTCAAGTAAAATGTACCTACGTATTCTACTTCAGTAACTGATTGGTATAATAACTTAATCGCGTAATCTCCATTGAGATTTGTCTGTTTATGAACACCAAATAATAATTCAGTAATCCTGCGTCTGATTTATGTGAGTTATTTATAATATGGCAATTGAGTAAAATAGTTTTGATAGATTATTTTAAAAATTGCGAGTGGATCTTAGGATAACCAAGTAATAGTAATTGATTTTCGGATTCAGTTGCTTTTATAGACTTCATACACAACCGATACCCTGCAGCGGCCAATGGGCGTTATCTGTAGAACCTTTTTTGAACGCCATTCGTCCCTCGCTTTCTATGCCAATCAAATGTCTCAAATGTTCTCTTACGTCAAAACCTGTATAATCCCGTGTCCCTGATTGGCTGTTCAGACGACGTCAGTGACATGCAACACGGCGGGATTTTCAGACGCCGGACGTTTGGAGACGTATTTTACCCACTGCCTTTCGGACTGTGTAACTCCGTGTTTCATGACGGACAGCTTATATTCTTCGGAAAAAAATCGCATTAGTTGCAAATCAGGACATATTTGACGTTGCTTTTGAGAGAGAAGCGTGAGTTTTAAACGGAGCCAAGTGATCCACGTCCGAAATTGGATTATCATTAGCTGGCAAGAGCCTTCAAGTTAGCAGCGTAGCTAACGTTGCTATGTAGCAGACATTAGCTACCAGTTACCGTTTTTACCGTTATTGACGTTATTGCCATTATTGCCATTATTACCTTTCGATGGATGACCGACAACGCAGCGACTCTTACGGGCGTGGAAGAAGGAACAAAATGCCGAGGAAGAAGGACTTCTCCGCCGGACCGTGTGGGAGTGAGGACGGCGAGAGGAGGACCAAATTTGTGAGTGATTCTTATATGTTTGTGTAAAACATAGGAGGGCCAGATATGTGAGTGTTTATTATATGTTTATGTAAAACAGCCTGAGCCTCACATCCAGCTTCCCAGCTGTGTGTGTGTGGTCTGTTTTTTTGCACTTTTTCGGTCTTTTGCAGTGCTGATTCACGGAGTGTGTTTCAGTAGGATGCCAAGATACTAAGTAGTAAAGCACTTTTAAGAGGGTCTCACTGCTACTCTAGTTCTGTCTGGTGAGGTTATTACACCACTTTCGTCATTAATTTAATTACAATAACTTACCATTATTTACAGTGTAAGGCTTAATTAAAGGAGGTTCACTTTTCTCCTGTAAGTGTCGGTAGTTATATAATAATTGACCTTTTGATGGTGACATGAGAACTGTTGATGATCACTGTTGTATTAAATTAAATGTCAGGAGTTATCAGATTAGTTTGCAGGCGACATCTTAACGCCTTCATTAAATACTAGAGCAGCTGAAGTGAGCAGTGCCATTTGAAGAACCTTCCCCTCACTCACAACCTCAGCCCCAGCAGCCTCATGGGGGGACACAGGGTGGGCAATTGGCCCCCGATTCACTACAGGCTCCCACAAGCTCTGTGTAGCAGTCTGGGCATTCATTCACTACATTTTCAGTCCTCCCACCAATTTTGCTCTCATATCTGGCATGACTCTCTTTTTGAATGTTAACTGCGTTGCTAAATAAAGGATAAAATTAGCATAGACATAATTCCAGACTAATGTGTGGTTGCTTCCATGCGTAATGTGGCAATAGTGTGCAGAAAGGCTTGCCAGATCACACAGGTGGGGGGGTGGTGGGTGGGTGAGGGGTGGGGTGTGTTAGTGGAGCCAAGAGTTTCTCCATCTGAGTGGGAAGTGGCCTCCGGCTAGCCCTTCATTTTGAAAATTCAGTGCCTGTGATGGGTAAAGTTAGCAAAGACTCTTGAATTTCATCTGCTGTCTTTCTGATGAAATTGGCTTATAATGTTCGAATTGTCTGTCCCAGGCTGATTGTGTTGGAAGTAGGAGGTTATTGCTCCTGCTTCTGTCTGATTTGTGACTGGTGTGAAAGCGCTGGCTGGCACTGGTGATGGTCGTCTCTGCGCTGGTGGCGTTTTCTCTCTCCTAGTGTGTTTGGCATATCATGCGAGTTGCTGCCCCAGGCGTAGACAAGTGGCCAATCTCGCCCAGATGGTTAATTTTGCCCATATAACCCGGAGTGCCTTGGGGACAAAGCAGCTCTGTCAGGATGCTGAGTTTTTATAAGGGAGAGAGTGAATAAGCCCAAAACATGAACTGGGGTGTGTGTGTGGGGGTGTGGGGAAGCCCAGGGAATGATGGAGAAAGAGGAAGTTGTTTTTTTGGGCAGAAGGAGACCGTTAGTGAGTCACTGGAAAGAGTTCTGTTGTTTGAGCTGGAGAATCTGTGAGCTGTAGAAGGTGTTGTCGCTAACTGAACACTTTTCTCAGAGCATTCCTGAAGCATGAGCCTGTTTCCATTACACAGTTGCAAGTTTGTGTGTAAGGACTAGCACGCATCACAGCATCACAGGGGGAGCTTTTGTTTCAGAGAGCTGGATGTGCCCTTGGATCTCTGTATCTGATGTTGAAACCAGTCCAAACACACACACACACACACACACACACACACACACCCCCGGGAAGACAGTCACATTAGCAAAGCTGTAGCCTGTGTGTCTTCTCTTCTCCACATGGTGTGGAAGGATTCTGCACTGGGGGCTGATTTCTGTAACTGGTTCGAACCTGCTCTTCTCCTTAGATCAGGCTGATTTGATGAGTTATGTTGGAGGAAAAAGCAGTTGGAGGAGCTTCAGAAAGTAAAGTTTTAAATTGCACCTTGTCATCACTCCCTTGTAAGCCGCCATGCGTTATTGTACGCTACACCCACAGTTGGTTTATGAGTGACGGTGATGTCCTTCACTTTCCTATTCCTGATATCGTTAAGGTTATTACAACGTGCTTTATTCAGTGCTGTGAAAGGTGCTCCTGGTTACATTTTGGCACAAAATGACAGAGCCAAGATGTAACAGATGGTGTTAAATGGTGTTGTGATGCCTGACCTATGAAACTTTACTAAATCATATTTTTTTATTAAGATTTATGTTTTGATTCATATTCTGGTTTGAATCACTCTTTGTTTGTTTATGAAGTGTAATGTTATCTTATGACTGGATCTGTTCAGAGTTAATTATACAGTGATCTTAAGGCCTTGTTGGTCTATCCTGTATGGATCCTGTATTGATCTGTCGGCTTCAGTTAGGCTAGATCTTTTTGAATAACTTTCTGTCTATGCAGCCGTGGCTCTAATATAGTTAATCTAACATTTTTACAGTGTCATACAGATCTAAGCATAAAATGGCAGAAAATATATCTTGTATGTGTTATTCTATGATGGTTCAGAGAGCTACTTTTTATAACATTACATGATTGCATTACATACATTGTTCTGCATTTGGGGGTAACTATGCCCATTGAAAACAGTATTTAGTGAAACCACCTTGAATAAAAAAACCTATTTCAGAACGTTTTGACTGTGGTGACGTCTGGATTGTTCGTCAGGGTGCCTGAAACCTGACTGTTTTAAGGGGTTTATGGGTATTTTGCTGTTCTTAGGAATAAGCTCTTCTGAGGTTGTTGTCTTTCCTAGAACCTGCTGACCTAGACATTCTCCCAGGTAATGGGTGTCTGTCTGCTCTCCTCTCCTGTATATGAAAAGCACTTAACTTGCATTGCACATCTGATGAAGAACCTCAGTGAGAAATGTCCTGTTTCTCTGGAAACCATGTGTACCTCACTGCAAATCCCACTCTCTTCCTGCATTCACTCACCTGGAATCCTCTTCAGATATGAGAAGAGGATATGAGACAGTTTGTTCCTGTTGGAAATGGAGATGGTTATTCTTGATATTTTGTGTTCATCTTGTTTATGTAAATATGAGCTGTGATGCTACATTTGTAGCTCTGTGATGTCATCGTTCGGTTCAGTTGATTTGTGTGACCTTTTCACTCAGCTGTAAATATTGGTACAGATGGGTAGAAGCTAGCTGATGAACTCTGGTGTGCTGTCTGTGCACCTGTGGCTTTACTGCAGGTAATTGTAATGATTTATTACAGTTTCTGAGTATAATACAGATAGCGTGATGGCTTGAACATGGAGTGACCCATTACCGTATTCCTCCAGTAGATTGACGGCCATCGTGTTTTCTCTTTGCACTAAAGTTGGACAACTGAAAAAAATTTTTAATTTTGAATCATTATTTTGTAGTTCACTTTATAACAAACTAAATGATTTTGGTGTAACTAGGATGTTGTGTCTGGGTGAGCTGGATGAAAACTCTCACCCATTGAAATGGCTGCTCTAATCCATGGTTCCTCACAAAATAACCTTTTAGCATGAATCACACTAAGGAAAATGTATGCTAAGAAACCCTTATTGGCAATTTAGTGGACAGTCTTAAGGTAAAAAATTAAACAAACACGCACACAAAAACAACATGAAAAAGTCTGGGGATCTGAAAGAAAAATCAAAGCCCCTAAAATAATGGAATCGCACAACATTTTACTAACAGGCTCTTTTTTTTTTTTTGCCAGTCAGTTAGATATTTTTATTTGTTTTCTCACTTCAAACCAGGCAGGTAGACAGCCTCTCTCACACACACCTGTACAGCTGTGCTGTGCTACAGACGTTCAGGTACTGATACTACAGCCTAATCTGTAGAATGAACGACCACTTTGCCATTAAACTACAGAAGGTGCAGGATATTTTCCCTCATTACGTTAATATCAGCAATAGTTTTAATACTGGGCAATGCTGCTTAAGACCAATCTTGTCTTCTCAAGCTTCAAAATTTGAAAAGAAGTACAGAGACTGACCAGTAGGTGGCACTTTAAACCCACATAATGGAGACTGCGAAGGGAAACCTCATTTCCATTAAGAGGAACATTTTGATCCTCTGCACAGAGCTTTCATAACCACATCATGTTAGTGCCAGGTACATCTTACCCCAAGCCATCTAGCTATAATTCTGCTCTTCGTGAGAGGAAGATGTACCAATTGGAATACGGATGAGATGGGTAGTGAGGACGAGGGTGTTTGTGCTTTAGTATTAATGTTATTTGTGGGGTTTTTTTCTACATGAAAGATCACATCAAACATCACACAATCTTTTCTTCTCCTCTAACTTGAAATAGGCTGTTATTTTTTAGAGTCTTTAGTTTGTCATGAGCATAACACACCCTTAATTAAACTAATGGCTGTTTACCGTCTGCCTTTTTTCCGACACAAACACATTGTGCAGGGCATCATCATTACGAGGGGGGGGGGAATAGTGATCAAAAAGAAAAGGCAGATTTTGTTGTGTGTTTGTGCTACCCCATCAAGCTGTGTGTAGACGGTGGAGAGTCTACCACATCCTCTTAAAAAAACAAAAACATAAACATATACAAAAACACGGCCTTTTATCTAATACCCACTGCCCTAATATGTGCTGTTTGTAGCCTGGAGATGCACGCATGGACAAGAGCCTTTTAGCCTTGTGCCTTTTATAAGGTGTGTGTAATACCGCAGTATTGAGTCGTAATGAGGCTAGTGCACACTCGCTGCCTGACGTGCAGAGGTATTTAATCCTCACAAAATATATGATAATCCTTCAAGCCTTCCAGAAACATTGTTAAAACCCAAGTGAGATGTTTCAGATGAGGATTCCAATGAGTCGGAGGCTGTTCAGTTTAGCCTATTAGGTAGGAGTGTCTGAGCAGCTGTTCGAATTTGCTAGGTGACATTGGGTCTCCCCTCCAGAATACATTGTCTTGGGCTAAATAGTCAGCTCCCCCATCTGGGTCCAGTAGGATGGGGGGGGGGAACGACATGAGAGATGGAGGAAGACATGCCGCCCACAACAGGAGGCCGACGGGAACACGAGATGGCGCGGGTCAACCAAACGGCAGGCATTACCGCCAATTACGATGGCAGATTGATTCCTCGGTTACGGACAAGCAAGGAGTTGCTCAGGTGAGAGAGAAATCCAATGAGGACCTCAGAGGGGGGAAAAAACAATTTACACCATCCTCCTTTTATAGTCGGCCTTGCACATCAGTAGCAGAGACGGTGCGGTACATCCGTCGGGAACCTCCCATCCTCTCATCATTTCGACCCTGCTTCTCTTCTGCCCTCTTCTGCTGTGTGCAGTGGAGTTCATGAATTATCCATGACCGGTTAAGTTGCTTTGAACCGTGTAGCGGGTTGAGCTTCCTAATGTTACCTTCTTTCCCTTCAAGTGCACAGCCTCCTCGCTTCTGTTTATTTACAGGCTGGAAATGAGCAAGCAAGCCAGGAAGAAGAGCAGAAAAAGAGAGAAAGAAAGAAAGAAAGGGATTTGAAGGAAAACGAGAGAGGGAAGGTACTGTTTCAGAAGGAGTGTGCGTTTGGCCTCAAAGAGGTGAGAGGTCGTAGTGGAAGCTGCTCTGGCCTTATTGGTAGGCAATGCAACAGCATGGTGCTTATTGAACAGAACCAATTCTGGAGAAGCAATTACAGGAGCTGCCAGCAACGCCCGTGGTTTATCACAACATGTCCGACCGCCCTAATGGTGCAGTTAACATTTGAGCACTCAACAAAATGAAAAGATCTGACTTTCCAAACAGCACAGAACAAGGCGACAATGCCTCCATAACTGAGTGGAACTGCTAAGGTCACAGAAATTATGGCCATTTCTCCATCTCCCGCTCTGATGTGTGTGTGTGTGTGTGTGTGTGTGTGTGTGTGTGTGTGTGTGTGTGTGTTTTGCACTTATTTGTAATAAATGGTAATTTTCTTATTTAGCTCCTGTCATCCAGGGTTCAAACAGACTGGCTGCGTTTTCAGAGTAAGTTGTGATGGTTTGTTCCTTCTGTCGACTGTGCTCATTTCCTGGTGTGAGGAAAATCACTCTGAAAACTCAGCTGTCGTCAAGACGGCGGGGCGTTGTCTCTCCGCCTGACGGGTCCGGACTGCCCCACCGCACCTCTGGGGGAGGGGGGAGGTGTCTCTGCCTCACTAAACCTTTCAAGAAAAAGAAGACGAATCAAAATAGTAATGCGGCGAAGTTTTGTCAGCTCATCTCAGTGCTAATAAGTGCATTAGACAAACTTGGTTGGCTCCAGATGTGACAGTGAAATGCTACTGAGACGTATGTCTTTCTATAAATATTCCGAAGTACTGTGGGCTAGCTCTGTGTGACCAATAGCACAGCGTTTGATGCAGGTAATGCCAGCGTGCTACTTGGAATCTGTCACTGTCTCAGATGGCTTCCAATGCTACAATATGTCCATTATGCTAATTAAGCCTTAAAGATTACTTTAAGGTGTTGGAACATGTTTGGTACACCTGTCATATCAAACATCTGTCCATCGCCAGATGTTTTTATTAAAAAAAACAAAAAAAAAACTCACAATTTGTAGCACAACTTTGAGTAACAAAAGAATAATTCTGTTTATGCGGTTCATCATTCTGTTTATCTAAGGCCAAGGTTAGCTGGTATTTTGAATTTTATCATAACCCTTTCCCTTGCCTGGCTTGGTAGGACTGCAGTACGTGGATGGCTACTGTTTGACGTCTTTATTTCAGAAGCAGCACTACATTGTTTTTAAATGCTCTCTGGGAGATCATTACAGTGATGGTTTGTAAGTAGGTCAGTGCTCTAATATGATGGGAACACCTTGTGCTACAGAGGTCCTGTTTAAGTGACTGAGCTGAACTAATGGGAGATCATGACTGATCATGCTCTCTCTACCTCTCTCTCTCTCTCCCTCCCTCCCTCCCTCTCTCTCTCTCTCACCCCCTTCCCTTTCTCTCTGTGTCTCTCTCCATCCCCTCTCTCTCTCTCTACCTCTGTCACTCTCTCTTTCTTTCTCTCTCTCTCTGCCTCTCTTTCTCTCTCTCTCTCTCTCTCTCTCTCTCTAGCATGCACTCCAACTCTCATTCACAGTATCTGAGGGAGATTATATTTTGTAACCATAGTAATGAGGTTGTGCGGCAGTAGCATGTGCACAGTGCCGTGGGGTCCTTCACTGTGGAGATGGTAATGGCAGAAGTTCATTTTCGTGTTGGACTTTGTGGTGACCACATGGCTAAGATCCTGCTGAAGCTGCCGTAATATGCCTGAGAGAACCTTAATAGTTGGCTGATTAGTGGCTATTTACTGGTGATCATCAGAGCTGATTCTTTGTAGAAAATACAGTTATTGACTTATTGCGTTGGGCAGAGTGTGCATACAAATGAACCAGTACAAAAGAATCCCAGAATGAAGATGCCCCTTACAGTTCAGGTGTGTGGATGGACAGCCAGCTGTCAGCAGCACAGGCCCTGCACATCTCCCCCATGGACACAGCAGGCAGGGTCTGCTGTCTTGGGGGCCCCTGCCCTGATCTGTGTGACATCGTCGGGATCTGAGCTGGGCTTCCGGAACGCGCTACCACGGAGCCCCGCCCCCCGACCCTCTAAGCTCCGCCTTCGTATGCAGGACTATGGGCCCTGATGATCATCGATTTACACAGCAGACCCTGAGTTATAACCTGCCACTTTACACCTCTCCAGTGGCGTAGTAGGTCAGAATGAATCATGTATTCACATGCTGTGAGAGTGATGGAGAGGGATGCCTGCTCCAGCGTCCGTGATGCTGATGACCAGTGTGCTCCGCGGAAGGTGTGATATGGTTTTAGGATGGTGTTTCTTTGCCCTATCCCTAACTCCTGCTCCTGTCTGTCACCCCTTTGATGCACTGATTGCTATGCGGCTCCAGGCCTGCCTTTGGATCTCTCTCCGACCCCTGCCGTATCCGTGGAGAGCAGCTGTCAGCCCAGTCAGTTCCCCTCTTCTGACAGACTGCATCGCCCTCTGGACGCAGACCTGGAGTTTGGACCGGGTCCAGAGGTCCGAGACCGGAGGCAGGATGGACACACGCAGGCACTTGAGCATACACTGCAAGTGTGGCATTAATGGCTACAGAGATAACGGACAAGAACACTTTGGCTCTGTCATATGTTTGTTTCATAAATTGCTTAGTATTTATTGTTATATATATTATTTGTGTGTGTGTGTGTGTGTGCGTGCATGTACGTGTGCAGTAACCCTTAGTAAGACCGTCTAGTGTTGACAAATCAAAATTATATTCCACTCCAATTTTTTGCACTCTCGGTGAATGTTAGTTAATTACTGTGTTGGTGTAATTGGATTCTGTTTTCTGTATAGTCGGAATAAATCTTTGTCATCTCTCTACACTGGGAATATAACGGCATATATCAAGTTGAATATAACGGTATATATCAAATAGAATATAAAGGCATATATCAAGTCGCATGTGCGTTTTTCAACGTCCTCCTATTTTTAAGTGAGTAGCAGCAGTCCTCCTTAGCACAGATCTTACCATAGAGCCCTGAGATTCTTCTGTCCCGATTCTTCTGCCCGTCAGCCTCAGTCTCCACGTCCAAGGTTAAGACGGTCTATGGCAGGTGGGTGTGATTGAGTCTAATGGACTGCAATTGACATGATTAGCCACACTTTCTTGTGTCAAGGTGCTGGTGGATTGATTTTAACGTCCTCTTCTCACAAAGCTCCCACTGAAGATGTTGTTTGGCATTCATATGTCTGCGGTGTGAAGTGACCTTCATGCTGTCTGTCTCCCATCCCCATATCTCACCCCCACCCCCTCCTCCTTATTCAAATCTCTGTGTCCTTTCTGTAGCTGGTTAATCTGTAGCTGGTTAATCTGCGCAGGCCTCGTGTTGAGGCTCTTGGCTGACAATGGTGAAGGGACAGGTCATAATTGAATCAAAATCATTGAATCAAATAAATTGATCAGTGTTTGAATTATGTGCAAAGCAGACCCTACACTGACTCCACGCTCCTGCCTGTGGGTGGGATGTTAAAGTCACTCATGAGACTCGACGACGTGTGTTTAAGAACAAACTCTTTATGTTGTCATGTACAGAACGAGTCCGTCTGCATTGTGTTGCCTGATCGCTCAGATTGCTCAGATCGTTATGAGATCGTCTGGGAGAGGCATTTCCTTTTCATTCTCACTAGGTGATCCTGTTGTTTTCTAGCCAAATAGAAGTATCAGAAGCCATTCAAGATGAAACTAGCAAAGTTCTAGGACATTGTTTATTAGCTATTTTATCTGTTCTGTTTATTGAGAGGTTTGAGTGTTGTACATGGATTAGTTTTCTTGCCTTAACATATGAAATCTAATACGCCAAATGTGGCACAAAGCAGTTAGAATAAAAGCAAATCAATTCTCTGCCATCTTTGACTTTGACAAAAATGACCTTTCACTGAAGGCTCGAATGATGGATGACAAATCACAATGACCCAATAAACACATAATTATTAATAATGCACACAGATGAAACAGACAAATGTTGATAATTACAGCGATAAGTCGTGGTGATTAGACAGGTGTAATGGGGGAACGGGGAAAAGAGTAGGGAGAATATAGCGCTTGCATTTTAGCATGCGATATTTATTCATTTATTCATTAAAAACGTTATTTATTTAAATCTGCGTTCAGTAAGGAGTGTGCTGCAGCCAGCGTGGTTAGGGTCCCAGCCCTCGGCCCCTGCCCGTACCTCCCTCTGCTTTAAGAGAGCTGGGGAACCGGCTTACGCCCAAGATGAGGTTTATAATGACTCGCCTGCAATAACAATGCAGCTTTAGGACAGTTTGAAGCCCATCTCCTACTTCCAGACACCTAGTTCATCACTGGGGCATTGGCCTTAAAATGGAAAGCATTTATTTAACAAATAATGTAATAATCCTGTCAGACTAGTAGGTTAGATGTGGAAGGTTACTATAGAATATATACCTTTATAAGCAGATTGGTTAAGAATGAACCTTTCAATATAGAACTAATATTTTATTATGGATAACACTGCATAACACATTACCTTGATTTAGCCTTGGGTGGATAAGTGATATTATCTTATATTGTGATCATTTAATCAGTTATAGTAAGCAAATTTTCAGTGTTTTATGTCCCATACCATTACCTAGGCATGTATTTGACATATCTTTAAGAACTACCATTGCACGTGCAATCATAATATGTGGTTAGTCAGAAATGTGTGTGTACACACACACACACACACACAGCATTTATTTCAAAAGCAAAAGTAAACATGAACAATGAACACCAGATGGTGAATCCAGAACTCATCACTTCTGAAAACGGATGTGGCGGTACAGAGCGGAGCGCTAGGTCAACGTGCCGATCAAGCAAGGTTAACGTGCAACACGCAGAGTCCAACACCGACCACGGACAAACACGAAAGAATCTTAAATACTTACATGAGGAAAGATGAGCATGACAGACAGGTGCAGCACATCACTGACTAACGAGGCAGGGACGTGACCGTGAGGGATGACACACACATACACACGCACAATGACAATGATGAGTACCAATGAGACAGACTTGGGAAGGAGTTGAGGTGGAGGTGGTGTGACATGTATACAGTTGAAAAGACTGCATTTTATTTTTGGCCTCAAACACATGACCAACTTATCAACTACAAGTCTGACGAATGTTTGGGTACTTGCAAAAGAAACAATAGACGTTCAGTTCGTGACCCCCTCTACAGTAGAGAGTGGAAAATACTTGACCAGAATAACAGTTTCAAACACATCAGCTTCACAATATATCGTTTTAATTATGATACTTCTGGAGATGCTTGAATTTAAATGTTCATCATTACTACCTTGGTCTCTCGAGCTGTCCTTAAATGATGCGAGTTTTACGTCTCCAGATTTTGGTGCACGCTCCTCCAGAGCGACCTGTCCTCGCTGTGGCGGTAGCACCTCGGCCGTCGGGTTGGCCGCAGGAGCGCCGGGCTCGCTGTTCTCCGCTTCTCCTTTGGCCTGGTTCATCTCTGAAGTGCACGTGGGTTCTCTTCAGCGCTGTTACCTGCACACACACACACACACGAGCCACGATGCGTCTCACGCAGACAGACCTGACGACTGCCAGAAACCATCCGTTAGTGCGGCAGGATGCAGTGAGGGCCTGCGTGTGCACCACGAGCGGCTCACGCTTGTATCGCACGTCTCCCGTACTGTTGGGAT
Source organism: Brachyhypopomus occidentalis (assembly GCA_020368025.1). NCBI lineage: Eukaryota > Metazoa > Chordata > Actinopteri > Gymnotiformes > Hypopomidae > Brachyhypopomus > Brachyhypopomus occidentalis. The sequence continues at coordinate 6,139,028 of JAGXOD010001399.1, read as the reverse complement.
TTCATAAGTGTCCGGTGACCCCAGCCAAGACACATCCAGCAGAAATGAGTGCGGACATGATGGACTTGTTCATTAGGGAATTTATTTGCTCCTGGTGTTTCTTCATTTTCGAGGCTTTTAAGAACTCGCATGTACTGACAGCACTCTAGTCTCAATTACGTGGATGGTGGGAACTGAATGCACACAAATGAACTGATTTGTTGTCATGCGGTTAAGGGGATTCAGTGTGCTGTGTGTGTTTCTGCCTCTCCTCCCAGCGCTATATGGTGCAGGCAGAGCCACTGCTAGCCGTGTTTACCCTAATGAAGTTCAGTATGAATTACTTGATGTCGTTTTGAGCAGACTCGAACCTGCCTGTGTTTCTAATGAGCTGTCTGCCAGTAAAGGGAAGGTGCTTTTAATAGGTTTTAATGCTGTCAGGGGCCAATGCATTGAAACAGAGACGCTGCATCAGACACTGTTACCGAGGGTGTTTAATGATCCAAGCCCTTTCTTTGTGTGTGTGTGTGTGTGTGTGTGTGTGTAACCTGATTGCTCGTTATGTCTTGCCCTGAGTCCTGTTGTTGTAGCACTGTGTGTGGTGCTTAGCATGGCTACCCCGCAGTGGTGTGGGGTCAACCCTAACAAACACTCTCTACCTTACAGATGAAAACACATGAATAATCTTTATTTTTTTCACACAGGCCGTAATACGCTGTCTCTCTCCGTCTCTTGCATGCATGTGCGAGCTAACACACACACACACACACACACACACACACACACACACACACACTTAGGCCCTTTCTCTGGGTGTGTGCCTAGACTGCAGCTGACCAGTGCTTGCCCTGCAGGCTGAGGTGGATCCTGACCAAGGTTGTCCAGGTCTGGGTTTGTTGATCCCATTAGCAAACTGAGCTTCCCCTCCCTCATTCTGCACTTTTAATGAGATCCTCCTACTGTCTGACTCCAACACTCGCCGGCTGATTTTGTTGTGGTTCTTCGGTTTTCCTTTAAGCAGAGGCTGCCTTGTCTCTGAATGCTGCCCGCAATTCGATATTGATGAATGTCTTCTTTGATGTTTTCTTCTGACCTGCCTCCCATCAAGGGGTTTTGTGTGTCCAGTTATGTCAGATCTCTGAATAATCAGGAGCTGTGTCAAGCTGTTCGAGCAGCAGCTAACGGACATACTGGTAGCCGAGAAGGCAGAAGCAGCCTCCTGTATCGACTGCTGTTCAGAGTGCGTGTGTGTGTTCCTAGCTCTGTTCCCTAGTCTGTGTGTGTGTGTGTGTTCCTAGCTCTGTTCCCTAGTCTGTGTGTGTGTGTGTGTTCCTAGCTCTGTTCCCTAGTCTGTGTGTGTGTGTGTGTTCCTAGCTCTGTTCCCTAGTCTGTGTGTGTGTGTGTGTTCCTAGCTCTGTTCCCTAGTCTGTGTGTGTGTGCGTGTTCCTAGCTCTGTTCCCTAGTCTGTGTGTGTGTGCGTGTTCCTAGCTCTGTTCCCTAGTCTGTGTGTGTGTGTGTGTTCCTAGCTCTGTTCCCTAGTCTGTGTGTGTGTGTGTGTTCCTAGCTCTGTTCCCTAGTCTGTGTGTGTGTGTGTGTTCCTAGCTCTGTTCCCTAGTCTGTGTGTGTGTGTGTGTTCCTAGCTCTGTTCCCTAGTCTGTGTGTGTGTGTGTGTTCCTAGCTCTATTCCCTAGTCTGTGTGTGTGCATTTATGTAAAGGTATCCTAATGATTAACTTGCTCACTCTCTCGTCAGAATGTTTCAGCAATAGGGAGGTGCACAGGTTTGTTTTGCTTGTGATGTGTGGAGTTTGCAGATGGTGCGGTGGTGGGAGGTTGCGAGAACGACACAGGGAAGTCTGTAAAGGAGCACCAGTGGGCGAGGTTCTCCACTGCGAGCCGTCTGCACCAATCGGAGTCTTCCTCGTAGTGGGAAGTTAATTAATTTCTGAAATGCGACTCCTCTACCCTGGATACCTCACAGCAGGGTCCTTGAACCCTCGGCTTTGAGTTCTCACGTCTGCTAGGTTCTTGGCTTGTTATTGCCCAGAGTGCAAAACCACAACATTTCCAAACTCCTCTGAGTGGACTGCTGCTTTGGGATAGTTGGCTCAGTGCTTTCTCCTCTTCTCCATGCATGTTTTAATGCTACTTAAAATTAAGTCTGAGGACCGTGGATAAATTGGAGTTGGACTGTGGTTTATAAAACCGTCACCCTGGGCCATATCGAGTTGAATGTATATACTGAGGTGATATTAAAATTGCACTCATTGGTATTCAGACATCAGAATTATCTCCAGACTTCAGCTTGGGGCGGAGCCTGGAGCCAAGGTGTTTCTCTGCTCTTCACCTCTCAGACTTGGAGCTCAGGTTTCTCCTCCACATGATCTCCTACTGCGAGGAGCTGTGTTAAACCGCTATCTTTCAGTTTATTATAATAACGGTATTTCCCTTTGAAATTCATGTTTTGACATTGTAAAATACATTGTAAAATGCCTTTTTAAAATTTATAAACATGACATTTTCATATAAATGATTGTGTGAGTTGTCGAGCTTAAGGCTGTTGTTGCTTATAGGGTTTCTGGTAGTACCAAACAATGCAACATATTTCCAGCTCATCCTGGTCAAATTGCAGAGATGGTAAATTAATGTTAATGTAAATTGGTTAAGAGTATTCTTCAGCATCATATCCAGCATTGGAAACCTAGCACGGCTTGAACCTTGTAGTATTACTTGTCTCAATCTCCTGATTTTAAGATGCATCATTTTGCAGTTAACACATTTCATCCAATAAAATCTCCTTTATCAGTTTGCATTTACTGTCACCTGTTTTATTATTATTATTATTTTTAAAGAGACACTGTTTTAAAGGATGAGGGCTTTAAAGAGCACGTTTTAAAGGCGGCCTGGAGGCACTGGGAGAAACTTCGGCCCTGAAAGCTTTATAAAGAGAAGCCTCCCGGCAGCCTCAGAGGGGTGAGCCGCATGGCGGCAATTACAATCGTCTAAACGGGACGCCAAAACAAAAAGAATCTTAAAAAGAATGGTGTAAAACCCCCTCTGAGTACAGACCACCTTCCCTGCATATCTCGTGATGCACCCACTGAACTTAAGCCAGTTGAACTTTGTCATGAACTCAGGCTCACATTAACGACAGTTATTGCGATTTTCCTTTTTGTTGCACTCGTGTAATTATTGTTCTCTTGACATTGCGCATTATCGGGTAATTCTCGTTCAGAGCTCCAGATTACGCTGCAGTTCAGTGGACGTGGACCACATGCCAGTGGACCATGATCCGGTGGGGCAGCTGCCCTTGTGGTGAGCTGTGCGGGGGCGGCGTGAGCGTCCAGAGCGACGGGAGACGTCCTGCTGGAGCGTGCCCACACCACTCGTATTTGCACCGTCCCTTGTATGTGACGGTCATATGGTTTGCGTAGGGCTTAAGTGTATAGACATCAAGACAGTAGGAAGGTCAGGGAAAGATTTCTTAACATTTTGCTCTGTGTGACAGCAATTCATAGAAAATAAATCAGAAGAAAACATGCAGCTTCAAAGAAACTGTAAAAAATGTAGCACGGACCAGTCTGGGAAGATCTGGTGTTCTACAACACTACCATGGTGCAGCTTCATCTTTATTTTCAAAGAGCAAATTCATCATCTTCCTCATTGTCAGCTGTTAGTGCTTCTGATGGTATTTTTGCCAGTTTGGATTGTGGTCTTCCTGATTGCCTGAAAAACCACTTCTTCACAGCTGACTCCGTGTCAGCATCTGTATTCTCTTTAGGACGACCCTCCAGAGACTTCACTAGGCCTGCAACAGTTTTTGTGTCTTGGTCGATGAGCCAGTCTGATTTCACACAGAAGAAAAGGGGGAGAAGTTCTCTTGGCCTTTGAGGTGGACTCTGCCAGGGCATGTTTAGCAAGGTAGCATGTTTGTGAACTGCTGGCTCCGCACTGTGATTGGACGAGGCCACAGATCTTCCCACTTCGGGCCTCTTCTGCGTTGGAATGGTCCTTCAGGAGTGTCTGCCCAGCTGTGGCCCACTTCAATTTGCTGCTGTTTCTACTGGCCAGATTATTGAAGGGCTTCATAAGCATCTGGACCTCGTCATTAGCATGATCAGTTGGGTCATCAGGCCAGTGTTTGGGGATTTAGCATGTGTACAGCCATAAGGATTCTGTCTGTCTCAAGTCTCTCCGCAAGGCAGGCTAGGAAATCTGCCTTAAAACCCTTACTGGAGCCTTCCAGCTTCTTTCCTGCATTATTCTGATTGGTCAGACAGAGCCCTCTCTATATGCAACTTCCACAGACTTATTGAGGCCTGTTGAATGTGGCCATGTTTTTGGCTACAGCCGTAGCCATTTCAATGCCCTCCATGTAGTGGTCAGTGTGGACAAGGACGTTCTGGACTTCAATTTGCTTGTATCCTCCCTCATCTTAACAATCTTCTATTTACTTAATGTTGGTATAGTGTCCTGTGTAACAATGCAGATTCTGCTGTTGGAGACTGTGGTTTAGACTCCTAATGCTCCCAATACTACACTGTCCTACCTCTATAACATGATTGACATAATCTTTTCCAGAGTGGCTTATAATCTTCTAAATGTGTAAAATGTACTGTCGTCTTGCTCATCGGTTCCAGATCCGCCTAGGTGCATAACAGCCAGAATCTTGAAGTCCATGGATTTTAGAGCTTGGCTAAGATCATTTACATATTGGTTTCCATGCACTTCAAGACCCACTTCTCCAGCATCTTGGATTGCTGTTCTAGTTTCTTTTGTCTTTTATCTGAGTATATACAGTATATAGGTGTAAAAAAATAAGAGAAACCTGTCAGTCTGGGAAAACGTATAGGCCCAAACAACAAACCTCCTCAAAAAGGATCAGTCCTGCATGTGTAAAGCAGACATGTTGGCAATAGCTGCAAATTGTTCTACCACATTACTGTAACTGTTATTTAGTTTTCTTATTAATATTTAATTACAACCCTTGGGAAACTGCTCAACCAAGTACCGCTCCAGTACCAGTGGTCTTATTTCTTATTTTAAATGTCTGGGTGACACTGTATGGAACTTTTTGTATATATAAAGCCTTATTAGCCTCTAACTACACCTCCTTCCCTAATTAAAACATGGACATTTAAAAGACAAATACATGTGAAGTGCATGCAACTGGATAATTTTAATAGCAAACCAAGACATTGTAGTTTGCGCGTGATCCGCTCACCACAGCAAGGCGTCAAATAGGAATCTGCTTGGGAAAAGCACCATACAATATTCTGTTATTATATTATAACTTGTATAAGCATATTAGTGCTGATCAGTCAGTGGGCAGGAGAGAAGGCTTATGTTGTGCAGATGCTCTGCTACTGGCCAATGGACAACAGACTGTGCAATTAATTTAGGTTAACTGAAGTCGCACTCAGGTTTCTTCATTATCACCAGAGGTTGCAGTAATGCAGTTCATTTGGGAGCACACGGGATGCGCCAGAACCAAGCGGTTCCAGCTTCAAACCCATCTGGCCTGCGCTACTCGTCAAACGAGAGCACTAACACCTCACATGAATTTTCAATGACCAATCTGGGGTATTTAGCCTGGGGCCGTCTATTTGCAGGCTCCTGGAAAATCCTGACAATCACCGCAGCTCTGTCACGGTGTTCTGCCCCTCAGACCGGCTCTGGGGAAGGTGAGGGCATTCGGCTAAAGGTGTTCTGACATGTGCTTCAGTGTTTACTTTCTTTAGGATTGTACAATGTATTGTTTATGAAGAATCACAAACTTTGACAATGCTGCAGTGTGCAAAAAAGACTAACATGTGGGTATAGCGCATGGAGAGATGGATGGGTTGAGGTGTTCACGTGATCCAGTGTGAATAACTGTAATTTAAATCTACGGAATTTTGTTCGGAATAATGGCACAATTTCAAGGAAGGCGGCATGGTGGTGTTTCACTGTCGCCTCACAGCAAGGGTTTCCTCCCACAGTCCAAAGACATGCATCCTAGGTTGATTGGTCACTCTAGATTGCCCGTAGGTGTGAGTGTGTGTGTGCGTGTTGGCCATGTGGTGGACTGGCGAACTGCCCATGGTGTACCCTGCCTTCGCCCGGAGATGCTGGGATTGGCTCCAGCCCCCCGTGACCCGACTAGCGGGAATAAGCGGTACGGATAATGAATGAATGAATGATTTCAAGGATCCTTACAGTATTGCAAGTTGTGATTAGGAATGACGTGAAAATGGTTTAACTTTACAACCTGATTTTGATCATCAGAGAGTTAATGACTGATCAGAAGGCGAGTGGCAGCAGGCAGTTGAGGCTAACGTAAGTGGTTTCTTTACACAGTGTTTTGCATCTAGAGTGCATAACTGTCACTGCTTTATTAGCATCGTAAATAGTGGAATGCTCTTGCTTTCATACCTTTTGGAAATGGTGCATTTTTGCTTGCCATGTTTGTTTACGTCGAACTGTGTCAATTTATCAGACTTAATGGTACGGGGCTGGTTGGGCAGACACGGGGCTGAGTGTGGGGCGAGATGCCTGTTACCCGAGCGTATCTGACAGTTGCATTCACCACCTTTTGAATTAGTAGCGCATGTAAATGTTTTGAGGGAGGCTGTGAAAATGTAGATTTGGAATTTGACCGATTTTAACGTGTGCCTTCTGGAACAAGCTTAATGCGTGTGCACGGGGCGTGTTGGGTGGCTTTTAAACAACCCTCCTCTCTAGCTAAGAGGGTACCAGTGAGGGCCTCCAGATGTGCTGAGACCCCAGTGTGAAGGTGTATTTCCATGTGTCTGTCTAAGCATTTGTGAACAACATAAATAAAACAGTTCTGAGCATTGCTAATACATTGTTTCACAAACACACCAATCCAAATTGACAGATGGGTGTAATTTGGTCATCATGTCACAAAGCAACACTGCCTGTTTACTTCTGGCAAGAAATTAGAATATTTTCCCTTTTGACAAGGGAGTTTTTGTAAACGCTGCTTTTACTTTTTTTTTAAGGAAATTACAAAATGTCAGAAAGAAATGGTTCTAAATTCCAGGAGATTATGGAAGTCACAAAATATAGCCATATAAACTACATAGTACATTGTACATTATATATATATATATAATAATTAAACATAGTAATATATAGTATTCTCGCAGTCTCTCTCTGTCGCTGTCTCTCTCTCTCTTGCTGTAATGATTAACATATTATATATTGCACAGCATTACTGGCTCAATTGATTGGATCAAAGAAATTACTCCCTCAACAGTCACTGAAATTCTTACTTCTTCTTTGTATCTTCTACACACTCTTCCATTTCTCTCTCTCTCTGTCTTTCTCTCTTTTTCCATCTTTCTCTCTCTTGGCCTCTCTCCCCTCTCTCTCTCTTTCTCAGTCTCTGTCTTTCTCTCTCTCCCTCTCTTTGTCTGTCTTTCTCTCTGTCTGTCTCTCTCTCCCTCTGTCTGTCTCTCTCTCTCTTTCCCTCTGTCTTTCTCCGTCTCTCTGTCTCTCTCTGTCTCTCCCCCTCTGTCTGTCTTTCTCTCTCTCTCCCTCTTTGGCTGTCTTTCTCTCTCTCTGTCTCTCTCTCTCCCTCTTTGGCTGTCTTTCTCTCTCTCTCCCTCTTTGGCTGTCTTTCTCTCTCTCTGTCTCTCTCTCTCCCTCTTTGGCTGTCTTTCTCTCTCTCTCAGACATTCTCTTTTTATTCTGTTCTTAGTCCAGTGAGTTCCTAAATAGAATGCAAATGGTAACCCTAGAAACTATGTTGACAGGTTGACATTTGTTTCCTTCCTTGTGGATTTTATGCTAATTAATGGCAAAAATATTGATTGATATCTGTAACTCTGTAGTGTACTGCAGTAGCATTAGGAGGCAAAATGTACTCTAACCTTTCCTGGTCAATGTATTCACGCCCAGGTGGAAACTGTTGGCTGTGGGGTTTGGTTCAACTCCCACATCAATTCCACATCCATTATGTTACCCAGTGCAAGAGTGGAGGGCACACTCTTCTGGTTTGTCTCCGTGTGAGTTTGTATGCGTGTCTGAGAGATGACATATCTGAGTTTACAAGTTCCTGTATGGGAGGAAGCACAACAGTTATGGAGTCTGAAATTCTTGTTTTGGGTGCTTTTGTGAATTTTTCATGAGCTGTTGCTCAACTAATCTAACATCAGGATGACAAGTTTCCCTGGAACTGTGCATGCTTGTTCTCCTGGGTCTGCATTTACCTCGTTAGCCAAACTCTGACATGACCTTCTTTATTTCTAGCCCTCTTTATTGTTTTTTTCCAAGCTAGAAGGGCTTAAAATGATGTTTGGTCATAGGTGTTTTCATTGTGACAGCTCTCTCAGTCAGATAGCAACATCCTCATTGCCTGTTCACATCACGTCCTCTCTCTCTCTCTCTCCCTCCTTCTCTCTCTCTCTCTCTCTCTCCCTCCCTCTCTCTCACCTTCTCTCCATGGACTCCTTGACTATTCTAGTAAACAAAAAACACTTGTTGGATCTGATTAGCAGTAATAGAATAGTTTGGACAAGTTATACTGCAGCTATTTTGAATTCATTTGGAGTTTTCCCTCATTGATATGGAGGGGTTTGTTGCCCCCAGCCCACTTCAGACATGGCCCTCGGAGACACCACCAGTTAACCTGTGGCAGGGTTTGTCCTATTGGCCGTGGTGGACAGGGCTTAGCAGCACTGCAGACTTGTGGAGCACCTGCCTTCTCTTGCAGACTCTTCTTTTCTTTCCCCAGTGGTTTAAATGCACAGGTCCCATACACATGCGGGTTGTCCCAGTGCTTGCGTTTCCTGTGTAGCACGCCCTGCAGGGTGTTCCTCCGCTAATCTATCATTTCTAATTGCTTTAATTACTCTCGCTGAATATCCATCAACAGATACGACGCTCTTTTTTTTGTTCAGCATTCATTTTTAATAGTGATGGGGGGGACGACGACGACGACGACACTTGTGTTTTGTCAGACTGAAATGACTACCTGTTCTAATCACACCCCATTTCTCTGTTTCTGTTTATAGCCTTTAAACATCAGAACACTTACTGATGATGTGGTAAGATTTCTCCTTCATTCGGATGCTTTCTATCACTTTTAATTGACATTGTGCATGAAACGTCCTATGCAAATAAACATTCCTGCTAATGGTTTGGTGTGTCTTTTACTAATATCAAAAAGCATTGTTTGCTGGTGATCTGTGTATGGTATTTGGGTTATTCCCTAAAAAGAAACCTAACTTCCTATCTACTAATTGTTTTTGTTTTTTTAAATAAAGCTGTTCTTTAGAAAGGTTTCTTAAAGTGCAGTTGCATTGTGTGTGTTTTTCTTTTGTTTTGATAGCAGGTTATTTAAATATTGCATGTGTAAATGAGATGATATTCACATGAAGGGCTGTTGTACATGTTTTCAGTGACCTGTTTACTTCTAACTTTCCCAGACCGTTTAAAGAGATTAGTGCCAGCCTCTCCCCATGTCTTCCAATAACACTGTAAATGTTCTATTAACAACGCATGTTCCCACTTGCCCTCCGGTATCCCCATAATTAAGGCTCATGCTACTGTCCTCAGCTCATGTTCAAGGTAGGTGTAACGGATTGAAATAGACTCACTCTAAAAAAGTCTGCATTGGATTATATTGTATTTGAGGTGTTTAGAATTATGTGATTGAGCCATAGCTAATGCACCTGATGACATGATGATGTGAAAGATGTGTAGAGCAGTTTTAAAAAAATGTTATTAATTGATCTGTTGATCTGTGACGCAGTTGCAGACTGAGCAAGTGTAAGTTTGATTCCTGAAACATTCAACCCATAATGAGTTTTGAGAGCAGGGACAGAACACGGGTGTCCAGAGTCTGCGGCAGCAGCTGACGTGATGCCTATTTACTTCAAGTCCTTTCAGTGTAATTACGTAAGAGAATTATGAAAGAACTGCATCACTTGGAGTGTTTTTCAGAGCGTGCTATTAGTTGTTAGCACAATTAGTGGAAAAATTTAATTAATAAGTAGTTTGCTTATACAATTTAACCCAAATAATGTATGAAATACATGATTGAAGGATTTTGTAAGGCATAAAATCCCTTATCCATCCCGGGCCTGCAGATGTGATGGTCAAGTATTCTGCAACATTGGTTCTGGTGACCTGTCCATTTGTATACGTTACTATTGAGTTACAGGGTTGATTTACCATATTTTAGTGGACGGGATTACAGTGCTCATGATCCTCTGAATACTGAACAGGGATCTTGAGTCTTCACGCTTGTGTCCAGATCACCTGTGACCCATCATCTATTGCAACTGGGTAGGGAGATTGCCTTGATTGAAGAGGTCAAATGAAATTCATTCAGTTTATAATGGGTGCAGAATGGTGAAGTTCTATATAAATGTGGAAAATGGTAAGTGGAAAATGTGTGCTCAGGGGTGTGCATGTTTATAATATCAAACTGATTCAATATTGAACACATTTCTACATTATTATGGTATTGAAATAAGCCAGTGTGACTTCACCTGTTTTCACTGGAGCCATTTGGTAGGAGTGAGATGTAACTGACAGGCTCTGAATTGAGTGTTGTCTGCAGGAGCCTAATGTTCAGAGCAAAGCTTTATTAAACTTGCATGCACCTGGTATCAAAGCTCACCAGTTGGCACTGTATCTTCAAGCTGTAGTTCAAGGTAATGAAACATTTTGAAACCGGGACCATGGGTCATCCAATAGATGAGCCAGTTAATTTAAACAGGGCCAGGTGTGCTTATCAATGGAATTCAATGGCCAGTTCTCATTCGCACGGCAAATAGCAACTCCACTGGCATTTAGCATCGCAGTGGCCTCCATCCCTCTGTCTGAGTCATCTCATTCCTCTGTTTCTCTGGACTGTTCCATTTGCTCTTACGCTTCATCTATTCATCAGCTTCCTCCCTCCTGTATGTTCCATCTTCTCCTTCTCTTTAATCCTAGTCTCCTGTTTACATCCTCTATCTGTTGTCCTCCTTATTTCTAAACTCCACTTGTTTTCTTAAAATGCACATTGTTCTTTTGCTGTTATCGATTGGCATAAAAATGTGTTTTTGTTTGTGTTGGGTTGGTATTGATTCAGGTGGTCTCTCGGTGGCAGAGGGAGTGTAGACTCTGGAATAGGTTAATCGGCATTATTATGTGTTCAGTTCAGTTAGACCATACACTCCAGTGCCTGAGATTTGGAGTCGCCGTTAGACACGTAAAATAACAGACATGGTTTCATGGTGCACTATAATCATTGCTTGAATGACAGAAAAATCCTTAGATTCTCAGTCTGTAACTGCGCAGGTTAATGTCATTACTAGCTGAAACAAAGCTCGTGTGAAGGCAGTGTTCTGTGGAGAGACCGAGACCTTCAGGCATGGCTGGCGTTTGGTATGTGGCATATTCTCAGGTGTGTGAGGTAGCGGAGAGGGTTTCTTTGGAGGCATGGGGCAGGAGATTGTTGGCTGGGTAGGGGAGGGGTTGGAGGTGAGGGGAATTACTTAAGAGGTGCCTGATGGAGGGAAGAGCAGGAATGAGGGGAATGGACCCATTAGTAATAACATCAAAGGATCCGTCACAGACAGGAAAGGGGTAGAGGGGATATCACGGGTGAGTGAGCTGTAGCCGCACGGACACCTAAACAACCCCGAAAATCAGTTCATCACCAGGCAGCGCCTCTGTCAGCGCCTTATGATGTCTGCTGCTGTTATCAAGGTGGCCGCGGCTCATCTTTATCTATTTATTCTCTCGTAGCGGCGGCTGAATAGCAAACTGCCTCCCTCCTCCTGTGGGGCCGAAACTCTGATCTGCGGCATCAGTCAGAGTTGTGATGGGCGCCACGTCAGCCGGCATCACCCTCCACGGTCCCCAGCCCTTCCTCCACAGCCCTAGCGAGGGTCGCGCCCCCATGTCCTGCACCCTTTCAAAAGCGCTTCATTAATTTCTCGTCTGAGGCAACGCTGATTATCTGAGTGCTTATCCCAACTCTTTCTTGGAGAGATAACGCACAGTGGGTGGCTTCCTTGGAAAATATCCTTCAAGATAAGTGCTAGTAATTTACCCTCCTCAGAAAGAAAGGGGCAAATGACTGAAAATGAACCACCTACCTTATCACCCAGCAGTGACATCTCAATCCCTAACTCCCTGCAGTCACTGGTGGAGGAATGCAAGAGGCAGCAGCTCCCTGACAAATCTAATCCAATTAGGAAATCATTATCTGGGCTTATTTGACAGGGTACCCACCCCCTCAGTATCAATCAATGCACAGTTGCAGGGACACTGCAGATGCTCTGGTTCTCAGGCATGACCATGTAAACATTTTATACGATATCCTGAGCCATATAATGTTGTAAAGTAAAATTTACACCCAAGCCAAAAGCAGAGTGAACACATTTTAACATTTCTTATGACATGCTATGATTAAAGAACACCTTGTTTTAAATTTATTTTAAGATCTTTTTAAAGAACCGTCTCCCTGTGTACATTACTGAAAAATGCAAGGTTTGAATAATTGTCTATTTTTTTTTATAATCATATTTCCGTATTATTAAAAAATACATCAGTTCGTACAGATCGTTTATTATAAAGTAATAAACAATGTTTTCAGCATTATTGATTATAATCATTATCACCATCATAATCGTCATCATCACTGTCATATTTCGTAGTCATTATAGATGTTATTATATTTGGGTGTTTTTCTTAGGGCAGGTGAACCTGAGGCGTTGATGACGTGACCTTTATACTAATGATCGATCTGTTCTGGCTTCATCCCACTGACAGATGGACCGGTTTGCGAGCATCCGTATGCCAGGCACCAAGAAAGACAGGCCACAGCTCGCCAACCTGACCAAGCCCTCTGATTGGTCCAGCTCCTCTGAGTTTGAGGACTTCTCCTCCAGGATCACTTCGGAGAAGGAGATCCTCGCCCTCTTTGAAAAGATGATGGTAAGCTTTGAGGTCCAGTGGACTCCTGCAAGTCCTGTGTGATTTGAAAGGTGCTGTAATATTAGTCAGATTAGTTCATATGTTTTTTCATTATGGTTTAGTTTATTTTCCTTTTGTATTAGCTTACTATTAGCTTATTAGCTGGTTTTTTTTTTTTTTTTTTGAAAAAAAAAATGGTGTTGTGGGTGAATTGCCTTACTGATCATTTATAATCCTGTCCAGTATGACAATGGGTCTGACACGTTCCATTAATCCAGCATACTCGGTCAGCCTTTAACCTCCACTTTTTTGGTCTGCCCGTAGTGCAGGACAAATCTGGTGTGAGTTGGCTTGTGTTTTGTGAGCTGCTTTCCTGTGAGATTATTGGCCTATTAATCATGGTTGAAAACAAATGCTACTCTATGAAGGATTTCTACAACTGTAGGAATGCTTTCATGAAGGTTAAGATGTTGCTGTATATAAATGAGAAGGAGCAAATGAATGATATTGTATGTTGGAATGCCGAATGTGATGTTCTGGTCATTTAATGCATCTCCAGTTCAGTGAAATACATGGATATTTCCTAGTTGTAGTATTTTTCACATCCATATTTACTTGTTGGAACTCATGATGAAAACAAGAAAACAGTTAAGCACACTTATTTGTCAGCAAACCGTATTAACCACAATTAGTACCTAATCACATTTCAGTGTTGGCGCCTTGCTTGCATACACGTTCCGCCGTTTGGTGTGCAGTCTTTATGACTGTGAAGGCCTTTTTGTCCCTTCGTGGGCGTGTGCAGCATCCTACGCAGCGTCGAGCAACTACGGCGGAACCTGGTGGGAAGAAAGGAGCGTGGGCAGAGACGCGGTCGTCGGTTGTCGTGTGCGGGTCTCACTAGTGTGGCATGCCAGCTGACGTGGCTCGGAGCTGTAATGGATACCTCTCCGCCTAGCTTTGTGCCTCACTTCCTTTTAGCCTCTCGTCTCACGTCGTCCGTGCCACCCTGCTGCGTGTCCGTGACGGATCTCGAAACGCTTCGCTTTTCCATCGCATCACGAAAGCAGCGTGAAATATCCAAGGCAAAGAAATCAATTTAAGAGGACCTGGAAGGTTCTGTTCAATAGCTGTGCGATGATGAACGATATTATCATACATTGCAATAGTTTGAATTCCGGATGATATTAAGCACGTCACTGACCACTTTACTGACTTTACATACCACGGTCACGGCAACTTTATAACTGTGTCAGCCATTGCGCTAAATTCACGTGTGCTTTCATCCTTCCAGCGTAGCACAGCTGGAATTCTCCTTGTATTCGCCTGTGAATTTCAAATTCAAATGTCAAATTCTGTCTTCTATCGCTTTTGCAATGTTTTCCCCCCATCTTGCTCGCTCCAGTCCTTTTGAATAAATTTGTTACATAGCTAAACGGTCGCAAGTGCAGAATTTTGTTAATGACTGGTATTTGTGACCAAACATTCCAGACTACATCCAGTCTACTTTGGCTTCGTACTGGGACGATGACCGTTGGGCACATTCAGGGGCTATTTCTTCCATTATAAATCACAGCCATTTGCAAATGACTAAATGCAGCAGCCCCGTATATCAGGTTGACGGTAAAATTCGCCATCAATCCTTATTCATAAGTTAGGAAACGTGTTGCTGGTGTGCTGTTTTCTGTTAACGTCACGTTTTGAACTCCTTTCTTTTCATTCTTATCACTCTCTCATCGAGAGGCAGTTCACTGACATACTGGCTCCATGAGAAAGATCATATGACTGAGGAGTTACTTTGAATTTCCAACACCGTATGGTTTATTGCTTTAATTTTTGGAGACAGTAATTGTGTCTAAGTTGACATTTTCCCCAGTGCTAATGTTCAGCTCCATGTTCTGTGGTTTGTGTATATGGTTTTATGTGGTTTCATTTTAGTCCTATCTGCTGAAGATGGTTGGACACATCCCAAGGACGTCCCCTGTCAGCCTGTGCGTCTCCTCAGTCTCTGGGTCCCCATATGGAATATATTGGCCCTGTTACTCATGTAAATGTGTGTTAGAGATTAAAATTCAACTGGAATTAAAAAGCTAGTGAAGAATGTTAATTTTGGCATTTTAATTCATCTTTGTGGGACGTGACGTGTAAGCTGCTGTTAACTATTTTTAGCAAGTTTTGTATATCATTGTGTTGCTTGGCTCAGCGGTCTGTGTTTATTGATCCGTGGTATTGTGTTTATTGATCAGTGGTATCGTGTTTATTGATCTGCGGTATGTAGGGTGTAGGGCTGGTGTGGAGCCGGGTGACCCCGGGTGACCCGGCTCTGATGGGCGCTCACTGCGTCTCATTGCTTTCTGCTGTCATTTGTTTTCATTTGTGCTTTCATCTCCACCTCTTGGCAGATTTCGATCTGGCATCTTCCTGGGGAATTTAGGAATGCAGCTCAAACTCCTGCAATTTCCTTCTGTTTCAGCTCATATGCTAATCTTGAAAGAAAAAGACAGTTTGGTGTGATTAGATATTTACGACATAACTCACAGGTTTAATTAATTCTGCTGACAGCCATACAAATGATCACCAGACGAACATTTTGTTTCTGTTTTTGTGGGTTTGTTTTAATCACCAACTGCTGTTTCTCAGATTTGATTTTATATAAATATTCACTCTGGGCATTTGCAGCAGATTTTCAAGAGTTGTAAGGTACGTTGTTTTCCCATCTCAAACCCTCACTCTCTCATTCGTAGGAGGATATGAATCTAAACGAAGACAAGAGAGCTCCACTCAGAGAGAAGGACCTGGGCACGAAGAGAGAGATGGTCCTTCAGTACGTTATTACTGCTGCTAAAACTGTAAGTGCATGATTACACTCTCACAAGCAGACAATCACACACACACACACACACACACACACACACACACACACAATCACAGGCACGTGTACACACACACACACACAGAGACAATCACAGAAATTTGTGTGTGTGTGTTGCTGGTCATTAACAGTTAGTCACTTTATCTGTTTATTTAACAAATGTGAAATCGATTGTAGCTCTTAACTCTTTCCATGTGAGATCAGTTTCAGAATGCTTTTGATTTCCAGTTAAAGATGTTTATTTCTAGCTTGGTCTAATGCTGGCGTGCCCATGAGAGACTACACTCCAGCTCCCGCACGCAGACCCTCACACACGCGTCCATTAA
The DNA here is from genome assembly GCA_020368025.1 of Brachyhypopomus occidentalis. NCBI lineage: Eukaryota > Metazoa > Chordata > Actinopteri > Gymnotiformes > Hypopomidae > Brachyhypopomus > Brachyhypopomus occidentalis. Next base: position 6,122,934 of record JAGXOD010001399.1, on the reverse strand, counting down.
CCATAACAGCTCAGACGTCCAGCAGTTCAACCTTCTCTTTTATCTTTACACAGAATATTCAGCATTTCCCTCACGTATCTGAGCTGTTTAGGAGAGGTTGGATCTGCTGCAGTAGTTAGATATTGGATTTCACCAGTCTGATGGCCTGAAGAATGAAATAAACGTGATAAATCTCAGGATGAAATAAACGTGATAACACTAAAATCAAGAAAATTAGAAATAACAATACATTTCTGAAGGACATTTTGATTGCCCAGTTTTCTCCCCTCGTGGTCATAACTGTCCAGCCGGATATAATCCAGTTTTCACTTCCTCGGGGTTTTACAGAAGCAACATCTTAAAGGATGTTATAAACACAACCCTTCCTTGCATTTCACAAAAGACACGGTGTGGTTAGCTCACAAACCCTCATGTAATATTGTGCAAAATGGATGGATTACACATTCATTTGACACGTGTCTTGCATATTTGTTGCAGGACGCTGTGTTTCTTTTGAAATTCAAGTCCTAAACATGTCACGAGGAATATCTTTTTGGCTTTACTGCGTCTTTTTGTTTTTGTCCTGCCGTCCAGGGTCCTGGGTGTGCGTGCTTTCACTCTATTGTTCCACACATCTTCCTGGGCGAGTGAGCTGGTGCTTTGATGTAGCTGATGGCTGGAGTATCAAAGGCACCTGCCAGATAATGGGTTAAGAAATAACTTTTGGCAATCCATAATGAACTACGCTGAAGAGAGGCGTTTGGGGTTCTGTGTGTGTGTGCCTGTCCGTGTGTCTTATGTTTAACTGTTTCGTGCTACTTGTGGGTGTGCTATGATATAAATATCTAACTACAGTGCTCTCGTATGAGGACACTGACAGGCTAAAGACTGTACTTATCTTTGATGACTAGAGCTATTTTAGGGGAGTTCTTTTGTTCCAGGCTGAATCGGAGGTGTGGGAGCACCAAGTGCTTATGAGCATCTGAGGTTTTGACAGGTGGATTTTACATATTCTCATATGTCCTGCACTGCCTTTATTTCTTGTGGCACTTGAGGTTAGATAAGGTGAAATATTCAAAATGAAGTATAGTTTAAAATAGGCACAGAAAGACAAGCAGATTAGACCCTGGAAGTACTGAATACCATAATATTGAGGTTTAACTGGTATCTTACATCTTCACCTAAATTTAGCTTTCTTCTCCCACATCCAAAAATATTCTTGTGCACATCATGGACTAATGAATTTATAGTTTTAGCTGACACAACTCTAAAACAAAGCATTTGAGAGATAAAATGCAAAATTGTCCGAGTGCTGAATAAAAGGTATCTGAAGTACCTGGAGTAGTGGTGGAGTGACATTAGAGTGCAAGTCTAAAGTGCTGGACTGATTCAAGAGGGACACAAGACAATCCTGCCAGAGAGAATCACAACCACTTGCTTTGCTCTGATGGGTCCTAAGAATGGTCACGTTTGTCATCCATGCTACTGGAAAATTGTAAGTGTTATTAACACTTATGTTTCTCCTACCTACCCAAGAATTGAATAGACCATCAAGAGAGATCACCTGGTATAGGTTTGTGTGTGTTTATATATATATATATACACAGTCTACACACACACACACACACACACTGCTAAAAAAAATTAAGGGAACACTAAAATAACATCCTAGATTCTAGAATAAAATATTCCAGTTGAAAATCTTTATTACATAGTGGAATGCGTTGAGAACAAATTAACAAAAAATGATCAATGTAAATCAAAATTATTATCCCATGGAGGTTAGGGTTTGGAATCATACTCAAAATCAAAGTGGAAAATCAAAATTACAGGCTGATCCAACTTCAGTGGAAATTCCTCAAGACAACTCCCTCCAACGCCTGGCCATGCTCCTGATGAGGCTCCTGATGAGGCGGCAGAATCTCCTCCCACACCTGGATTAAAGCGTCAGTCAACTCTTGGACAGTCTGTGGTGGGTGGAACGATACATGGGTGGAACGATACATGATGTCCCAGATATGCTGGATTGGATTCAGGTCTGGGGAACGGGCAGGCCAGTCCATAGCATCAATGCCTTCATCATGCAGGAACTGCTGACACACTTCAGCCACATGAGGCCTAGCATTGTCATGCATCAGAAGGAACCCAGGGTCCACTGCACCAGCATATGGTCTCATAATGGGTCTGAGGATCTCATCCCGGTACCTAGTGGCAGTCAGGGAACCTCTGGCTAGCACATGGAGGTCTGTGCGGCCCTCCAAAGAAATACCTCCCCACACCATTACTGACCCACTGCCAAACCAGTCATGCTGGAGGATGTTGCAGACAGCAGAACGTTCTCCACGGCATCTCCAGACTGTCATGTCTGTCACGTGCTCAGTGTGAACCTGCTCTCATCTGTGAAGAGCACAGGGCGCCAATGGCGAATCTGCCAATCTTTGTGTTCTCTGGCAAATACCAATCGCCCTGCACGGTGTTGGGCTGTAAGCACAAGCTACACTTGTGGACGTCAGGCCCTCACACCACCCTCATGGAGTCTGTTTCTGACAGTTTGAGCAGAAACATGCATATTAGTGGCCTGCTGGAGGTCATTTTGCAGGGCTCTGGCACTGCTCCTCCTCTTCCTCCTTGCACAAAGGAGGAGGTAGCGGTCCTGCTGCTGGGTTGTTGCCCTCCTACGGCCCCCTCATGACTGGCCTGTCTCCTGGTATCTGCTCCATGCTCTGGACACTGTGCTGACAGACACAGCAAACCTTCTTGCCACAGCTCGCATTGATGTTCCATCCTAGATGAGCTGCACTACCTGAGCATCTTCTGTGGGTTGTAGACACCACCTCATGCTACCTCTATGGTGAGAGAACTGACAAAATCCAAAAGTGACCAAAACATCAACCAGAAAGGATGAGAACAGAGCAAAGGTTTGTGGTCACCACCTGCAGAACCACTCCTTTATAGGGGGTGTCCTGCTAATTGCCTCTCATTTCTACCTGTCTACCATTTTGCACAACAGCAGGTGAAATTGATTCACAATCAGTGTTGCTTCCTAAGTGAACATGATGGTTTCACAGAAATGTGGTTGACTTGAAGTTACATTGTGTTGTTTAAGTGTTCCCTTTATTTTTTTGAACAGTGTATATACAGTATAAGAACATACATTACCTAAACTAAAAGTGAGAAATTTGAGTCATACTTTCAAAGTTGGGTTCTTGCTCTGGTTACAGATGGATACATAATCTTAATTTCTTTTAAACTTGTAGCCTCTTCACACACATCTCATTTTTCATGGATGTTTCTATTAAAACTGGACTTTTCTGACTGAAGTTGAAAAGGTTCCCATGTCAAGGTATGATTTTTGGCTCTAACGCCAAAAGATTTAAATCCACAAATTTTCAAAGTATCAAAGTTCTGTAGCCACATCTCTTCCAGGAGTCTGATCCACTGCAGGTTGTCGGTGGCTTAGCAGAGCAGAGTTTGCCATGTCTTGTCTCGGTTGAATGGCATGAAACTAGTTCAGTATCAGCAGGTGAATAATCTATCTGTCTTGTCCTAATTATTGTGAAGGTCTGAAGGCCTCTGTCACTTCTGCTTAGCTGAATGTTCAAACTCAATGGCATTGACCACTGCCTTTGACAATAGTGTGTTCCGTCTGAGTGTGTTAGGGTTAGTGTGTGAGAGTGTAATGTGTGTGAGAGTGTAATGTTTTCTGTCTGTGGATCACCTTACTGCAGCTTGGCCTGGGCCAGTGTGAGCGTGGGCGCTGTTATATGACTCTTGACAATTGTATGGACTGCGTTGAGATTTTGTTTTAACAGAAAAGATCAGGTCATTTCGGGGCATAATTTTCCTGATCAGTGAAGTTCCCACGTGCTGGAGGAACAGACTGATCAGCATCTGTGAGTTTTAATCTTGCATGTAAAACGAATCTGGCAGTTTCGACTTTGCAAGACAGAACTCCACTGAGCAGAAAATCTACATGCAGAGCATGGAGGGGTGGATCAAAACGGGGTTTTTTTTTCTAAGAGAAATTAATTCTCCAATCTAATCCTACCATCAGTTGCTCATGTGTTCTCATGTGCCTGCAAAAGACAGTGGAGAAACAAGAGTGAGAGAGTTTAATTATGCTGCTGCTCCGTTCTCTCCTCTGGGAATTTAATTATTGTGGAGTGCTTGGAGATTTTTGGATGATTCAATTTATGTGAGCGCTATCTGGAGTGCCTGGTACTTGTTTTTTTTTTTTTTTTTCCCTTCCTTCCTTCAATCCTTTTTCTCTTTCTCTATGCTTTTTAAGTGCTGGTCACGTAGACCCTGGCCAGCCATGATGATAAAAATCAACGTTTTGGAAAGAAAGAGCTAAAATTGGTGGTGTCTAACATTTTTCTGTTTCTTCAAACAAATAAATCAACAGTTGCATTGATTTCACTTTCCCTGAAGGACTAACCTTTTAACAACTATTCTTGGTCTATTAAGAGTTAAAGCCTTTGATTAGTAATTGAATATTTATAAGAATTCTTTTTAACGTATTTCCTCATTGTAACACTTGAGGTCATTAAGAAAAAAATTGCCCAGAGAAAATGTATTTTTGAAAATCCTTTCACACAAAAGAATTAAACCCACAAACTATGGAGTTTTATGGCTCACAGGTACATCGTAAATATTTTCTTCATACTCCAGAAATGTCTCCTTTCCCCATCTCGACCAACTGATGGATGCACCCTACTTTGAATTTGGAAGGCTTCGCCCTCTCCTCCCTCTCCTCTTGCTGTGTCTCTGTCTCTAGCTCTCTCCATCTCTTTCCTTTTGACATTCAGGCCCAGTTGTTTACCCCATGTCTGTGTTCTCTACGAGTAATAGCCTCTCAGTGAAGCTCTTCCTGTTGAATCTGCTCCCCCATCTAGGCTGGATAATTGAAACTATAGATTCTGGCATGGCTTTCTTCCCCCTGTTCATAAAGCTCACATTCACGCTGCCCTCAACTATTATGGAGCCTGGGCACGAATCCTGTAGTTTCACTTTGTATTGGGCGCAGTTTTCACTGCATCAATGTGTTCTGTTTTTCTTGCCACTCTTAGTTCACTACACGTGGGCTTCAAATGGCTCAGGAGTAACACGGAGCTCCCATTTTTGAACAAAATAACCAACTCTTTGTTGTGGGGAGCTGATGACAGCATTACATAATCTCAGAGCTTAATATCGGTAAACAAAACATCAGTGCTGCATGTATACCTGCGTGTATACCTGTCCGTGCCGTGTGATGACACAGAATTAATGTAGAAATGGGTGTTCAGGAGCACAATGGTAATTTGTGGTAATGGGACAAGTTGACTCACCATGGACTGATCAGTATGTCTAATGACCAGGCACAGACTGTATGTGCACAGAGCCAGTCAAGACACCCTCAGAATGAAACTGACCCACTGATTACCAACAGCATGTGGCTATTAGGAAGCCGTACCTGCTTTTACAAGAGACTGAGTTTTGGTTATGTGACAGTATATGTTTATACATTTTCTGCTTTATAGCTGAGTTAATCAGGCATGAGGATAAATGTTAATATTGGACACTGTAACGGGTTACGGTGAGCAGCGGGAGTCGTAGGTCGTTCAGAATATTCTTTATTCTCCATGCTTTTCAAAAACAGAAATACTCAGGCGTATAGCAAGGCAACCAAACTCAAAATAGAAAAGGCAGTGGAAGTCTCCTTCGGTCCGGTGCTGGACAACTCCAGGGAAGAATGCACGGTCGTCGTCGCAGGCAGGCTCTCTTGATCCTCTAATGTGCAGCACCGGACGGCCGGACCTGTGGGCTTAAATACCATATGTGCATAAACTCAACAGGTGCTTAGAATTCGGGTGATTGTGATCAAAGGAGGGGTTTGGAGTGAGGAGGGGTGTGCCTTAGTGTAGGTGAGGTGCGTCGAAATACACGGGTCCTTGCATGCGCCCTCTGGCGGCCTCCCTGCCCGGCTCCCGTGACAGGACACATGCAATGGGACAGAGTCATGCATGATCCAATCAATCACCGCCTGTCTGTCTGACTGGCTGCCTTATCGGTCAAAATATAATTCCATGCTTTTAATGAGGGAATATGTAGATACAGTTTTGCTGTCTTGTTTTCATTTATACCTGAGCACCAGCTCTCAGATTAACAGCTGCATTATAGCAGGATTCTATGTAGCCTCACAGAGGGGAGTTTATGTATCCTCAAAGATGCATGTTGCTCACACACTGAGGAGTAGAATTCCCCTGCTAAGAACCTTCAGAAACCTGGAGTTCAGTGTCCTACTAGAGTTTAGATGATCACACTACAGCCAGGGGCCAGTCAACTGAGGGTGAACAGTAGTCCTATTCATTATGCATTTGATATTATAGGCATTTCTAGAACGCCTTCCTCTCTTCTCCTTGACCCCAATACAGACTAACCAGGCAGTCTAATCGAGTACTGTCTTTCTGGTACTGACAACAGCCTTTAGTGGAACATTAGGAATACATTTCCCTTTTGCATAATGTAATGGTCATATTAAATAGGTTAAGTGAGGAAATTAGCCCTGACCTCTTGCTGAAACTGGATCATTTAGAGAAACATTTTGATGATAAACATTTTTAAATCTTTTCCTTTCTTTTATCTTCCTTTATTTTATCATGTGGGTTAGCCATACAAACAATAGATCCAGAAAATGCCAACAAATGCATGAATAGGCTTACCAACCTTCAATTTGTTACACAATTGATTCAGACAAAATCTCACCTCCAGAAGATGTGTGTGAATATGTGAGGTTAGTCTTCATGGTGAAGGTCAGTTTCAAAGCAGTTATTCTTCTCCCCTTCAGTGATTTTCATGTGAAAGCAAAATCTTGACCTTGGTGATGATTGAGTCTGAAAAGAATTTATTTTGCTTTGAGCCTTCTCATGGTTCAGGTTTTGTTAAAGATAAATAGAAAACCATTGTGTTCCAGCCTTTGCTAGTCACCCAGTGTTACTCTGAAGGTAGCCTTGCGTGTGGGGGCTCCAACACAAATGGCTTTACCTGTCTGATTAATCTTCTAATCAAGACCTTTCCATTACTTTTTTGGAAATCCTGGAAATCCTCAAGTTAGGTCACTTTGGCCATTTAATGCTACATGTACTGCACGTCCAGAGGAGCACCAAGGAGGGTTTAGCCGGGGAGTCGTGTCCTGTTTTCATCTGCTGATGCTCATGTTTGGAATTAACATGAGATTGCAGAAGTATTTTGTATTGATTGGGTTTGTTTGCAGGCTGCTGAGCTTAGGAGATCGTTTTTTACTTGATGAAAGTGATCTCACTGTTTTTGAGATGAGAAAAATCCTTGAAGAGTTAAACGAATCAACTTTATTTTAAGCTTAAAAGCAGGTGTTCAGAGTATGTGTCTGTATATCGGTGTGTGGATGTGTGTGTGTGCGCTCCCCAAGACTGATGAAATGTCAACAAGCAGGTTGAGGGGATCTGTGCATCAAGGTCCCTTCTAACATTAGTCCCCACATTAATCAGTCGCATGTAGAGTCGTCTGCGGCCAGAGAAGAAGAAACCAGTGTATCCATGTGCTTCTCTAATGGTTGCATACAAAGCCATGCATTTGCGTTGCGCACTGACAGAAATGCTTGTTAATTAACCAGTTAATTGGCCCATTGGTCTTCTCTTCTGACCCTAACCCTGGTTTCCAGTGCTAGGGTTTCCCTGCAAGACACTCTCAGCTCTTTGTGTTGGGACCAGGGCCTTTTTCCTCTTGAACAGTCATTATAGAATTTGCACCTGTCTGTCTTGGTATGTTATTATCACAAGAAGACTTGTGAAATATTTTCACCTTCTTGTGAAAATATGTCCATTTATCATTTAACATATGTCCAGTTATAATTTAAAATGAACATCAGCACTTTCCTGAATTAGGCCCACCACTTTGTCTTGTATGTATGTGTGTTTATTTATTATTTTAGTTTTTCTTCAGTTTTTCGTTTTCCACATGCTTTTCAACACTCTTCACAGAAGAGATGAGCCATAGAACCCTTAAAGCATTTAACTGCTTTATTCAGTCTGTTGGTTGCTAGGTTTAGGTTGTGTCTGCTTGAGCCTGGTGAAAGAAGGGCATATTTAAGATCAAACTCACTGCTGTGTATAATGGTGATGCATTTATCCCACACCTGGAACTCACCACCGTATATAATGGTGATGCATTTGTCCGATACCTGAAACAAACCCAGGTGTCTGAAATGCGGCTTGCTGGGCGTTCATGCCCATACAGTCCAGCGTATGGAGACCACACTCTTCTGTGGGAACAAGTGCTTGACTGCTAATACTGAGAAGAGAAGCTTTTAGGCATGAGCACGCATTTCAGACCTTACCCTTCAGTTCTGTACAGATGATCACTAGATCTGAGCTTTTCAAAACTAGTTGTAGATGCAGAGAGGCGAGCGGACTTTGGTGGCATACAGGTGAGGAAAACTGGAAAAACGCTTACCCAAAAAAAAAAAAAAAAAAACTGTATTGCTTGTGCGTTAGCAAACGTAATGAAAAATGGCCAGATCTGACAATTGGTCAGCTGAATTCTCAGTTTTATTGTCAAACACCAAAGCCAACAGCAAATGCTCACGGAAACAAACTGATGAGATGTCGGCGGTGTGATTTAAACCTCCCATCTGTGAGGAGGCTGGCAGGCCGGGCTGCCGCTGCACCACTGTGGCAGCCGCTGATGAAGATGGATACGGGGGGCCTTGGAAACACCTGGGTGAGTGATGGTCTGCGAGCTCGGACCATAGCGCACTGCCTCTGAGACTACCGCCTCTTCCATACCGCCGCTCTCTCGCTCACAGGACTGCAGGGTTTATACTTCCCTGACAGCCTGTTTTATTGTTTTGTTGTTTTTTTTTTTTTTTTTTTGATGTGTGGTATTACTATCAGGGAGCAACAAATGCCTTCTAGGTAGATTCTATATGCTCGTTTAAAGGAGCAATAAATACATTTCCCAATCATTCTTCTTAACGTTATCAAACAGCCATTATACTGACACCAAGTGGCCTGGATGTTTCTGTACTAGATCTGTTTCAAACATGGCCGCCTCCGTGGGGGGGGGGGGGCTGCTGTACGGAATCTAAATCTCATTATTTTAAGAACTTCAAAGCAAGTTGATAGAAAAGAATGTAAAAACAATAAATCACTTTCATAAATATCAGTGACTACTTTTTGATGGTAAAAATGACTAATTGCTCCTTTGATGCTAGCATCTCCTGGTTGCTGCTGCTAGCATCTCCCACAGGGGGCTGTGGTTTCTGGTTGGGAGTACACAGTGCACAATTGGCTGTGTTGACTGGATGTAGAAGCTGTGAGTTCATTGTAAAACAGCTGGGCTTCTGAGAATGGAGCTACATAGGCGGAGCTTCATTTGTACTGCACAACAAAATGAGCAGGTCTGGTGTAGTCCTGCAGTTGTTTGGCTTGGAGGTCTGGAGTAGTCCTGCAGTTGTTTGGTTTGGAGGTCTGGAGTAGTCCTGCAGTTGTTTGGCTTTGCTGTTTGTTTCCCTGTTGCTGGGAGACCTTTGACACCAGTCAGAACCGAGCGAGAGAGGGGGAGAGCATTGTGGTACGGGACACGGGCGTGGGTTTCATCATCTCGTACATCTTTAGCTAAATGGCTTACTGCCACCGAGTGTGAGACCCCACACCACGTTTTAAAGCCATTCAGTAGAGAATTGTGTGTGTGTGTTTTCTTTCACTGCTGAGCCCCTAGTTTATACTTAAAAACTTTTTAATGCCTGTCGCAGAATTGCTGCATGGCTTGAGAATTCATTTAATTTGAAACCTTTGTCAATGTTTCCTCCCTATAACCCCCTTTCCACAAGAACATCCCAATTAGCTGCATTACTGTGAAGCGCTGCTTGGGCCCGTGACTCTCACTCCGCCTGTGCTTAATTGGCAGTGCGTTTGTGTGCAGTAAGCTAACAAAGCCCAGGGCCCACTCATCAGCCCCACTGTAACTATTACTGCCATCCCACTGTGATGTGTTTCCAGTGTGGAGAGGTGGGGGGAAACATGGTGCTCACTTTTAGCCTTCCTCATCATTTCCCCTGGCTGGAGAAGTATAATTGTGAAAACTCCAGGCGATATTTTGCGCTTGTTCTGTTTTCATCTAATGTTTCACACAATTGCTAGAAGATTTCTTGCTCTGGTATTACTCACCTTGCCTACCTCAGGGTGGTCATTTAATCTTTAGTGAGAGGTCCAGTCTCCACCTGCACCTGTCCTGAGATTTCCCCTCTTTGAATATAAAAAAAATAGTGGCTGACCTGAGGGTCTTTAAGTGCTGAAAATGCCCACAGTACTCCTGCTGCAGTATCAGTATTAGTGTTGCTAACAGTATTAATATCAGTATTGGTACTAATATCAGTATTAGTAGTCGTGCCAGGCAGGTTTCTTACTCTGAGGAGTCTGCGCTTAGTGGCGTGACGCTCCCTGTGGCTCTTGGAGAAGTAGCTCCCACAAACGGAACATGGGTTGTAAGTGTAGCTGAAGCGCTCGGTCCAGCGCACCCATGCTGATGTGCACACCGGTGCAGACGTGTCTTTGGGGGGCGTCATCCCAGCAAACCCGCTGCTAATCACAAAGATCCAAACGGTGGTGGGTGGGGGCAGGACACGCTGCCATGGCCACGCTGTTAGCTCGTCCTCCCGAGCACAGTCATGCACTTGTGTGCCGTACATGTCAGCGGAGTCTCTGGCAGGAGCCACACTCGCCGTTCCTCATGTCTGTTGACGAGCCCAGACGGTGCCAGATTGGCACGTGCTATTGGTCTAAACTTGAGTCCGAGTCTGGTCGCTTCGCTGGACGCTGGGTCATTCTGTTTGCCTCTTAATTCTCCTGGCCAGCAGGACACTGGAGGGTCACTGTTGGACGACACCAAGCAATCAAAACCGCATTTACTTGTCTAAACCCTACACCGCCCTGACACCGGAGGAGGTCCCCAAAACTAATTTGCTTTGGGAGTGAAAGGGTACACTTCCGCAGTCGGGGATATGGAGTGACCAACGAAGAACATGGTGGAGATCAGCGGGGCTGTTCGTCTGTATTATTGAGACCCTGCTACTTGATCCGTCGTTGTCTCACAGATGGTGAGGCTCTAGTTTCTGCAGACTGTTCTCCCACAGACTGGATCAGGCAGACGTTGCATGGTTGCGCGGTCTGCTCCAACGCCGTTCTTACCTTCCACGGATCTGTGTGCCTAACGACTACTCACATTTTTTTTTTTTTTTTAGTCTCTTTGCCAGGTGGGTATTTTTGGGAGTTTCAAAAGCAGGGCATGCCTTAGCAAACCAGTATAAAATAAAAGAAGCAGTCAGCATACTGCTACCTACTGCGCATCAGCTGTACTGTTGTTTTGTATAGTTGTTCCTTTTAAACACATCCTCGGGGTTTGGAACCGCATTCTGGAATGTTGCTGCGTGTTCCATCTCTACTTTTCAGGAACAGTTCTGGGCTGTTTTAGCTGTCTGAGGCTTATAAACAGCTGATCAAAACAGCGTCTATAAACAGCCCGGGGAAAAGTGTTGACCAGTTTATCGTCATTGGGACTTTCTAATTTGTGTGCGTATATATCTGTGTGTTTGTGTGCATGTTTGCACACATTTCCTGTTGAGTGGAATTTTATTTTGATAAATGTTTCTTTTCCGAGATCCTATGTCCCTGCACACTACGAGACAGTGTTCTTTTTATGCGCACTTATTTTTCTGTGCGCCTGTAGCATTAACCATGAGCATTCCATTCACAATGTAGTTTGTAAAGGTTCATCATGGTCCACTCTTTAATGCGGCACTATGCTGGCCTTCTTCCCACTGCAGAGGTCTCCTTGTGTGCCCTGTGTGAGCTCTGTTCAAGGGCGTTCCCATTCTGGAACTTCTTTGTGTCTGCCCTTGGGACGGTCCATTTTTGTAATGACTTTATGCAGGTAATCAGGCCGTGGCGCGGGCTAGTTATACCGCGCCATTGGCTTGCCTTTGGGAGCACGTGCAAGCAGGACTCGTGTCCGAGAGAACGTTCCGTCTTGTTTCCTAGAATGCCATGGCGTTCATTTATTTCTTCATCGTTAGCGTCATTTTCATCAGGAAAGATTTTTCTGTGCGGAAGATGAAAACCGTAGACAGAATTATCAAAGCTCTGTTCCTAATAAGGTAAACTGAAAGATTTCTTATCTTAGTGGATATATCGGTTAAAGAAACATAACCGTATGAATACCCTTTTAATTGTGCCAAAAAATAGATTCAGGATCATGCTGTAATCAAGGAACGCTAATCTCCTGACTCGTAACACCATTAGAGAAATATTAGCACCTTTAAAAAGTTACACCAGAGTCACAGCGTCCACCTGCCTCCTTAATTAGGCTTCTGCTTTCAAGTTCATACATGCACACAGACGAACCGATGAATAACATGGCAGATTAGAAGCCTTTTCGATCCCACCCTAAGCGCGCGATTGCACGTGTGAATTAGTTCACCACCAATACCGCAAGGGTTGAAGATTCCTGCAAAATGTTCCCGGAAATATATAATCAAGGACAGCTGAGTCGCTTATGAATCTGTGTCGGGGGGAAAAAGAAGGTGCATATGCTGAAGAGGCTGATATTCTCTTCTTGATTGCCAGAAGTTGTTTTGGATTTTTTATTTGATGTTTTTTGTTGTTTGTTTTTTCTTCTTCTTCTGGATTTGCGAGTGCACGGCCGAGGTTTTGAAGTCTAATTAGACATTGTGATAAAGGGGCGAGCTGCAGATTTGCTGGATGAGTCTTCATCTAGGAAGTCTTCGGTCCTGTCATGTAAGAGCTCAGTAACGTGTGCACACCTGCAGGTGTCGGATGCTGCTATGCTAACGCCAAATCTGCATGCTGGCAAATAAGCCCTCATCCTGATCTCTGGGCTTGTATTTTATTTGTAAGCTCCTTCTAATTTATTTAAGGAGAAGTGATATCAAACAAGCTGTATCCATCTTTTAAAAAAAAAAAAACACCAGTCCTCTTTTTTCTTTCTTTCTTTGGCTTAAAGGACAGTGATTGATTGAAGTGCTAATAGGTCTACACCCTTGTTGCTTTTGTGAATAATACAAGTTCCCAAATCAGGTTTTGTTAAAGAAGAAGAAACGAACTGAAATGAAGTTCTTTTTAACACAGCTGTTTCCCTTCAGTAAAGGAACAAATCTGAGCTTCACCTGAGATGGCAGCTTTTTTCCACAGTTAAACTACGTTCACTGCACAGCAGCTGTTTACTCCGAGATGCTGATGAAAACTCTCTTCTGTTCTTATGGTAGCAAGTAATTGTGGACGGTTTGTTTCCTCCCTGGAGGAGTGACTTTCAAAAGGAAGGTGTTAAAATAGCTCAATGTTCCTTGGCTGTAAACGAGTGATTTTTTGAGCTAACCCACCTCCCCTGGTTTGTAGGAGATAATTGCAGGATAAATGTGAATTCTTATCGCTCTGAAAGGCTCCTTGAGTGCCGTGTATCTGCAGTTGTATGAATTGAACAACTTCTTAACCAGTTCAAAGCCTGCCTCCAGTGGTTACCACCATGGATATCACCACCTTTATTTCATTTTCTAGTCTCCAGCTGGCCAAAAAGAGCGTCTGACCTCTCAATTTCTGCTTGTTCGAACGTTCAGGCTGCGTTTCTGTTCAGGTAGGGCAGCTCGCACCTTTTGAGCCGCCGTTCCACACTTTGCTTGTCATATGCGGTTGTGGTAATTCTCCATGGTGGTGTTCCACAGGCTGTGGCCTTCTCGCTGTGCTGCCTCAGTGGTGCGTCTGCTGCTGGGGAGAGGCAGTGCCCACCAGCCAATTACTTTAATGGGACGGGGAAGAAATAACCCACCTTCTTTAGTTTGCATTCCAGCACTTTGGATAAATTCTTTATCTCATAATTACACAGTAGGTGTGGTAATGGAAAATGTCTTAAGGACTCCGGGTTTTGCATGACGATGAGTATGTGGTGTGACCATGGATGTGGTGTTCTGTATCAGATATTCAGAGTTCATGGTCCTGGCAGAGGCGCAGGTCAGCTGACCACTCCAGAACAGTGGAGCACACAGCAGCGGTAATAATGAAGGCAGGAAGATTCTGTTCCTTACAGCGTACGATTTCTCGCACTCTGAGTCAGCCATGTGTGACGTTGTTTTCTATTCTTTTGCTTTGTGTCAAAGTTATGCTTTATAATTGTTTAATGGACTTCGTTTAAACAATTTTAGAATCTTCACTTTTTCCACTCGTTTGCTTCCATCACAGAAAATACTTCATAAATGTATTAATCCTTCATTGAAGTTGGCTGGTTGGTCTAATGAGCAAAAAATTTATATAGTCTTTTTTTATCCAAGGAAAAAATCTGCTTATATTAGATGGCCTTCATCTTTTTTTCATTCTTTTTTTTTTAAGCGTGTTTTTATTTTGCTCTCGAGTGGTCCTGTGGGGTCGGGGTGACGCTGCTCCTGTGTATCTGAATCCTTGACTGTTCACATCAAGTCTGTGCAGAATATATGAGGCAGTTGTAAAGCAGCTGTTGCTTGCTGGGCTTAATCGCCTTGTTTCTTTCCATCTAGTGGCAGATTTACAAAGATTCACCGTTTTATTAATTCATTTTCATTACGCTCAGGAATGTTGATTTTTATCACCATGTCCATGAAAGCATTTTTTCATTAATTAAACTGCAGAGAGTTGCTGGTTTTCTGATGTATGCTATGGAGAAACAGTAATTTCTTCTAATATTGTTTTCTAAAATGGCAGGTTACATAGTTCCTCTTTACTGATGTATTTCATAAATGCAAAGCTAGCAGCCCAAAGAGAGCTGTCGTAATATTAATATTCAGAAAATATCCATGCTCTTAAATGCAAAAGTTTTTGACATGTCCTTTACAGCGTCTCCTCGTTAACCGCACACTCCGAATCCAAACAGTGCCTAGCTGGACTAGTACAGCATTATCTCCATGTGTCTGTGGGAGTCGGTCCCTCAGCCTCTTCCTGCACTACAATGACAGATAATTGGTTGTGAAGGCCCATGCAGGAATGCACTGTAGGGTGTTGTGTGGTGAGAGGTACACATGCTTCTAACACTGGGGCACAACACAATGGCAGCATGTGCCTGGGGGCGATCTCAGAGGAAGGGGTGGTATGGTGGAAACGCGGTCTTGTTAGCACTACAGTGAAAGGTGAGCTGGATCTCTCAGTAGACATGTCAGAAAAGATCTCAACTTGTCATGGGTGTGTCTGTGTGTGTGTGTGTGTGTGTCTGTGTGTGTGTGTCTGTGTGTGCGCGCGCAACCTGACAAAACTGTCATTTTTATTTATTTTTTTTCCCCTCTTCCCCCAAATCTCTGCGGAGTCTGAGTGTGTGAGGTTGTTTATTATATGTGTGTCAGTTTTGATACACTCAGGAGGATGTACAGTTGAAGTAGCCTTCTTGTATTACTGATTTTTCTTTCTTACTATATTGAAAAATGCATGTGTGCATGTGTGCATGCGTGTGCCTTCCCCGTACTGGTCGGTGTCCATGCAGTTGGCGATTGGGGGGGCCCCACGTCAGCCTGCAGTGCAGCGCCGTGTCTCCTGACGCACAGGCGCACCCCAAGCACGCGGCTCGTACAGCGCTTAGCAGTGTGTTTCCTTAGACGCTGAAAAACCATTAGTAAGAGAGAGGCCCAGAAACCCAGACTCAGTAACTGCTCTACTTCGAAAACAGCTTGAATTGAAAGGTTCTGCTGAGAACCAGGGCTTTTACTTTGACAGTAATTTCCAGAAAAGACTAGTCTTGCATCCTTTTTTTGTAGAAGATGTTGGTGAACTTTAATATTGTAAAAGTCCATTCTTGCATTAAAACAGTGGCAGCTTTATCTGAAATATCTTCTTCTGTTTTGTGTCTCCTCACTAAACAAAAATCTTTTGACAAGGAAGAAGTTCCCCTGTGGACCACGAGCTAGAAACGCACCACCCTCTCACCCTCTCCCTTATATATTAGTGCTGGCTTTCTTTGATAATAAAACACTTAACGAGAACACTTGCTGTTTTGAAAACTTGCAGCAGTAATTTATACTAAAAAATATGGAAGATTATTTAAGTTTTCAGTTTTATCCACGTATTCAGTTTCTATTAAGAAAGCTGAGATTCATTCACAAAGAGAATGAGATGACCGTGCTCAGTAATAGGTCCTTAATGCTGATATCTTTGCCTTCATCACCTCTTATCTAGACATAATGATACCCTTTGACCCTGAACATTTTGGGAATGGATTGATGGGTAAATAAATAAATAGAATATATGTGGGTGAGTGGGTGGAGTGTATGTGGGTCTTTTGCTTTGAGCCATAACAGTGCTCCTCTGATCTACAGAACACGGTGTTCTGTGCATGTCAGAGTGCAGGATTCCTGCAGGTGTGTTAATGTGCTGTAGAGTGAAGGCGCTGCTCCTGTATCGATTGACTTCCTCTCCCCTGCATTCAGATACAGGCTGAATGCTTTTCAGATTCCAGTCGCAGTTAAAATGATTGATCATTACGCTAATCGATCATCAATGGGGTAAAACAAACACCCAGTGCCAGCGAATACTAAATGGATCCTGATTGTGCTTGAGCTGTGTGTGTCTGCGTAGGCTGTGTGTGTCTGCGTAGGCTGTGTGTGTTTACGGTGTGTGCTGTGAAACAGCTGCTGGGGTCCCCGTGTCAGTCCTCCACCAACACCCGGATGAAGTCTCTGTCCTTATTCACGGGCCCGTTTATGTTCAGACAGGAGGTTCTGATGTGGAGCGCGGTCCGCGCTGAAAGGTCTCGCCCCGCGGTGGCCCGACAGGCTGTTTTGTTCTCCTGCCGTGTTGGTTATTTTTGGCCACGAGGCTGATGGACCGACACAACAGCTGGCTGCTGTTTTTGCTGCTAAAGTAAGACGGACGTGGGCCAGGGGAAGCTGGGGGCGGAGCTGGGACCTGCTCTGGGTGGAGCTGGGACCTGCTGGGGGCGGAGCTGGGACGTGCTCTGGGCGGAGCTGGGACGTGCTCTGGGCGGAGCTGGGACGTGCTCTGGGCGGAGCTGGGACGTGCGGAGCTGGGACGTGCTCTGGGCGGAGCTGGGACGTGCTTGGTGCGGAGCTGGGACGTGCTCTGGGCGGAGCTGGGACGTGCTTGGGGCGGAGCTGGGACGTGCTCTGGGCGGAGCTGGGACGTGCTTGGGGCGGAGCTGGGGCGGACTGGCCTCCCTTTACTCCCTCCCTCCCTCCCTCCCCATTTCTAAAAGGAACCACCTTAAAGGATTAAAACTCGTACCGCATGGACGATGAGTAGGACTCCGTTGGGAGAGAACAGAGAGCAGGATGCCCCCTCCCAAACAAACACCCGACCCCGAGCATAGCGCCGGGCGCTCCGAGCCGCCTCTGACGCTTGCCGTGCAGACGGACTCAGGATTAGTTCCAGCTCCCTCCAGTGCCCCGCACGCACGGGGGCTCCTGGCAGGCCGTTTCCATGGCAATGCGCGCGACGGCGTGGCAGTGGCCGGAGAGGTAGAAATGATGTCTGCGGGAGGCCGCGTAGAGGGCGACCCACTCCACGCTAACAGGGTCTCCGCCTCGGATCGGTACCGCTCCAGTGCAGCACACCAGTCGTGTTCTCAAGGCCCCCGTTTCATTACGGCGCCAGCCTTCAGTGCTGCCTCGCCAGTGCTTAATGTAGCATGTTGTGCTGAACTTTTTCTGACGTTTTTCTAAGTCTGTCTTTCTTTTTAAGTGTGCACAGGCAGTTTACCTTCCACCACTGGTGATGCTCGCTGTTTGTTGAAGGTGAGGGAAATTTCCCACCATCAAAGATGTTTTACTCTTATTCAATCTGCACTCCAATGTATTTTTAGCGTACGGCCACTAGATGGTGCTGTGCAGCTACAGGTTGGCACCGGGTGTGCGCATGCGTGCGAGAGTGTGCACACGTGCAGGGCGGCCTGTCCAGAGGGGGGACAGACGTGTCGTCGTGCCCACGGTGTACAGAACACCGTCGCTCCGTCTGCCGCCGCCGTGTGGTGTGAACAGACGCAGGGGGGCTTGGGTCTCCCGTTACTCACGTGTGCCGGGCTTCATTCAGAGCCCTTTCACAGCTGACGTCCAGGGGAGACGTGCGGTCTGGGTAATGGGCGTGTGTCTGTCACTCTTTAACTCCGTTTACCGTTAAAGAATGGAATGTGGTTATGTATAATTCAAAGTGTATCGTAAATGAAAATTGAAGTGATGGATGTCCTTGGTAACAACACGCTGTCAAAGATGTTCGACTTCACCTTCATGAGCGCTTGGCTGAAGCTGCCATTGGTCCTCTGCAGAGGCACCTGCTGTAGTGTTTCATTTATCTCTTTGTATGTGGCTGTCAACACCAGTACATGCAGCACGACAGTCCGACGATAACGGACAAGTTGGTGCTTCTTCTTGGGTGGGAGGGGGGGTTTAGACTTTGTGAACTTGTTGAGTAAAACTTTAGTGGCTGTGTCGTGTTGGGGGGGGAATCTAAATGGGAATTGGCAGCACAGCAGATTAACTGTAGATTAACTGTAGATTAACTGTAGATTAACTGTAGGTGTCTTCAGTCTGGTGGCATTGTTTGTGTGATCATTTTTGTCCTAGCTGTTGCTTATTTTCCACCACAGACCTTCCGCCATAAAGGTCGGCGAGTTCCCATTCTACCCTGGAAACCGAAATCCGCACTACCAGAGTCCCCGGCCTGTGAAATGAATATAGATCACAGAGCAATTCTGCGATTTGACATGGTAAAAGCTGGTTGGGCTTTGTAGAGGGAGTGATGAGATCCTTCTGCAGATCGCCGCGTGGCAGACGGAGAGAGAGAGAGAGGGCGAGGGCGAGCGAGACCCGCAACGAGAGAGGAACCCTCCCGTGGGCCGACACACACGGGCCCAGAGCTCTTAATTACGTCCTGATGTTGAAAGGCGAGTGGCACCGTGGCTGCTGTGCTCATTTGCATTATGCATTAAGGTTGAGCCTTTGTGCTGATGAACAGTGCTGCTTCAGCTCTCTGTCCTTCTCAGCCTTCACTTAATGTGCCCACTAAAACCTTAAAACAGAGGAAATGGCAGCGCCTGCGTGACGCGAGCGCCCGTCTGCTCTCGCGCTGCTCTCGCGCTGCTCTCGCGCTGCTCTCGCGCTGGGGTGCACACGAGCTCATTCCACAGACTCTTCGCTTTTGTCCGATCTTAAATATGAGCAGTCGCTGAAATGAAGAAGAGGAAGCACTAGAGCGACTCACGGGTGAAGGGCCTCAGCCCCGTGTTCCTGATTGAGGGAGGGGAGAAAAACACTGCAATCCTTGTAAGCCAGGACACACACACACACACACACACACACACACAGCAGACATGCACACCCCA
The DNA here is from genome assembly GCA_020368025.1 of Brachyhypopomus occidentalis. Taxonomy (NCBI): domain Eukaryota; kingdom Metazoa; phylum Chordata; class Actinopteri; order Gymnotiformes; family Hypopomidae; genus Brachyhypopomus; species Brachyhypopomus occidentalis. The sequence goes on along the minus strand of JAGXOD010001399.1, from coordinate 6,103,581 downwards.
TTTTAAAACTTAAAACAGAGCCCACAGACCCTGCACTTTCACCCGGATGTCTCCGCAGAGCTGGCCAGGATCAAACGAGCAGCTTTCTGCTGCTGTTGAAAAGATTGATTTACTGCATTGTTGACATTTGGAAGCAGATCAGAGGTCTTTTTTATGATCGAGACATTGCGTACAAGAAAACAGGACAAACATATTTGCGGTGTTGTTCTGTAAGTGCTGTTGTGCTGGATGCTGCTCATGTAGCTCGTGCACACTCCGTACTTTGCACAGTCATCTTTTGTTTGGGGCTGTGTGGCCGGGGACATCCGTCCAGTCCAGGTGTGAGATGTGCGCGTTCAGCACTTTGACGTCGTTTCTTGGTGTGTCTCGGTGGTCGTGTCTCTTACGAAGCGCCGTTGTTAACACCCTTCTGCTCCTTGAGATTCCAGGCTTCACGTTCTGGATTTCACTTTAAGGTTTGGTGCTCCAGGAAGGGTTCCTCTCTTGGCGACAAGGAGGATTACTGCGTGAGAGAGAGAGAGAGAGAGAGAGAGAGAGTGTGTGTGTGTGTGTGTGTGTGTGTGTGTGTGTGTGTGTGTGTGTGTGTGTGTGTGTGTGTGTGTGTGTGGCATGTCGAGGCTGTGCGGAGGTGCTAGTGGAGGGGCCTTAGATTGTGTTCATCTAGGCAGAGAGCGACCAGCCTGCAGAACTGGGAGTGATTTGGCTTGTAATGAGTGGCAGGCAGCTCCCTGAGGGACCCTGTGGTTCTGAGAGGCAGCACAAGTGGGCCCGGGCCGGCAGCCATGTCTCTTACAGGCTGACCACCCACGTGTGTCTGGCTTGATCAGCGCAGAGAAAAAATAAATAAATAAAAAATCTTTAAAAATATTGTGGTTTTGCGGGGCTTTGATGTAGCTAATTCTGCTTGGTAGAGCTGGAAGAGATGCTTGGCGGAAATGGTGATGGCTAATGAGATGTTTGGGTCGTTTAGTGAAGTATATCCCCATGTGAGGAGCTGCCGAGTGACCAGCTGACCGGCCTGTGCTTCTGGTAACTGGCTGCAGCTGTTTCCCTTCACAAGTGGCCCGGTTCTAGAGTTTCTCTGTCAGGTCAGAAACTGTAAGCATCCTTGTTGAAAGGACAGCTTTGCTAAAGGCATTTATTCCACTTCTTCCACCTCGCGTGTTGAATGAACTCCTCTGCTTATGAAATGTTCTCTCCGAGATGCACAGAGGGGAACTCGTGGCTCCATTTACAGTAACGTGTGACGTAGGTGTTGGGAATTGGCACTGTTGGTTTAGGGTGTGTGAGTGCCAACCTACATGCTTTGCTGTGATCTCCCAACCTGTCGTGACATTTACAGTTGTAATGATGTTAACAACATTCGACAGCGTCACTTCGCGGACGTGTTTGGCTCTGAAAGACCAACACATTGTGACATTCTAGCATAACGGGTTGTTAATTATCATGACCACAGAAAGCTCCACAGGTTGATTGGCCGTTTGATGTTTTTGCCCTCTTTTGCTCTCCTCTCTGATTGGACGGGAGAGGCTCTGACATTTTGCAGGCATGGGTGACCTGTCCTTTAAATGGCTGATCAATTCCCTAAGCATGTCTGACATTTGCTTACTAGCTGCTATTTTCTGCTTGCATACAATTATGGACAGGACGGAAGAACAGCAAGCGGGAGGAAAGGAGGTGAGCTTTGATTTGGCCCCATGAAGAAAAAACGCAAAGCGCTTCCTTTGTTTCTCCTGACGTGTCGTATAAGGAGACGGCGCCTCGGCACGGGGGCGGTGTGTGAGCCCTACCGTACGGTCCAGCGGCACGATCTCCCGTGTCCGAGTCTCGGCAGCGCCACGTGGTCCTGCCATCCCTGGTCACCAGGTGCACTGCGAGGACTGGACAGTAGGGGTCGCTGTCTCCTCTTCTACCCGCGGCGCGCTGCTTCCCCTGGAACGGCCCCGCAGCTGGGTGCTGCTCTCATGGGTGTTGGGCTGTCTAAACAGGAGCACGGCAGATTTACATCCCCACATTGATAAAAAAAAAAAAAAAGAACCGCGTTTTAAAAGTCGCCCCCCACCCCAAATGTAGAACTTTACATATTCAGTTATTAGGAATGCGCAGTATAACTCTTTATTTGTTTACATCTCAGTAAACAAACACGTCCCTTCTCGGTGCTTAGGAGGAGGAAGTGGATAGAGCAAAACGCATGCTTGCGTGGTACGTGGGTAAACGTGCGGAGTGAAGAACAGGTTCTGCAGTTACCTGGGTAGGCCCCGCTTCATGGTTTATTAATATCATGACTCGCTCAGGGTTGATCTAATTGGCCTGTTGTCTGGTTGCTGGGGCTTGGCGGCAGACAGACAGCTCGATGCGTAACCCAGGGCATGCTCCAGGTTGTTTACTTCAGATGCTTTGATTCCCGACGCAGAGCGTCGCGAGCTCATCCAAGTCTGCGCTCCGAGCGCGTGAGGCCCCGCTGTCGTTCCTTTGGTGCTGCCGATCGGCGGGTTTGTGGGGAGACCTGATTGGATCAGATCACGTTTCCCGTGTTGGCGCGCAGCGACGGGAAGACGGTTCTGGCAGGCAGTGCCGGTTCGGGTCAGGAGGTCCGCTGTGGAGCGAGGGGTGAGGGAGCAAACTCTGCGGCGAGGATTGTGGGGGAACTGCGGGAAGTGACCGTGGCAACGGCTACGCCCTGCACTGCTGCGATGTTGTTTTTGTTGAAGCATCAGCGTGGCTTCCTGAGCGTCCCACAACAACTCGTGCTCCTGTTTCTGGATCTTTCCCCCGCTCTGCTGCTCTGGGCAGACCTTGGAGTACCGTCCAGTCGAAAGACAGTTCTCAATATATAAAAAAAAATGTTAAAAAAAGTTGTTCTGGATGATATGATTGTTTGGTATTTACAAATACAGCGTCCGAGAAAGAGACATGGCCCTGAGTGCCTGTTTAAGGAGGGTCTGAGCAGCCTTCTGGGGGTTCTACGCCACGTGCACATCACCTGCTGGTTGGGCGAGGGAAGGTGACTCCTGAGAAGGGGTAGGAGTGGGTGTGGGGGGACCAGCACAAAACATTTAACTCCCCGTAGTCACAAAGGCAGTCGCTATGGTGACAAAGGAGTTATGTGCTGTTTGCTAAAAAGGGAGTGAGGGATGACAGGAGAGAGAGGGAGATAACAGCGAGCGAGGGAGAGAGGGACAGAGAGAGAGAAAGGGACAGAGTGTGGAGGAACAGGGCAGAGCTGGTGTTTTGTTGGGAGCTGTTGCACCTCATGATTAAGACCTTGGTCTCCTGTGGCTAGAGTGGTTGAGGAAGCATCTCGTGGGCAAAAGGAGGAGAAAGGAGGAGCATGTGGTGAACCAGCCTGTTCAGAGCAGCCAAGAGTGATCACCTGCCACTGATCTCACTCTCACCTGCCACTGATCTCACTCACTCTCACCTGCCACTGATCTCACTCTCACCTGCCACTGATCTCACTCTCACCTCCCACTGATCTCACTCTCACTCACCCCCCACTGATCTCTCCCACCTCCCACTGATGTCACTCTCCCACCTCCTACTTCTCACTCTCACTGATCTCACTCTCACCCCCCCCACTTATCTCACTCTCACATTGAGTATACTCTCACTCTCACTTATCTCACTCTCACATTGAGTATACTCTCACTCTCACCTCCCACTTATCTCACTCTCACCCCCCCCCTGCTGATCTCACTCTCACATTGATCACACTCTCGCCCTCGATGGCAAAAAAAAAAACCCTGAATGTATCTCACTGGGGAAGGAGATAAAAAGTGGTTAGAATAATGGGAGAAGCAGACCTTAAGAGCACACGCAGAAGAAACAAAAGCACTTCTTTAAACAGATAGCTGAACAGAACAGTAACAGATACTCAGATGTTTGGGGGGAAACAGTTTTACTCTACTAAATCTCGTAGACTCTGGGGAAGATTGTGCTAGAGGTATGTGTGAATTAGGCTGTTAAACCTGTGAATCAGTGTCGGTCTCTATTGTGAGGTGAGGGACAACCAAGGTCCTTTAGCTTAGACTCCAAGGAACTAAGCGCACACACACACACACTCACACACACACACACACTCACACACACACGCGCTTCCTCTTCACACACGTGTTCATAGGTGGTTAGGGAAAACCACTCATGCCAGTGATGTGTAAGTCTTGGGTGGATGGAGACATTAAAGTTGTGTTCATTTATTGTCTTCCTCTGTTCAGATCTCTCAGGAGATCCGTCCCTCACGCCCAATCCCCTCTGCTACCCGCCGTCTTCTCACACTGCGTTTGCAATGCCCTCAAGGTCTTTACACTGCAAAGTGTGTAGATCTCCTTCTCTTCCTCCTTTGTAAAGACGTCTGTTAATGAGAACTCGTCTAGAGGGGGATGTCGGGCCAGACGTGGAGGTGTCACATGACGTGTGATGTCACAGTTCGTCTTACCTATATGTTGTCACCTTGAAGGAGAAGGATTTAATTTAATGGGAAACGTGTGGGGTGATTTCATGCTGGAAAGCAAAAAAGAGACTAGCACCGTTCTCAGTTACGGCAAGGAAAATGCATAACTGCTTGTACAGATCATGCATAAATCAATCTCCTCATTATAGCACAGTGCCTCTGAAGACTTTTCACAACAGCAGATCTGCAGAAGAAGCACATGTTCCTCTAACGGACACGCCATGTTCTCTCACAGCTGTTGGGTCACCATCGCTTGAGTTCTGCTGCGTTGATGGTGCTGTTACAAACACACGCAAAAACATACCCATCCTGCCTGCTGTAGGGTTTGTTCAAATGCAGAAGTGGATCCAACTGGATCTGGTCAGCAGGTTCCTCTGATAGGAAGTCGCTGTATGGAGCTTGAGTCAGTGGTGTGTGTGTGTAGGGTGTGTAAGTGTCGGTGGTGTGTGTGTGTGTAGGGTGTGTAAGTGTCGGTGGTGTGTAAGTAGCAGGTGAAGGATGATGGAGGAGCGTGGGGCTGGGATTACTGGAGACGCCACGGGAGGAGACTCATGTGTACGCTCTCCGTCCCTTTCTCTCAGGGAAGTCTGAAGAGCAGCAGACATCAGATATCTCCTCAGGAGTTTCTCGCGGAGCTGAGAAGTGGAGCTACTGACGAGAGGCTGTTTGCATGTCTGGATTCCCTCAGAGTGTCCCTCACTAGCAAGCCAGTCAGGTAGGTGTATACACACATGCACACACACCACATGTGCGCGCGCGCGCACACACACTCACGCACACTCCCCCCCCCCAGTTTCTTTCCTTTAAACTCTACCCTTCCACCTACTCCTAGCTGTATACATGCGCACAAACGCTTCACTTGAACACACACACACACACACACACACACACACAACTTTCTCCACCTTACACGACCCCACGACCCCTCTCCTCTGACCTTTGCTTTCTGGATAATATCTAACTCCTGTGCCAAGCCCCTCTGTGTCGGCTTACAGCAGCACTGCATGCTGGGAAACATTAATATGTATGCTGGATGCCTGCTATGCTGGAGGTTTTTAATTGTTTGATGCTGGTCGTGGCGAGCTCTCCTGCTGTTCCTCCGCATTTGTACCATAAACATGATCCAAGCATCTCCATCATGGAGAAGGAGCGATAAATATTTTTTTTAATAATTCCGTTTTTACGGGGTTTTTTTGTTTGTTTGTTTTGAGCAGTGCAACTACCTTAAGTTAGTGCTTTGTTTCTTGAGCAGAGAGGTGGGGTGGTTCATGCTGTAGGTGTGTGGGGTTGGTGGGCTTGAGCAGAGAGGTGGGGTGATTCATGCTGTAGGTGTGTGGGGTTGCTGGGCTTGAGCAGAGAGGTGGGGTGATTCATGCTGTAGGTGTGTGGGGTTGGGGGGCTTGAGCAGAGAGGTGGGGTGGTTCATGCTGTAGGTATGTGGGGTGGGGGCTTGAGCAGAGAGGTGGGGTGGTTCATGCTGTAGGTGTGTGGGGTGGGGGGGCTTGAGCAGAGAGGTGGGGTGGTTCATGCTGTAGGTGTGTGGGGTGGGGGGGCTTGAGCAGAGAGGTGGGGTGGTTCATGCTGTAGGTGTGTGGGGTGGGGGGGCTTGAGCAGAGAGGTGGGGTGATTCATGCTGTAGGTGTGTGGGGGGGGGGGCTTGGGGAGAGAGGGTGGGGTGGTTCATGCTGTAGGTGTGTGGGGTGGGGGGCTTGAGCAGAGAGGTGGGGTGGTTCATGCTGTAGGTGTGTGGGGTGGGGGGGCTTGAGCAGCAAGAGGACATCAGCGGGTCTTTGTCTGCTGTGCGTGTCTCGTGGTCTTTGGGTGTCGTCACTGGCCTTGTTTAGCTTTTCTCTCACTTCATGCTCTGTGTTCCGCTTGTGCCTCATCCCTGCCGCACTGCCTGCATATTTAAAACAATATCTTTTGTTAAATTGCTGCTTTAAAAATGGGCTGAAAGAGAAGCTCTACGCAGACGTGTGAGCTGCGTCAGTCGTGATGGGGAGGGGGCAGACCAGTCCTGAAACCCCACTGCACCATATATAGTTAGTTGCCCTTTTTCGTCTGAGCTGTTTCTGTCCCTGATTACAGGGGATCCAGGAGATGGAGAGAGACGCACTAGTTCATGCAGATAAAGCTATTACCTTCAGTTCGGGTTAATCTGGCGCACGCCATCTTTCAGCGTTTCAATATGGGAAGCTTGAGTGGGCCAAATCAGCCTTCCACGTCTTTAGAACAAGGACTGCGGGATGAGGAGACGAGTAAAGATGCTAAACCGGTGCCCTTCTCCCCGCATCTTCTATTGGCGTAATTCCTGAAACGTCAGGGTTTCTATTGGCTCTCGGGTTCACTGTGTCCACACGTTCCAGGCGTGAGCGTCGCCGTAGGTGTGCGCCGCCGCCTGCCGGGAGCGATGCTGTTTCGCCTCGGCCGTAGCTCCACGTCCCGCGTCGCGAGGTTGGAAAACTTTGCTAACAAGTCCATTTGCCGTTTTCGCATGCGTGTCCCGGCTACACGGCTCCGAGACCCCCGCTCTGCTCACGATCGTGTCATTACTCCAGTTTGTTTCTATTCTGTAATCATTAAAGTTCACTGTGCTGGGGACGCAGTTTGTGAAGCTCGTTATTCATCACACAACAAAGACACCCCGTCACCAATATTGCCACACCATCTAGTCACATGAGTTGCACAAACCTTCTCTCAGTCTGAATTTATTGACTTGTGCCCGCACGCGAGGGTTTGAGCAAATGAGCTTCATGGATGTGCTTTTACACACACACACACACACACACACACGCACACACACAGGGGTGCTTTCTCACTCACATACAGAGATGCTTTCACACACATACACTCACACACACTTGCACAGACGCTTTGACACACACTCACAGAGACGCTTTCACACATTCCTAGAGAGCGCAGATTTGTGTTCGTTAATGTTCCTTGCCCGCAGGGGTCTGCATTAAGACCACCGTGGTGAAGATGGGAAGAACAGTGGCTGGACCGTGGTTGAAGAACAGAGAGCGTGAAGAACATTTAATCTTCAGAGTGACAGAGAGAAAGAAAGAGAGAGATAGATGATCGCAGACGCAGTCATCTCCACCATACATCCTCATTCTTCACCTCTCTCCTCTCAGTAGGCCCTGGATGGGCCCTGGATGGGCTCAGACACACAGGCCCACTTTCCTCATGAGCGCCCTGACGCGTTTGCCTTCACACACGCGGCCGTCCCATAAAAAAGACGTTTTAGGAGAACATGTGTCTGTCAATGAAGGCTTAAGGCATCAGGAAGCAGTGGTCATCTTGCGAATGTCTGCTAATCGTGCAATCTAATGTAATCTGCTCTTACACGGTCACGGACATTCATGGACATGCTGCAGGAATAAAGGGATGGTCTTTCTTTTGTCCAAAAAACTAAATTCTGTCTTTTTCGTTTGCTCCCTGACTCAGCTGTTCAGTCAAAGCTAAACACGTTCAACAAAGACTCCAAACGGCTCTGGCCACCCGCGTCTGTGGTGCGGAGTATGTTGTCTGTTTTTTATGCCATGCCCTTCCGTATTCTGCTTCCACACTCCACCACTCCAGCTAAAATCCTGTGGTTTTAATATCAAAGCCCCCCAATTCCAAGTCTGTCTGTTTGTGTTTTTGTTTGTTGGTGGTGGTTGTTGTATAAATATTTTCTGACTGGCTTCCAGACTGTGTGATGTGCATTATAAACTCTCATCTTCCAGATGTTCCCTCTGTATGTCTCTGACAGCAGTGACAGGAAGAGTCTGCCACCCCCGTGTCTTGTCAATGTCACGTCTTGTGTTTAAGTGCTTGCTGTCAGAGGTGACGACGCTACCATTTGATGTTTGTTTCTGTTATGTCAAACTTTAAACACATCCTAAGGTCTCTGTCTCTGGGGACACGCAGTACATGGGCTGGTGGGGGGGGAATCATTCTGTCTTGTAAGTTCAGTATACATCTTTCAAATTTCTTTGAAAACATTGATTTGTAAAATATGGTCATTGATTCAAAGATTGTTTGAAGGCAGTTTGAGAATGTTTAGGTGTGTTCTAAAGTTTAGTTTTCGCTGTCATTGTGGCTGGTTGCAGCGCGTCATTGTGGCTGGTTGCAGCGCGTCATTGTGGCTGGTTGCAGCGCGTCATTGTGGCTGGTTACAGCGAGTCATTGTGGCTGGTTACATGTTTCTCAGCACTGTGAGGGTTACGGTTATGCTGACATGTCCATCTAAATCCATATAAATTCTTCTTCAAACTGGGAAGAATGGGTAATTCCTTTGCTTTTGTTTTGTTTGATCTGGTCTGGAGCCACAGATGTGTGTGTGTGCCTGTGTGTGTGCTTGGTAGACAGGTGCTGATATTGGTAAATTGCATTTTGTGCTTGTCTGTGTCTGAATGCAGGTGTGGTTAGCAAAGCTTACCTTTCAGCTGTCTCCTGTTTGATTTTTGCTCAAACATCTTTCTTTCTCTATTTCTTTCGGCATTTCTTTTAGAGAGAAACACACACACACACACACACACTCTCTCTCTCTTTCCTCGTCTCCTCTCCTCTGTCCCCAGATGGAGGGAGGTTAGCACTGGCCTGTGTCGAAGGTGTTGAAGGAGAATAATTTATTCTCATATCCCTCTTCCCCGCTCAGGCGAGGACTGTGATTGGACGAGTGAGTGATGCTTCTATTACCCCCCCGAGCCGCCATGCGCCACATCACTCCCATCCCCCTCCCCCAGACTCTTTTTTTGTGTCAGTTCAGAGGTTCGTCCTCCTGTCACAGAGTGGAATGCTAAATGCTTTTCAACAGACACCTGTTTGACTTTTCTGGCTTCCTTGTGCTCTGCCAGCAGTGACTGGTTAAATATTGAGTAGGTTGTCCCCCACGACCCTGGAGCCGAGTGGAAGGATGACTACCCTTTTCACTCCTGCTTACGACTCCGCTAGATTAGAGTGCCACCCCTCTACTTGAACAGCGTTTAACGTCCAGCAGACGTCTTGCGTGCCTTGATTCGCCTCCGACAAGGAGACGGTGTTTTCGGCGATTGCGTTAATGCTGGTGTTGAAGCAGCTGAACTGGAACTGTGCTCGCGTGTCTCGAACCGACGGCGATGGGGCTGTAACGTGCAGTAGCGACTCCTGCGGACGTCTCGGGACGAATGAGGCATGAATGTGGTGCTGCAGGCTGGGGTCTGATTGAAATGCACACTCTGTCTCCGTCTATCATTTGCCCCGGGGTAATAGGGGCGTGATCTCCTGTCCTACTCTTCGCTGATATTCCCGCTCAAACAATGGGAGATCATTTTTCTTGTCCTTCAAATAAGATCCTCTCCAGTTACCGCCGCATCACCAGTGTAACAGTGGGGTTCACGGCCAATTTATCGCCGTGTGAATGCAAAATCAATACAGACAAGAAATAAAAACCCTTCCTCTCCGGGTGTGTACAGCAAAGGTCTGTTTCCGCCGTTAAAGTAGTTTACAAAACTCTGGGAATGAGGAGGGAGGTCACTGATATCAGGGGAAGCTACAGCCTTGTGTGCCCAGTATGTCAAGGTCTCAACCCCCCTCCCCCTTTCTATCCTCTCTCTCTCTCTCTCTCTCTGTCTCCACCTTCTTTGCTCAGTGTCGGGATTTGGGGCCAGATGTTCTCAGTGCCAGCGAGCGTCATGATATGGAATTTGATGCAGCTCATTTATGGGCCTGTAAAGTCGTCTGCCCTGCAGATCTGACCGATCTGGAGCTCCCTGCAAAGGAGAAGACCTCCCTTCACCAAAGGAAAAGATCTCCAAAATCATCACCAAAGCCCTTTTACAGGAGATCTGCCTTCACCAAGGCCCTTTTACAGGAGATCTGTTCTTCCCATGCCTCCTTCGTCCTGCATTCCCTCTCTAATGATGCCCATTCTTAAAGAACCGGCAGGGCTCCTGCCAGCAACATGCAAGAATTCACCTTGCAGACAACTGTTTGTGACAGGTCTCTGACACTTGCCTCATAGAGGGGGGAGGGGCTAGAGAGAGAGAGAGAGAAACACCTTTGGCACTGTAGTCAGGCAGAGCTTTCACACGCTGGCTGTAAATGGGACGTTATGGTGCTGTTGTGTTTGGCATGTAATAGTTTTGAAGTGTTGTGCGAGACCACAGGGTAACGTGATCCTGAGCGCCCCTCACACCTGGCCTGGCTTGATCTGCCGCCAGGGTGCCTGCTGTTCTTTCAGCACCTGTTTGGCATCGAGAGCCTACCGAGAGTGTATTTGATTTGTTAGAAGGTGAGTGATAATTACCGATCTGGAGCGGGCGACGGGGTGTTTAATGCGTGTTATGACAAGAGGGTTGTGGTGTTTGTTCATGATATTGTTCGAGTTTGCCGTCCCGTCGCGAGCTCTGGCGCTAATTGTATGGCGGAGTACTAAAGTGACGTTCAGGTGGCAACACACTGGCCTCCTGCACGTCTCCATCATGCTAAGTGTCATTTTGGACGCTAAATGCACTTTGAGCCATCTGCCTAATTCTGTAGCGGGTTTCTGTCGCCTGGTTTCTGGGACGTTCTCTGTACCGCTGTCCAGAACCTCCAGCTCCGAGCTGTGCAGGGCTGGCGTCCTGCGGCGGTGCGTGCCGAGTGGCTGCGCCCGGCATGGCCTGTGCCGATTGGCTGCGCCCGGCATGCCCTGTGCCCATTGGCTGCGCCCGGCATGGCCTGTGCCGATGAACCCCTCACTCTGCCCCCTGAAGGCTCAGCATAAGCCCAGCAACCCTGTACCCCACCTTTCACGCTCCATCACTCACACTTTCTCTGTCTTTCTCTCATTTTCTCTCTCTTTGCCTGCCACTGTATGTCTCTCTCTTCCCCTACCCAAGCCTTCCCCCCCAAAGAATGGAAAGATGTTTAAAAAAAAAGAAGAAAAGAAAAGAAATTCACAAACCAAATGGCCTTTGACAGGCATCAAAGAGTTCCCTTGCACTGTGTTACAACACAGTCCCATTGTGATGTGCATAACAGAAACAGTCCCATCACCACAGATAAGACAGAAGCTTAAACGTTTAGCTGCACTACAGTAGATCCTGATTGTAGAGGGGCCTGGCTTGTAATGGGTGTTTTGCATTAAGATGCAGTAGGCTTGCTCAGTATCAATATTCAAGCCATGTGCTAATGGCGTATGGAAATGTATTCCTTGTGTATTTTGAAGCACTTGATATCTTTGTTAATAAACCAATATCTCATAAATAATGCCACATGTTTCTCTAATAAAGACCTGCAGCTGATTTCACAGATAAACGTTGTAGTTTGAGAGGTAGAGCTCTCTCTCTGTCTCTCTGCTCTCTCTCTCTCTCTCCCTGTCTCTGTCTCTCTCTCTCATTTATGTATGTGTTGTTTATTCTCCACTCCCTGTATTGATCTCTGTGAGATGGCAGTGCCCCTGTTGGCCTGGCTCTGTTTGCCAGTGTGAATCCTGCCCGTTCTCTTTCTGAGGGGGTCACAGGTGTTTTCCTCATTCAGTTCTGCTGCTTTTGTTTTTTCCACTTAACTTCAGCTGTTTGCCCTCTAGTGTAATTCTCTCTTTCCCCAGATGGGGGCTCTTGCCCTCTTGCCTCTTTTGCCCCTCAGTGTGAATCTTGCCAGTGCCCCCCCCCCCCCTCACCCCAGCTGGGGCGACCCAGAACCAAAGTGCAGGAGGCCTAATTGTATTAAATGGACATGATAAATGGTGGTGACACACAGGTGGAAATTGGTTTTTGATATTATATTAAACCTGACCTTCAGGTTTAAAGCTTCAGATTTGTTATTTTGTCAGAGCACAACGCAGAAGGTGTTTGGACGGCCTCAGTAAGCAGTGTGATGAGAGTCTGAAGCCCGGCTTGGTCACACTGGGATATGAACCTCCGGGTGGAGGCTGGCAGGGACTCTCGCCAGCTCTCTGTACTCTTCCTATTCATCATCTCTGACAAGCACTTTATTTCTCCTCTTTTCAAAATTTGCAATCTTGTTTCTGCATCTCTGGTTCAAGGTCTATACGGTTTTTTTTTTTTTCTTCTTCCCATGCTGACAGTTCGAAAATCTCTAATGAACCGATAGAACTGGTTTCCAAACCAACAGTAACAGCTCATGGCACGCGGTAAGCTGTTTGTGCCCACACAAACGCACAGCAACTGGTCTGATGTGTGATTAGAGTCTCTCGCCGGTCTGAGTTCTGCCAAGCCACCAAAATCAGGCCTGCAATTACATCGATGGACTTGATGATGGATCTCATTGAATCAGACAAGGGTACTCGAGAGAAGAGGAGAGGAGAGCGACGAGGAACAGGCAAGGGGAGCAGATCCGGTGACTGGAGATACTGCCACGCTCTGACAGAATGATTGAGAGAGTTTGAAGAACAAGAAAGTGAGGGAAGAAGCTAGTGCGGGCCCAGCAGGCGTGGCCCTGGGGGAGCGTGGTGAAAATGAGAGAGCTGGAGCAGCAAACGGAGCTCTTCCTGCTGGAGATGAGTGGCTCTGTCCCGTGCTGCGCTAGTCACATACATACCCTTCCACTTATTTAAATCTGTTAATTATCATTGCTGCACACCAGATGAAGACTGGCACAGTGACACACCAGCAGGATTGTACACGAACACCCTCATATAACACACAGGATAGAGTTCAGTCGTGGGAAATGGGTGTAAATCTCGGACCTCACAGTGGTTCAGGGTGATTACAATTCTTCAGCACACGATTCAGTGTGATATCAGTTTTCGAGTGCATGATTGAGTGTGTCATGAAATCACAACTTTCACAAGTTTCTTCTTTGGTGCTCCTCCTCAGACCTGGTAGCCCAAACCACAGACCTGGTAGCCCAACCCACAGACCCGGTAGCCCAACCCACAGACCTGGTAGCCCAACCCACAGACCTGGTAGCCCAACCCACAGACCTGGTAGCCCTACCCACAGACCTGCTTCCTAAACAAGACAAAACTGCAAAATCTATATATTCAAAATGTTTCCAGAGACAGTGGTGATTTTGGACAGACGTCTTGCATCAGGTCTGCAACCAAAGTACACACATTTCTACCCTGACCTTTGTCTGAGTAAAAAAAAAAAAGAGATGAGGACTAGACGTTAACGCTGCTCACCTGGAGCCAGGAGGGAGTACACACCACCTACATGAGCCTGGTTGTGCTGTAAACTCAAGCCCAAAGACAATACCATTAGTTTTGATTAGCCTTTTTTTTAGATTGGATTTTATTAAACGAGCACTGCTTGATCCTGGCGTGAGTTGTGTGCAAAAGAGAACGTTAGTCACGCGGCCCCATTTGTGGTGTGATTCAGTGGCAGTTAGTGGAAGTGCTGGAGAAAGTGATGGATTGGGTTTTGGTTGCTCACGGGGGCAACATAATGTGCTGTGTCTGGCGCACGCTGTGCTGATAATTCCTCCTGGTGCTGCCTTATTCTGTGCATGGCTGAACCCCATATGTGTGAGCGTGCTGTCAGCATGCTGGCAAACTCACTGCTGTGGCTCGCTAGTTATTATGTGCGTAGAATTGTGTGTGTGTGTGTGTGTGTGTGTGTGTGGGGCCGGATGCATGCTATGTGGTGGGCGTGACCATGCTGTCCGTGTGTGTGCGTGTGTGTGTCTAAGTAACAATTTTCTGTTTGTGTGTGTGTATGTGAGTAAGTGTGTGTGTGTGTGTGTGTGTGTGTGTGTGTGTGTGTGTGTGGGATAAAATCTGCTCGCTTTAAGATTTCTCCACCCCCAGACTGTCATGCTTTGAAAAAGCTCCCTATACCAGTGCCTCTAACCATAGGCTTGCTTCTCATTTATCTCAGCCTCAAAGGAGGTAGGGGTGTCTGTGTGTGTGTGTGTGTGTGTGTGTGTGTGTGTGTGTGTGTGTGTGTGTGTGTGTGTGTGTCTGTGTATGTGCTCACATGTGGCATCCTATACTTTTCTTAATGTGATCGTATTGGTAATGGTTAGGGAGGGGTAGATGAGGCTAACAAATAGCCTTAAAATCCTGAACTATATTTCAGAGGGGCAGTAAACAATAGCCAATCTTGAAATTAATGAGACTGAGACTTGCTGTAGACTTGCTGTAGACTTGCTGTAGACTTGCTGATTTTTTCATGTCATCGTTCCGGCAAATTCTAACACGTTTTTGCATTTCCATCTTTCCCATTTTGAGGAGTGGAGGAATTTGCCATTATCTGAATGAGTTGAGCGTGGAGCTTGTGGAGCAGGGCGAGGGCAGCGAGCGCCAGCAGAGCTCTTCCTCATGTGGGCTTGTGTGGCTCCACATCTCTCCTGCTCCCGCCACGCCAGGGCTCCTTCTGGAGACGGCCCTATCGATCCAGCCCACGCCCGGTTCCTGCTGCAGGTTTGAGCTTATTAGGGGAGCTCTGTGTTTACAGCTTGTGGTTGGACCCTCGGGGGGGGTGCGCGCACGTGTGTGTGTGTGTGTGTGTGTGTGTGTGTGTGTTTGCATCTCCTCATCAGAATCACGAGCGAGAGCTGTATCATTTTGTCGGACTGCAGCGTTGCGTAATTACAAGGCTTAATCAGTGCAGTTGTTTTGCTGATTAATTGATCGAGATAAATTGGATTTGGCTTTTCGCTCTTAGCTGACGGTTGTTTCTGGGGAACTCCGGCGTGGAGCTGAGCTTCTCGACGGAGCCGCGAGCAGCTTCCCCTCACACAGCTTCATGGTTCCGCAGGCGAATGTTCTTTTTTTAGACTACCTCCGCCAATCTTATTTTCCCATGTAGATGTGCCCATTGATAAACTTAATACATGCGGAAGCTTGTGGAGACTAGTGTATTTTAAGTCAAATCCACTTTTGCCCTGTGCAGGTGACTACGCGGCTCATCCTGGGAATACTAATAACCATATGTGGCTTTGGCTAGAGTTGGGCCTGCGCTTTGGCTTCCCTTTGGCTCACTGATTCTTCCTTCCTCAAACCTCTTACACTGATGCAAATCCTCTCTCAGCGTGCTTACATATAGACTTTGCTAAATTGGCTCCCCTTTGAAAATGCCTTTCCCAGAGCAGGTGCTGGCCTCCCAGCGTGCACTGGGGGAGGCTTCGTGAACAACTCCAGACAGGCCTATCAATCTGAATTTCTAATCCGCCATTTCAGTCTTGTTCTGAGGCTCATTTGCCTGCAATTCAAATGTCAGCCGGTTGAGTTCCTGGCTGCTGTTGGAAGCCTCCTGCTCCTTGTACAGTATTCACAACTAAAGCTTCACACCTCCTTCACCTCCTTCACTCCTTGTTTCCCAGCAGAAGTTTTTACAGAGTTAGTTTACACATGACCTTGATGAAGTCAATTCATTCCTTATCTATACACCTTCTCTCTCTCTCTCTCTCTCTCTCTCACTCTCTCTCTCACGCTTTCTCTCTCTCTCTCTCTCTCTCTCTCTCTCTCTCTCACTTTCTCAATCTCTCTCTCTCTCTCTCTCTCTCTCTCTCTCTCTATATATATATATATATATATATATATATATATATATATATATATATATATATATATATATATAACGATTGCTCAGAGATTTTGGTCCACATTGACATGACAGCAGATCTGTCGGCTGCACATCCATGATGCAAATCTCCTGTGCTGCCACATCCCTGTGGAGGTCTATTGGTCTATTGGTGACTGTGGAGGCAATTTGAGTGCAGTGAACACATTTGAGTACAGTGAACTCACTTGAGCACAGTGAACTCAGAACTCAGAGTTCAGAGCAGCTCTTCTACATACCTCTGCTGCAGTGAGTGCTTATTTGAGTTCTTGTTGCCTTTATAGCAGCTCGAGCCAGTCTGGTCATTCTCCTCTGGCATTAGCGAGGCATCTCTGAGAGTGCTGCACACTGTATATTTACTCTCTGTCGACTCTTCTCTGTAAATCCTAGAGATGGTTGTGCATGAAAATCCCAGATCATCAGTTTCTGAAATACTCAGTCCAGCCCGTCTGGCACCAACAACCATGATGCTTTCAAAGTCACTTAAATCACCTTTATTCGCCATTCTGATCCTCATCTTCAGTGGCTCGTCTTGACCATGTCCACGTACCTAAATTCACTGAGCTGCTGCCATGTAATTGGCTGATTAGATATTTGCATTACTGAGAAGTTGAACAGGTGTAGCTAATATAGTGGCCTGTGTGTGTGTGTGTGTGTGTACTTTGTATAAATGCTCTCATTTTGTACACTGCACTGGTTTTGTGTGATATTGAAGCTGTATTCTCACACCAATGCCTTCCAGAACCACTGTGCGATTGTTTCTAAGAACCCCAACCTGTGTGAACCGGTGTGAAAGACACCTGTTTCTGAGCTGTTGGAGAGGGTGTGTGCATGGCAGAAGGGAAGTGATATTGATTTCTCGTCTGTGTGAAGCCTGTCCAAACCACTTCCAACACAGGCTTCATAGCATGGAGCACATCGTCACCTCCCTCCTGTCTTCTCCTCTCTTTCTTTAGCTCTCTTTCATTCTGTGTTTGTCTGCCGTTCCTCAGATGGTGTCAAGATGGAGCATGCTTTACTGACTGAGCTGAAGGCTTAGAAGGAGCTTTCTCCCGTGATGTGTAGTTGCTTCACACACTTGGACAGCAGTTCTAACAGTTTGGCTCTTAGAATATGTACCCGAAGCAGAGCTCAATCTTGAGAGCTAGGGTTGTCCACCACACGTGTCAACAGAAGCACTGCAAGGTGATCTATTAACCTGCTTCCCATCTGTGAGGACAACAGGACACCGAATTGTGAGTTTGTGATATTAGATTGGAGTTAGCCTTGTGTTCCTGATGTACGTTTTTGTGTTTTAAACTTTTCTTATACACACACACACACACACACACACACAGATTCACACCGATGGAGGCGTGAACTTTGAAGCCTGCACGTGTGCAGTAGATCGAGATCGCTGCACGGATACGGCTTTGATTTAAGGTTTTGATTTAATGTCATGAACTTGAATAATTTGTTACATTTTTGTGTCGGTCTCAGGTCATTAGTGCTTTTGATTTTCCTCTGCAGGCTTTACAAGGCGAGAAAGGGTGAGAGAGGGGGATGGAGAGAGAGGGAGGGATGGAGAGAGAGAGAGAGCGAGGAATGGAGAGAGAACGAGGAATGGAGAGATGGAGAGAGAGAGAGAATGATGGGGAGATGGAGAGAGAGAGAGGGGGTAGAGAGAGAAGAGAGAGAATGATGGAGAGAGAGAGAGAGAGTTGACATGTAACTTCTGACTACTGTTTCAGAATTATGCATTTCTCCTCATAAACAGCACTTTTCAGCTTAAGAGTCCACATGAATCACAGAAACAGCTCTCCACAGAGTGCACTGACCAATATCAGATTTCCTGCTAAGTGTGAAGTTTGAGACTATGACTACTCACATTTCTTTGGAGTACACAGGACATGTGGAGTTAAGAAACTGCGATGACATTGAGTCAGAGTCCGTGTAATCATTTGTCTTTTTTGGGTTAGTATTTGAATTTTATTGTTTATCACGTAAAGTCTCATTTTACATTTTCACCATTTGTCAATATTCCAGTGTGGTTTCCCAATGGGAATCGACCCCACAACCTTGCTGTTGGTAGCATCTCCCTCTTCCTGCTCTGGTCTTTAGAATATAGATATAAGATGTAGTGGCGGCCAGACATGTATGTACTGCTTTATAAGTGAAATGGAGAGGTCTTAAAAATAATGGACGAGGTGTTACTGGCTTATTACTGGTGGATCCTCAGTGTGTAATACGTAACCTAGTCTACATTGTCTTTGTTCCCCATTCCCGCCGTTCTCTATACTGTCACGTATATGTTAGTGGTCCATAAAACAAGCAAGTGAAATAAATAAATCTTAGACAGAAGAGTTTTAAAAGCTACTGAAGTTGGATATCTCGGTGAGCACACAATCTGACCACTGTGCAATTTCCATTCTCGATTGAATTAACCTTCTCAGATTCCAGACAGTGCTGATGTCAGAGAGCACGCGGCATCGTGAGCCACCCTCCGCGGACCAGAAAAGACGGCATCGCCGCGTTCCTGGCTAACCTTGACACTCGTGTCGCGTCTCCTCATGCTAAACTTCAGTTCAGTCCTTTGCCGTGGTTGCTCTGTCATTTTATTCTTGAGAGATACGCTGCTCCCTGGACAGAAGCGTCCCATCAGTGAGACGTTCCCTCTGGGTGTTGTGATGCAGAGGTGGTCCCTCCTCACGGCGCGACTTAGCTTACGGTTTAGCATGAACTTGCCAATTATTCTTCTCTGTTCAAGGATTTCCTTCAGAAAAGGTTTAACTAATTTGTGGCCCTTTAAGGATTTTAGCGTGGTGTTTTGCATCAGGTTTGATATGCCTGTGTTTGGGATAACTAGAAATTTTTTTTTGATGTTTTCATTGATTTCTAAGTAAATTAGTTTTTATTGATTTAATACTGTATTCATTAGTTTATTTCTTTTATCTTAAAACATTCCTATTGTCCCTGCTTTTTGGCTGTGTTGATCACATGCACTGAGGCATGAGGATAAAAGAGTTCTATTGGTTCCCAAGCGTAAACTGCCATTTGCCCTCAGCCAATCACTGTCCAGTTTTATCATCGCATTGCCTCGAGAGCCGTCTGTGGGGTTCCACCATTATAAATCATATATAGCAGTGTGTGTGTGTGTGTGTATATATATGGTGGAGGTCCTTCTGAGTGGAGACTCTGGGCTCCTCTCTCCTGTCGTCAGTGGGCTGAGGAGGGTTTGTTGGACCCACAGCTGTTTCAGGCCGCTCCCGGTTAGCGTTTTATTTTGGGCTGATGCCGGGTCCGCCGTGCCGCGTCGCCGGGGCAGGTAGCGCAGCCTTGGGGCAGAATCTCCGCAGGGACAAGGGGGAGTCGGGCTGGCTTAGCTGTGAAGTTAGGCAGATAAGGCGGCTCATTTTTCTACCTGATTTATGACTGTTTTTGTTTCCTGGGAATGGGATGATGAATTTGTTTTCCACAGTTTTTAATGCTTAGCTATAAGGGGGAGGGAAAGACCCCCCCCCCCCCCCCTCTCTCTCTCTCTTGCTGACTCTAACAAGTGGATGATCGTACATATGCTTCTTTGCTGACACTTTTTCTCACTGTGACTGACATGTATTCCCTTGGCAAGCATAAATTACTCAAATCTCATTAATATTTAGCACTCGCCTGCCTGATTCCACACTGCTATATTTCAGTCCCAGCATGGCGGCTGTTAGCTGCTATCCGGATAGCCGTGCTCTTGAAGGTCGGTGTGCATATATTAACCTTGCGACACTTTAGTGGCGGACGTTTTTACTGCGGTGGCGTTGGAATTAATGGACAGCAGTCGTTCAACTATTTTCTTAGCACACGCTTCCCTTTGGGGATGTGTCTGCGTCACTGAATACTGGAGAAACAAGGACACACACACACACACACACACACACAAAGAGGGTGAAAGAGAATGAAGGTAATGGGTAGATGTTGGCCGAGAGGGAGGTTAGGTGCAGTGGGAGATGAATAAAGAGCGTGGTGGCCGTGGTGGGGCGTGTAGGATGTAGGAGGGTGTCTCAGCCAGCTAATGAAAGCCCACAGCGCCTCCTGTAGGCCAGGCGCACATACAGGGTTCAGAGCTTTCAGAATTTTTGTGTCAATCACTCTCCTCTTCTATTTTCTTCTACTTTCCCACTCTCTCTGCACATGTAAACATTTGCTGCAGTCGTTTCGTCTGAACCGGTCCCATCCCCAACTCCCCCCCCCCCACCCCGAGGAGTCTGACTGCTCCCTGTTCATTGGTGCGACCGAGCCAATACTCATAAGCTCAAACTTGGTTTATGAGCAGCGGATAAGATCTACAGGGCTTAGAGGCCTGGGCAGACTTTCTGGAGTTTGCAGAAGCTGATGACTTGAACAGTGAGTGCACATGTAAACACACACACACACACCAAACACACACTCACACCTAGTGCCCACACACACAAACGCACACAGGAAACTCGCAAAACACATGCACACGAAATGCACGCGCACAGTCCAGTGAGTATAAAACATACCTGCTCGCCTGTGAGCTTTGCTTTGTGCACAACTGCCTTTAGTAACTGTCTTGATATTCTGGGAACTTAATGGTGGACCTTTAGAAGTCCTCAGAGTCAACCAGGAGTTGTACTTGAGGATGAGAGCTGTGTTGGACTATCATGGGAGTGTCGGCTCTGTGTAAGCAAATCTGTAGAATGAAGGAAAATGAACTCGGGAGAACGTGAGGTAAGCTGGAAGGGTGTGGAAGAAGATCAAAACGCCTCTGTGCTTGAAACACAACCCCCACCCCCCGGAGCGACGCTTGCACTTAATGTGATTGTGATGGGTGGGATTCCGCACTCGACAGCGCCTCTCCTGATTGGATCCTCCCGTTGTGGTGAAGTGCTCTGCTCCTTTGGTCTGAGGCTTTCAGCTTGTTCCAGATGTTTTGTGAGTGTGCGGCCCTCCATATGTGGGGCGGGGGGGGGGGGTTGTCTTATCTCCTTGCTGATGCACAATAGTTCTGCCCCTGATCGTCTCCTGTGGGCTGATCAATCCAGCGGCGGCTGCTCTCATGGACATAATAGGGGGATGAGAGAAGAGGAAATGATAATGACGATGATCCCTTTGCTGGAGTTCTGAACACGGACGCTCGATCCTTACGAGGGACCCCTGCTGATAAAGATTTCAGCTCACTCGATGTCAAACGAGGTTGGTGTCATCCGCCCGTGTCTGTGCGTGCGCCTGTGTCCTCCTCCCTCCTGCGTGTGGCGGAAGCACTTTCCCGTCTCTCGTTTCTGGTGGGACGCTTCTCTTTGTCGCGCCACGCTGTCGGGCGTCGGCACCCTGTCGCCGTGACGGCGGCTCCCATTTGCTTTGCGCTGCTGTAATCCCGACCGTGCATCAACTCTTGCACTCTGCTTCACCTGCTGATGGGGGAAATATGGCTGCTTGCCTGCCAGCTATGCATTTCAATGAAGCGTCTGTCGAGACCCCGGGCCCTGTCCACTCAATATCGCTCAGCGCCTCGGCCCCGTCCTCCCAGGGAGCAGGGGGCTAAATTGAATTTTCTCTCCAGCGCGAGAGCTTCATTCCTCAGCCGTCAGCGAGCGGACGACTCCTCCCCATCAGTGTCAGGGCCTCTCATTACTGACCCCCTTCACACAGAGCGACTGAAGAACAATCGGAGGAAAATTCCACCAAAGACCCGCACAGCTCGCGCGGACACCTGGATTGTGTTTTATTGGGCCCTGTTCACGCGGCGGCTGGGCAGGACACACGTGCTTTTATTACTGCGTGCACACCGATGAATCCTAACTCGATTCGTTTGTATGAATATCGGTAATGAATAAGTTCAAGACCGATCGTTCAGTAGTGGTAAACCAAATGTGTAAATGTGCTACTGCGCGCATTCTTCTTCTTCGAGAATTTGGAGAGCCGAAAAGGGGCTGCTGGGATTGGTCCAGGTGAGAGGTGAACACAGCTGGCACCGGGCATGAGGCGGTCAGTGTCGGGACACGCCCATGAGGTCCATCGGGGAGGCGTGGCCTTTACAGGGGGCCTCGGCAGCCGCGGCACTCGATACTGGCGGTCAAACACGAGAGATTGTGAAGGAGGGAAGAAGGAATGTTTGCACTGTGTTGGGTGTTTGAACTTCATTTGGTAGACTTTTAGTCAACTGATTAAACAGGACACTTGTAAGAGAGTGAAACAGTGTACACGCATTTCACGTGTGTTTATGACCAACTTAGCTTCATAATGTTCTTGTTTTTTTTCCAGTGTTTGATGTCTGTTTACTTCTCACAGGAGACGTGCAGTTCAAGCATGACATGTAAATATGGGGCAGCATGAACAGAATCTATGAATCTGCCAGGTCTCCACTGACCTCCTTTCAAACTTAATTACCTTCTTGTACTTTTGTCCTCAAACTTTGTAATACTGCAATACCAATATTATACTAAATGTATTTTTCCTTCAATGTGTAATTGAATAAACAGATGATTAAATGATTAAAAAAATCATCTTGCTTACACAAAACAAACATATAAACAGAAGCAAACCAATTGTCCAGTGTCCTGTGTTGAGATCTTGAGATGAGTGTAGTGGTGACCCCTAGTGTGGGGCCCCTGGTGGTGAGTGTAGTGGTGACCCCTAGTGTGGGGCCCCTGGTGGTGAGTGTAGTGGTGACCCCTAGTGTGGGGCCCCTGGTGGTGAGTGTAGTGGTGACCCCTAGTGTGGGGACCCTGGTGGTGAGTGTAGTGGGGACCCCTAGTGTGGGGACCCTGGTGGTGAGTGTAGTGGTGACCCCTAGTGTGGGGACCCTGATGGTGTGTAGTGGTGACCCCTAGTGTGGGGCCCCTGGTGGTGAGTGTAGTGGGGACCCTGGTGGTGAGTGTAGTGGTGACCCCTAGTGTGGGGCCCCTGGTGGTGAGTGTAGTGGTGACCCCTACTGTTTTGGCCCCTTTTGGCTGAGTCTGGCTCTCTGCTTTTCAGAACCACAGTGTCATCAGGTCACACAAGTTACAGTCACGCTGTTTATGATAAACTAATGTTGATTATTTGATGTTTTCTGTGATCTCCTGCAGTAAATGTCATAGTGTTGTAATTAATGTTGTTTGATTGTTATTGTCATTCATGTTTGTTATTAATGGGTTTTTTTATTCAGCTCCAGTGAATCATTCTGTCTTTGAACATTTTCTCTGTTTTCTTTCTTCTCACTCCTTCTTTTTCTATTTTATACTCTCTCTCACTCACATGCACATAGCTTTTCATTCTCTTCTTTTCATTCTTTCACTACTCTTTCTCTCACTTTCCTGTCTTCCCTTTCTCTCTTCCACTTTCCCTCTCTCCCCCCTCCCCACTCCCACTCTCTCAATGAATATTTATCCAGCTAGCGTTTCATTACACATCACTGTTCCCTCATTCCTGTGAAGGGCCCTGATTATGCTGTTTTGTTGGAAATGTACTCCAGTCGCAAACCTTCCATCCTGATTATTCAATTACTGACCCGTTCCTCATTCGCACTGCAGGTAAATAACAGAGTGAGTGTAGTGGTGTCCCCGGTGGTGTCCAGCATGCTGCTTCCTCTCTACGCCGATCTTGTTTGTAATTTAGCTTTGATTGGACCACTATGGCACATCTGCACCTTCCCATTTCACTAAAGCATCAGTGCATTTCACCCATAAATCACCACCACCACCACCACCACCATCATCATTATTATTATTTAGGCAGCGGCATGCGTTGGAATCCTATCAGCAAATGAATGTCGCTGATGGACTTACGAGTCCCTTCTTCTCCGCTGGCCTCTGATCTGACAAACTGCGTTCAGGTTGAGCCTGTGTTTGGCCTCACCTTGAGCACGGCGCTGACGTACGCGCTCCGCTTTGATTAGATAGCTGCTGGGAGGCATGCGGCTTGTTGATTAGAACCATACGAGGACGGCATGATGATGACACCGCATGGCACACTGCCTGAACACCCCCTCATCTCTCTCTCTCTCTCTCTCTCACTCCCTCCCTCCCTGTTTTCTTCTTCACAGTCTCTTCATCACCTCTCTCATTCTCGGCGAGAAGCTGGTCAGTACTGTCCTAGTCAGTGTCATGTTCTCAAATCAGCGCGATCAGTGGAGGAGCAGCGGTGAGAGAGATGACTATGACTTTTACACCAGCGGCTACACGGCTCTCTGTGTGCAGTTGATTACTATGTAGCAGTGCTACATTTACCTCTATGGTGAAGTGTGATTAAACAGACCAGAAGGACCCACGCCTGTCTCTCCCCGACTGCAATCAGAGGCAGCGCCTCAAGAGCCAGCCTTGGCTCGGCTCCGCCACGCGCCCCACAATGCCGCAGCTTACGTCTGCCCCTGACCCAGCTGGGAAGATGAAAACACTCATGAGGTTAGAGACGGAGGGCGAGAGATGAGACATGGAAATCCATCCCAGACTCACTGGCTGCCTGCATCCCTGTTTTCAGGAGCAGTGTGTGGAGCCCCTTCCGCTGGAGCGAGGCTGCCGTACCTGGAGATCAGGGCTTGTGTCCTGGTCTACAACAGAAAACAAATGCTTTCCACTTGAGAGATTAGTGAGCAGCATGCAGATGTTGAATACTGCCGAATGCATAAACAGGCAGTGTATTGTTTGAGATGAATCTTCACTGATCACAATAGTGATAATGGATGAGTCTCCAGAGTTTGCACAGTTGTGCTTCAGAAAAGGCTTGTGGATTTAAGTAATATTGCCTGGATGAAGATGAAGAGTGCAGCATTAGGGTTTCACTGTTCCTCTGTGAGTGAAAGGCAGAACGCTCGTGCACGGTACACACCAGGCAGAACGCTCGTGCACGGTACACACCAGGCAGAACGCTCGTGCACGGTACACACCAGGCAGAACGCTCGTGCACGGTACACACCAGGCAGAACGCTCGTGCACGGTACACACCAGGCAGAACGCTCGTGCACGGTACACACCAGGCAGAACGCTCGTGCAGGGTACACACCAGGCAGAACGCTCGTGCACGGTACACGGCAGAACGCTACACACCAGGCAGAACCAGGCAGAACGCTCGTGCACGGTACACACCAGGCAGAACGCAAAAGTAATTGTTATATATTTACCTTGCGAGATTTTTTGTGTGAAGTGTAATGTTTAGATGCTTAGAGAAAATGTTTTCCTGGCATTTTTATTCTTTGCTGCAAACTGGTGATTTTGGGCCAGTTTTTGCGTTGGAAATTTCTGTTCATGCTGGACTGATGAAGATCCTTCACTGTGGCTCTATGTGGAGGCCGTTAGATGAAGACTGAAGCCAGCTGGGTAACGCTGCTGTGGCTCCGTGTGATTGGCTGGTCTGGCGACTCTGGGCCCTGCAGGATGAAGCAGATCTCCTCCTGCACCTCCACCCTTCACTGCCATGCTCCACCAACTCGGCCATTTTCAGAAAGGGGGCCTGGAAAAGCCTCGTAATCGCTGCGCGGATTCTCCTGATCTGAGAGGCCTGCTGCTCAGTAATGCACAATCTCAGAGGATGGACCCTCTCTCTCCATCTAAATAGTCTCATCCTGTTATTCCTCTCTGTCTGTCTCTGTCTCACTCTCTTTGTCTGTCTCTGTCTCACTCTCTCTGTCTCTCTCTCTCTCTCTCTCTCTCTCTCTCTCTCTCTCTCTCTGTCTCTCTCCCTGGTCTTGGTTTTTGGTCTGCAGCCTGTGGTCAGTTTAGGCTGTAATCTAGCCACTGAAGGGTACCCACACCTCTTGACACTGGCTTTTGGAAAATTGGCTATTGATGCCGGCCGCACTTCTCCACCCGCACTGAGGCAATTTCACACGCGCGGAGCGGAGCAGCCTCTCGCCGCCCTGTCATGAGTGACGTGATGAACAGCCCGGCGCTCTGGTGTTTTTGCCGAGAGGGGCGGTGATGATAGCGGAGACAACCGAGGGACGGGCTGTGGCGTCCCTCTTCTGCCCATTCTCTGCTATTGTGGGCGTCAGGTGGAGTGAAGCGCCGTAGCTGCCCAGGCTAGATGGGCTTAAGTATAGAGATACACAGCAGTGAGTGGTGGAAGAGTTTAGACTGCATGTGTGTTTGTTTACCTGCCTGTCTGATTGCAGGAATAGAGATTGGTTTGTGGTCTTGCTGAGTGGTTCAGTGCTCTCTCTCTCTCTCTCTCTCTCTCTCTCTCTCTCTCACTGTTTTGTTTTGTTGTTTTTCTTTTTACATAATGGGCTTCTTTACTTCCTCTCATGGAGCATTTGGTCCCCTTTCACTGTTCACTGATCAGAGATGTGTTGCACTGTGCAAGGTCTGACGATAACCCGGGTTAATCATGTTTAATGCTCTTTATTAATCAGTGTTTCACTCGACATGCTTTTGCTCTTGTTACTGCAGACTCAGATTTGCACTGTGGTATTTCCCACTGCCACTAGTGGGCAAATCAATCGAGCTGCAGAGCGCGAGATTCTGTTTGAATGGAATTAAAATAAACATCTTTGCTCCATTAGCAATGCCTTTGCCCATTGCTCCAGGGGGAGAGCTTAATCTCCTGGAGAGAGAGGAATGTGCTGACATTTAATAGGGTCTAACAAACACTGCCCTGATAAGGCCTATTGACTTTCATCTGTTTCTGCCTTTTGCCAGTGTGTAACGTCAGGAGCTTGATTGGGTTAATATGGGATATCCACTCATAAAGTATCTGGGGCACTTTCTTCATCGCCAGCACCGGGGTTAGTGAAGGGGAACTGGGAGAGCAAACAGAACGCAGACAGGAATAGTTAAAGTTGCGTTCTGAACGCGGGGAAAGAAGGCCATCCGGTTCACTAACGTCGTACTGTCAAACTGCTGCTACTTGCCACCATTTGTAAGTGTTTTCATTTCATGTTTGATGTTTCTGTTTGTTGTGTGTTGACAGCTGGGTGCAGAGCTTCGGTCATGAGGGCCTGGGTCTTCTTTTGGACATACTGGAGCGTCTCCTGCACAAGAACCAGTAAGATGGACAACATTACCCATAAGTCACTGTAATGAATTGCACTGAAACACACAATGCTTGCAGCCTCTCATCTTGATTTCGAGAGGGCACTGCAGTTTAGTGCAACTGTGTGGCTGTGTGTTTGCGCCACTTTCTAAGCACACTCTCTTTCTCTCTCTGCAGCCAGGAGAAAGTTGATAAGAAGAGTCAGTACAAAGTCATCCAGTGCCTGAGGGCTTTCATGAACAACAAGGTAACGTTGGCATGTGAACAACAAGGTAACGTTGGCATGTGAACAACAAGGTAACGTTGGCATGTGAACAACAAGGTAATGTTGGCATGTGAACAGCAGGTCCTAGAACAGCCTCCGTCTCTACGACAGACTAGCGCTACGTATTGGCCAGACTGGTTCTTAAACCATCTGAAGTAATTTAAAGTCCATCAGTCACCATTTTCCATCTTCACACTAAAAGGTAATTCGGTACATCTCTCTTTTGAGATATTACTGTAATAGTGCTTTCTTTTCTGACAGGATTTGAATTAAGAATGCAATGGCCAATGTATATCCTAAAATATTCATATTTTCTACATAACTTAAATTTGGTTTAGTTGATTCTGGGCTTGAGTGTAGTATAAATGAGTTTAATGATCTGCTGAGGTTGGTTAAGAAAGAAAGGGGAAAAATCTGGCCATTTAAAAGGCCATTTAAAAGAACCCAATGACTGCAGAAATTTCACTGTGGCCCAAGGCTTCAGAAGCCGTCGGTGTTCTGTAGTGAGAATCACAGATTGTCCATCATCTACTGGCTACACATGACCGATCTTTCAGTTTCAATTATCGTAAGACATAACACATTCATAAATCCACATTATAACAGGGATCCAGGGTCTCTAAGGTTGCTGCTGGACAAAAGGAATAAAACTTTTACATTAGAGCAAAGGCCCTTCTCTTCATGGTGTTAGCAGAGCGCTAGTCTCAGCACAGGCCGTCCATGCCCGGTACCGTCACGCCCGTGTCCAACACAGCCCGGCCACGCAGTCCCACAGGACGGTGCTCTCGTTTGGCTGGAGCTGATAAGAGATGAGCTCCAGGGAATGGCTTTGTCCAGCACTTTGAACTTGGAAAGGGGGGGGGGGTCCCTGGGCACCGGTGCAAGAGAAGTGTGGCAGGGGGCTTTTAATGATTTGCCCACCCCTGTTAGAGCCGGCTGATGGATGAGAGCGTCCAGTGGTGTTTCTGATGTGCTAGAGGTGGCCTGCAGTCTGAGGACACGTCCCTCCTACCCACTCTGTCCCCCCCACCCCCTCCCACACACATCAACACTGGCCTGCGTGCAGCGGAGTGGGCCTTGACCTGCGCTCTGATGCTTGCTGCACCCTGGTACGGTCAGAAGGCTCGGGGATCTCTGATTGGGTGGACGTCGCTGGGCTGGGTAAATATGCCTCGCCATGGTGACGAGTGGGTGGGAAGACCATGCAGAGACGGTTTCAGATTTCCGACGCTGCCGCTAGCTGTTTAGCTCTTCATGATCACGTGGTCACGCCCCCGCATGCTCACACACTCCTCACACACTCTTCACACACTCCTGTCCGTATGCTCCGAGGCGGCACTTTCTTCTCTGTCGCTTTCTTGTTGAGTTTTGTAGTTGATTTATTAATTGTCATCATGTCTGCTCACAGTTAATAATATATCTATCAATTTCACTAAAAGAATACATGATAATTGATTGTCAGCGTGCTTCATTAAGCATGAGCCATTTTTTTAATTAAAATATTAAAATGGGTCATAAGATCTGTGAAACTTTTTCTGTGTTGAACATTTTATCAGGTTGTGCTGCAGAAAGGCATCCTAGCCACCCTGTTACAAAATCGCACTGTCTCTCTTATTGTGTTTATACTGTGTCTCTTCCTCCATTTCATCTTGCGCTCTCTCTCTCCTCTCTCTCTCCTCTCTCTCTCTCTCTCTCTTTCACTATCGCTCTGCCGCACACACATGCACACATACTGGTTTTTCATTCTTTTATCTCTCACTCTTTCAACACTCCTGTCTTCTTTCTCTCTTCCCCATCCACTATTTCTATCTTTCTCTCTCTCCCCTGCTCTCTCTCTCTCCTGCTCTCTCTCTCTCTCCTGCTCACTCTCTCTCTCTCTCCCCCCCTCCCCATGCTCTCTCTCTCTCTCTCTCAGCCTGTAAGCTCTTGTGTAATCAGGTGGGGAAATTGTTATTTACCCACAGGCCTGTCGCCACTCCAGACCTCTTCTGCTGCCCCACGGCATACTGGGATATTTTTCACCCGTGGCGCGTGTGCCAGACAGGTGTTCCTGTCCAGCTGGCAAACGCTTCACCAAAATGAAGACGGAAAACAGCAGCAACATGCTTTCACACATTAGCACACAAACACTCCCCAAGAACTCGGCCTCGCTACGGTCCCAACGCAAGGACGTGTTTTCATGTCTAAATTCTCATGGGGATAAAATTGAAGAACATCTGGTCAGATCAAAAACATGGTTTTACAAGTCATTAATATTTTTGACACCATTATAAAACTTCTAAAACCCTCAATATGTCTTTTTGATTTGACTGAATCCTCACTCTCTTGGGGTGTGTGTAATATATAATTCATAATAAAACAGTAATTAAAAGTCGTACACACACACACACACACACACACACACACACAGTATGTAATAATGCTGTATATAATTATGTCTGATGCGCCATGCAGGCTGCTTTAGGTAATAGTCACAGCAAAATTATAGACGGATACAAATGTTTTTGATGTGTTATGACTCTATAAATAACGGGGGGAAATGAATTATATTTAATTGTGTCCATTTTAGTTGGAGCGCACGCAGAAATGTGGTGTGACTTTTGTGAGTGACGACTGGAGGGAGTCTCGAGTGTGATTTGGGCGCTGGAGTGTGCAGGGTTCCACCCCCACGTGCAGTAATGTGGCGGCGCTGTCTGCCGTTAGCCTGGACCCCTCGTGTTCACAAAGCCAGGGCTGTCCTCAGCTGGGTGTGAGCCGTTCCAACTGCTCTTGTCATTCCAGACCCCCAAGGCTCCCCTGGCCCGCGTCTGTGTCTGTGAATTCATCTACCTCTTTGCGTCTCTCTCTCTCTCTCTCTCTCTCTCTCTCTGTCAATCTCTCTTTTCTGCTTCCCCCCTCTCTCTCCTGTTCACTCTGTCTCCCTCCCTTCCTCTCCCTGTCTCTTTCTCTCCTTATATGTTCTCTCTCTCTCCTGTTCACTCTGTCTCCCTCCCTTCCTCTCCCTGTCTCTTTCTCTCCTTATATGTTCTATCTCTCTCTCCTTTGAACATGCACTCTCTCTCTCCCTCCCCCTTTTGCACCATCACTCTTGCTCTTTCCTCTCTTGTGCACTCTGCTTCGCTCCCTTTTGCTCCCCCTTCTCTCTCTCTCCCTCACATACACACACACTCTCTATCTCTCTCTCTCTCTCTCCCTCACATACACACACACACTCTCTCCCTCTCTCTCTCTCTCTCTCTCTCACATACACACACACACTCTCTCTCTCTCCCTCTCTCTCTCACCCTCATTCTAACATTTACATATCCCTGATCACATGTGCACTGGTGTCATTATCCCAAGGTCAACTCTTCAGACTGCAGAGTGCCCAGGCCCAGCTCACATCCTCAGACCTCTCTTCCTCTGAAGTGTCACCACTAATTTAAAACTTTAGGGAGAAATTTCTGCTCCATATTAATATTCCCTGAGCCTCACCTCATTGGCCGTGTGTCTTCCAGTAGATGTTAAAACGGCCCAATCGCGTTCCTGGTATTTAAATGATGAAAACAGTTGTAGAATGTGGACGACACTTCTGATTAAGAATAATGCAAATAATCAAAGATTAGCTAAAAGGAAATCAGTGTTCTGGGTACTGTCTATAGCCAGCGTTTCCCAGAAGTCTCTGTTTATGACGGTTGGGCTGTAGTTCTGGACTGGATCACTCTTACAGCCAGGGCAGATGAACAGGCCCATGGATCATCTGCCATAGAGTAACTGTGTTAGGAGTCATTACAGCTACATTAAAGCTCTTTTTATTAAAACGAAACAATGAAGCGAATACGTGTAGCCTGAGAACGCAGAGCACTCAGAAAATACCTTGTAAAAATACATAGATGCACGGCCAAGTTTACAGAACCGCAGACCAGTTAATCAAGCGCGGAACATTTGAGAAGTTACTTCAACAATATTATTGGGAATGGTGTTGGGATATTATAGCACTTTGAATTGATTGCCGTTGTGCGTGAAATGTGCTGTATAAATAAACTCGCCTCGACTCACAGAACAACGTAGATATTCTTAGCGTGCCAGAAAACATAGTCACTTAAGTAGTTTTATTAACCAGATAACAGCTATAGTGCAAGTGGTGGATCTGCCCACTTGAAGCTTTTCTCTGCATGCAGCCGGCTCAGCGGTGATGGAGCTATTTCTGTGTGTTGGCAGTATGGACTGGAGCGGATCCTCGGGGAGGAGAGGAGCCTGGTGCTTCTGGCTCAGGCCATGGATCCCTGTCAGCCGGCCATGATGACAGACGTCGTCAAACTGCTCTCTGCCATCTGCATCGTGGGAGAGGAGAACATGTACGTTCCCTGGTGTCCGCTGCCTTTATCTGTCTCTCTGGCCTTCATCCGGGGCCCAACGCTGACCTGAATGACTGTTTTCTGGGGTGTGTGTGTGTGTGTGAGTGTGTGAGTGAGTGTGTGTGTGAGAGTGAGTGAGTGAAAGCTATTCAGTGTGACCTTGGTTCCACCAGACGTCATGAAGGCAGTTGCCATGAAATCAAAAGCTTTGCTTAATTCAGCTGGAAAATGAAAAATTCAGTTATTAGAAGCATGTTCACATTTTAAACAAATCATGCCTCAGCTGTACTGTATGGGTTTGTTTAACGTAACCTTATGCGTTTTCATGTCTTCACTGCTCTGCTCTGTTGTCAGTGCAGATCTGCATGGTCAGCGGGATGTGTTTAGTGTTTGAGATCATGTAATATTTTCCCCGGGAGACTTTTGCTCTCCCGTGGCCTTGTCTGGGTCCACTCACATCCTCTCATATATTGATCATGTAAACTTCACTCCTTATCTCTGATCTCCCTGTGTCCATCCTCTCTGAGTGTTTCTGGCCTGAGATTGGATCTCACCCGCAGGGTACATTTGGCAAAAATGAGCAAAATATTCATTACTGGTGTGTTATCAGAATGTTCTCAGTGTGAAAATAACCCCTGTAGCCATGCCAAGTAAACACTGCCATGAAAAAAAAGGAAATATAATTTCTAGGAAAGAAAAGAAAGTTATTAGATGTAAAGTGAGGAGGAGACGGACGGCATGTCCCTGGAGAGACGAATCAGAGCAGTGAACGCAGAGTCGGGGAGAGGCGGTGGCGTGAGGGAGAGGCGGTGGCGTGAGAGCAAGGCCCAGGCTGGCGGCTACAGGAGGTTCTGACGGTCACGTGGGCCTTGAGAACCTGCGGCTCTGTGTGCTGACGTGTGGTGCTGTTTCTGCAGACTGGAGAAGGTGCTGGACGCCATCACGGGTGCAGGTGAGCGGCGGGGGACCAGTCGCTTCAGTCCCATAGTGCAGGGCCTCTCCGACCGCTCCATCCAGCTGCAGGTAAGAGTCCTCCCTGACCACGCTGGGGCACCACCCGAACCCCCTCCGTCCTCCTGCTAGAGCACCACCTGTCTGTCCTTCCCCCCTGCTCAATCACCACCTGCGTTAACTTCCTCCCCTAGGGCACCCCCCACTAGAACACCACCTGCCCCCCCCACCCACCACACACACACACACACACTAGAGACCAATTGCCACCCCACCTGGTTCAACCACCACCCATCTGCCTCCACCCATGCCTGTCTGCCTGCAATCCTCCAACGATGCTTGCATAGCCAGTCTGACTGTACTAAACAAAAAATAATCAGACACAAACAAACGAGCAACATCTCTTAAAGCAACAACTACATCAGATGGTTGGAATTCATATAAAGAGATCTTCAGGCTACCCAGTTACAGCTTTGGAATTATTATTAATGTTTGGACTTGTCCATGTTTGTATTAGGCAAAATCTAAACTAATAGCTCTATAGAATATGCTGAAATTTTACAACACAAAAGTTTTTTTTTTTAAATCCCGTATTTATGTTCTGCAGGGCTTTTACACTGACTCCAAGGCAGCGTTAATTAACATTTCCGAGTGGGTGGACAGGCAGACTCTGTTGTCTGAAAGGGCTCTGAAATTCCCTGTGGAATAAAGCAGTCACAACAGTCAGCGCAGCCCCAGAGAGGAGCGGAGCATTATGGGTGTGCAGCTTGAACCCAGCACTGCAGTCTGAAATGTACCTCCACTACACTCATGTGTCTCATCTCTAACAGTCATTCAGTAGCCAGGCTACGAGTGATCACTGTACTAGATAAAAAGGCATGCAGTATTCTTGTTGTTTGTAGCATACTACAAAGGCATGCAGTATTCTTGTTGTTTGTAGCATACTACAAAGGCATGCAGTATTCTTGTTGTTTGTAGCATACTACAAAGGCATGCAGTATTCTTGTTGTTTGTAGTATACTACAAAGGCATGCAGTATTCTTGTTGTTTGTAGTATACTACATGCAGTATTCTTGTTGTTTGTAGTATACTACAAAGGCATGCAGTATTCTTGTTGTTTGTAGTATACTACAAAGGCATGCAGTATTCTTGTTGTTTGTAGTATACTACAAAGGCATGCAGTATTCTTGTTGTTTGTAGCATACTACAAAGGCATGCAGTATTCTTTGCAGTTTCTTGTTGTTGTTTGTAGTATACTACAAAGGCATGCAGTATTCTTGTTGTTTGTGCAGCAGCATACTACAAAGGCATGCAGTATTTGTTGTTTGTAGCATACTTGTTGTTTGTAGTATACTACAAAGGCATGCAGTATTCTTGTTGTTTGTAGTATACTACAAAGGCATGCAGTATTCTTGTTGTTTGTAGCATACTACAAAGGCATGCAGTATTCTTGTTGTTTGTAGCATACTGCACAAAGGCATGCAGTATTCTTGTTGTTTGTAGCATACTACAAAGGCATGCAGTATTCTTGTTGTTTGTAGCATACTACAAAGGCATGCAGTATTCTTGTTGTTTGTAGTATACTACAAAGGCATGCAGTATTCTTGTTGTTTGTAGCATACTACATACTACAAAGGCATGCAGTATTCTTGTTGTTTGTAGCATACTACAAAGGCATGCAGTATTCTTGTTGTTTGTGTAGTATACTACAAAGGTATGTAGAATTCTTGTTGTTTGTAGCATACTACAAAGGCATGCAGTATTCTTGTTGTTTGTAGCATACTACAAAGGCATGCAGTATTCTTGTTGTTTGTAGTATACTACAAAGGTATGTAGAATTCTTGTTGTTTGTAGCATACTACAAAGGCATGCAGTATTCTTGTTGTTTGTAGCATACTACAAAGGCATGCAGTATTCTTGTTGTTTGTAGTATACTACAAAGGTATGTAGAATATTCTTGTTGTTTGTAGCATACTACAAAAGCATGCAGTATTCTTGTTGTTTGTAGTATACTACAAAGGTATGTAGAATTCTTTGCCCTTGCTTGATAACATCGTCTGATGAAAAGGGAATTTCAGGTGTCCAGCTCCCTGTGATGTGCGAATGAAAAATGAATGTTTCTCACCATCCGTTATGAGTGTTGGGGGTGAGGTGGTGTGTGCTGGGGGTGAGGGTGGGGGTGAGTGTTGGGGGTGAGGTGGTGTGTGCTGGGTGAGGGTGGGGTGGGGGGTGGTGTTGGGGGTGAGGGGGTGTGTGCTGAGGGTGAGGGTGGGGTGAGTGTTGGGGGGTGAGGTGGTGTGTGCTGGGTGAGGGGGTGGGGTGAGTGTTGGGGGTGAGGTGGTGTGTGCTGAGTGAGGGTGGGGTGAGTGTTGGGGGTGAGGTGGTGTGTGCTGCTGGTGTGTGCTGGGTGAGGGTGGGGTGAGTGTTGGGGGTGATGTGGTGTGTGCTGAGTGAGGGTGGGTGGGGGGGGTGGGGTGGGGTGCTGGGTGAGGGTGGGGTGAGTGTTGGGGGTGAGGTGGTGTGTGCTGAGTGAGGGTGGGGTGAGTGTTGGGGGTGAGGTGGTGTGTGCTGAGTGAGGGGGGGGTGAGTGTTGGGGTGAGGTGGTGTGTGCTGGGTGAGGGGGTGGGGTGAGTGTTGGGGGTGAGGTGGTGTGTGCTGAGTGAGGGTGGGGTGAGTGTTGGGGGTGAGGTGGTGTGTGCTGGGTGAGGGGGTGGGGAGGGTGGGGTGAGTGTTGGGGTGAGGTGGTGTGTGCTGAGTGAGGGTGGGGTGAGTGTTGGGGGTGAGGTGGTGTGTGCTGAGTGAGGGTGGGGTGAGTGTTGGGGGTGAGGTGGTGTGTGCTGAGGGAGAGGGTGGGGGGTGCTGAGTGAGGGTGGGGTGAGTGTTGGGGGTGAGGTGGTGTGTGCTGAGTGAGGGTGGGGTGAGTGTTGGGGGTGAGGTGGTGTGTGCTGAGTGAGGATGGGGTGAGTGTTGGGGGTGAGGTGGTGTGTGCTGAGTGAGGGTGGGGTGAGTGTTGGGGGTGAGGTGGTGTGTGCTGGGTGAGTGAGGGGGGTGAGTGTTGGGGGTGAGGTGGTGTGTGCTGGGTGAGTGTTGGGGTGAGTGTTGGGGGTGAGGTGGTGTGTGCTGAGTGAGGGTGGGGTGAGTGTTGGGGGTGGGGTGAGTGTTGGGGGTGAGGTGGTGGTGTGTGCTGGGTGAGTGTTGGGGGGTGAGTGTTGGGGTGAGGTGGTGTGTGCTGGGTGAGTGTTGGGGTGAGTGTTGGGGGGTGAGGGGTGGGGTGGTGTTGGGGGTGAGGTGAGGGTGAGGGTGGGGTGAGTGTTGGGGGTGAGGTGGTGTGTGCTGAGTGAGGGTGGGGTGAGTGTTGGGGGTGAGGTGGTGTGTGCTGAGTGAGGATGAAGTGAGTGTTGGGGTGTGGTGTGTGCTGAGTGAGGGTGGGGTGAGTGTTGGGGGTGAGGTGGTGTGTGCTGAGTGAGGGTGGGGTGAGTGTTGGGGGTGAGGTGGTGTGTGCTGAGTGAGGGTGGGGTGAGTGTTGGGGGTGAGGTGGTGTGTGCTGGGTGAGTGTTGGGGTGAGTGTTGGGGGGGGAGGGGTGGGGTGAGTGTTGGGGGTGATGTGGTGTGGGGTGAGTGTTGGGGGTGATGTGGTGTGTGCTGGGTGAGTGTGGGGTGAGTGTTGGGGGTGAGGTGGTGTGTGCTGAGTGAGGATGGGGTGAGTTGGGGGTGAGGTGGTGTGTATGGGGAGGGGGTCTCTGTTATCTTCCCTCAGCGGCTGCATTGCTAAGACTGTTTAAAGCCTCAGTATTGCAGTTTAATTGGTAGCAGAGGGAGGTGAGAAGAGAAGTGCTCTGTTCACTGTGGTCTCTGCCCCTTCTACAACACACACACACACACACACACACACACTCAAAAATGCTCTTTTCACTGTAGTCTCTGTCCCTTCTTTAACACGCTGCCTGCCAACACAACATGGTCACGCATACACACACACGCACTCAAAAAATGCCGGTTTACCAATTGGGAATTGCACTTGTAATCTTCTTGCTTCAAATATGATCCTTCTGGTCTGTGTTTCCCAGATAACAGTCAACAGAGGACAACAGTGACAGTCAAAAGCAGGTGCACCTGTCTTGGGTTGATTGATTGTGCAGTGTGATCACCCTGATTCTGCCCCTCACTGCATGGCTGTAGTATAGCAACACCTGGGCATATGGTTACACTTCACACATGCCCTTACCAGTTTAGAGTAAAGAAACCGCGTGATGTCCTTCTGAGACGTAGATGCTCCCATGCAGGAGAGGCAGCAGGATGCTCTCCATAACTACTGATGCAGTGCCTGCTCGTTCTGCTTCCTGGTAGTGCAGCCCTGCTCACGTTTGACCACATGCATCGATAGGCAGGCCCATTACTAATCTGATCAGTAGGACTACATAAAGGCCTTACTTAAGTGCATAGGTCATATAATTCTCTCTCTCTCTCTCTCTCTCTCTCTCTCTCTCTCTCTCTATCTGTCTCTGTCTTTCTATATCCATCTCTGAATAGCATCTTGCAATCAAAACCCTTCATATTGGTAACGTCTCTCTGGATGATTGATTGTATGATTGTACAAGCTTGCATATCTATAATGTGGTTGATGCTAATTCCAGCACCTGTGTATGATTATACCATAGGATTTGCCTCGAAATAATTGCCAACCTCTGGGGACTTCAGAGTGATAATCGCTTCTATCAGTTCCATCTCTCAGTACACAGCCATGAAAGTGTGAGAATATGCACTGTTGGTTTTTAAAGGGGGAATGTGCAGCACTGGGAATGTACCATTACTGTCCTACTACACACACACTCACGCACACACGCACATGCACGCACACTCACCCACACCTACACACACACACCTACACACACACACACCTACACACACACACACACACACACACACACACACACACACACACACACACACACACGTTCAGAGGCGCTGTTAGTGGGAGCTTTAGTATTCATAATGGACTGTGGGAATTCCTCTGTTCTCTGTCCTGCTGATGCAGGGATGATGATTGTCCTTCAAGCTGCATTTCTCCTGGGTTCTAATGAATCATGCAATACTGTGCAATACTGCAGCGAACCTACATCCTAAAAACTAGTCCTCA
This sequence comes from Brachyhypopomus occidentalis, assembly GCA_020368025.1. Classification (NCBI taxonomy): domain Eukaryota; kingdom Metazoa; phylum Chordata; class Actinopteri; order Gymnotiformes; family Hypopomidae; genus Brachyhypopomus; species Brachyhypopomus occidentalis. Next base: position 6,066,026 of record JAGXOD010001399.1, on the reverse strand, counting down.
CCTCCCCACAACACACAGCCATTAAAGTTTACTGTGTGGGGGTGAGGGGGTCTGGGTTTGAGGCTGTGTGCCTATGTGTGTGGGAGGGTGTGGCTATGTGTGTGTGAGGGTGTGGCTATATGGGTGGGAGGGTGTGGCTATGTGGGTGGGATGGTGAGGGTGTAGGTATGAGTGTGTGTGTGTGTGGAACATAGGGACTGGGTATGGGGGTGTGTAGTAGCAGGGTCTGTGTATGTGTGTGTGTGTGTGTGTGTGTGGGAACACAGGGAGTGGGTATGGGGGTGTTTAGTAGCAGGGTGTGTGTGTGTGTGTGTGTGTGTGGAACACAGGGACTGGGTATGGGGGTGTGTAGTAGCAGGGTCTCTGTGTGTGTGTGTGTGTGTGGAACACAGGGACTGGGTATGGGGGTGTGTAGTAGCAGGGTCTGTGTGTGGAACACAGGGACTGGGTATGGGGGTGTGTAGTAGCAGGGTCTGTGTGTGTGTGTGTGGAACACAGGGACTGGGTATGGGGGTGTGTAGTAGCAGGGTCTGTGTGTGTGTGTGTGTGTGTGTGTGTGTGTAACACAGGGACTGGGTATGGGGGTGTGTAGTAGCAGGGTCTGTGTGTGTGTGTGTGTGTAACACAGGGACTGGGTATGGGGGTGTGTAGTGTGGTATTGTGCTGGGGGGACTGTAGTGCTACAGCATATGATGTGCCTCCAGCTGTAGGTTAGCGTATTTCCTGGCCTGCTGGGCGGAATATTAAAATCCAAAAATTGGAGCAAAAATGAAAGCATGGTAAGATAACTAGTGTTATAGTGTAGAAGTACAAATCGTTTGAAAATGAGCTTAAAATTGGAACTGCATAAAGAGGTTAAGACTTTTTTGCCTCCGGAAATGTTGCTGGTTTTGCTGCCTTGCCAGAGTCTCGGTTACACGATTCATCAGCAGATATTTCTGTGTGTCAGCGCACAGTCAGAAATGAACTAATCACAAACTATAAGCAGACGAATTCCCTCCTTGCCACTGAAACGTCTGTGCCACCTTTGCTACCTGAGTGGATGTGTGACGTGGATCTCTGAGTTGGGGGACACTAGTAAAACGTTGCTCACAGCTTTGGAGTCTGGGACGCTGAGGGCTGCACACAGTATTCAAGGCTTGACAAGAACTGTGAAAAAGTTGCCACCAACATCAAATACCCGCGTTCGTGATGTCAAACATCTGACAGAAGCAACGCTGGCCTTTGTGCCTTCAGTCTGCCCAGGGCCTGTTCAGGGCTTATTGAGATTTGTAATGAACACGTGCACACACACACACACACATAGCCACACTGTGAAAGTGAATGTTATCTCCTCTCCCTAGGTGGCTTGCATGCAGCTCATCAACGCCCTCGTTACGTCTCCTGATGAGTTAGACTTCAGGCTGCACGTCCGAAATGAGTTCATCCGCTGCGGCCTGCGTGAGATGCTGCCGGTAAGCGGCCTGTCAACTGCTTGTGTATTAATATTGAAATGAATTGTCCACTTGAGTGAAATATTGTAAAATAGTTCTGCGAATAATTTATGAGGTTCTGAGCAGAGGTCATCTGGCTGAATCAATAGCTACAGCAGTGGAATGGATTGGGCTCTCTCCCCTCTCCCCCCTCTCTCTGTCTCTCTCTCGGTCTCTCTCTCTCTCTCTCTCTCTCTCTCCCTCTCTGTCTCTCTCTATCTCTCTCCCCCCTCTCTCTGTCTCTCTCTCTCCCTCTCCCCTCTCTCCCCTCTCTGTCTCTCTCTCTGTCTCTGTCTCTCTCTCTCTCCTCTCCCCCCTCTCTCTGTCTCTGTCTCTCTCTCTCCCTCTCCCCTCTCTCTCTCCCCTTTGTCTCTCTCTCTATCTCTCTCCCCTCTCTCTCTGTCTCTCTCCCTTTGTCTCTTTCTCTCTCTCCCTCTCCCTCTCTGTCTCTCTCCTTTATCTTTGCCTTTTCACTCTTTCTCTCTCTTCTCTGCCGGTTATGTTCTTTCAGCATCAGAGAACAAACCGGACTGAACTACCCATACAAAACAGACACTGGGAGTATTAAATGAAATGGAGTGTGTGTCTGTGAGAGAGATTAATGCTGTGCTCCTGTCTTATTTATTATTCAAACGGAGGGCTGCCTCTCTTCTCTGCTACAGGACAGGATAATAGAGTGATGGGGAAAGTCTACAGACAAAAAGTAATAAGGAGAAAATGAAATTTGCCTTCTGCCAATTTTTTTCCCTGTCTTTCCCTCTCTCCCCTCCCTCTCTCCCTCCTCTGTCCACTCTCTCCCTCTCTCCATCTGTCCTTTGTTCTTTCTTTCCCTCAGTTTCTTCCTCTCACTCTTGTTTCCTTTCAAACTCTCTTTTTACTTTTTATCCTCTGTCCTAATCTCTTTGTTGCTGTTTATTGTGTGTGTGTGTGTGTGTGTGTGTGTGTGTGTGTGTGTGCGGGCGCGTGCACACAGACACTGGGAGCTGTCAGGAATGAGGCTCTGGACATCCAGCTGAAGGTCTTTGAGGAACATAAGGAGGAGGACATGATTGAGTTCTCCCATCGCTTGGAGGACATCAGAAGTGAATTTGAATATCCTTTTGACAGCTACATACGTGCACACACACACACACACACACACACACACACACACACACACACACACACACACACAGGTGTGTACAGACCTACGCGTGCACACACACACGCGTAAACCACATTACTAAAATGGCCTCTCCCGTTTTCTTTCTCTCTCTGTCTTTTTGACCCTCAGGGGACTTTTTAATCTCCAGCAATAATGTGCTGGTCATACACTGACCAGCCCAGCGTGGGTAATGTGTTTCCAGTAGACACATTGATTTTATTTTCTTAGATTTAATTCCACCCATAAATCATTCTCGTGCAGGCCTTTTTGTCAGAGCAATGTATTAAAGGTCTCCGGTAGTGTCAGCTCTGATCAGAAGGACTTCATCGGTGTGTTTTTGTGGGTTTGTGTGTGTGTGCTTGCATATATGTGTGTGTGTGTGTGAGAAATACCTTTTTCTTCAATCAGTATTGCCGTTCATCATCCACCCAATCCCACTGTATTTTGAGCGGCGCGAGTGTGTGTGTGTGTGTGTGTGTGTGTGTGTGTGTGTGTGTGTGTGTGTGTGTGTGTGAGCTATGTTCCTTAACCCCCTGTGTACCGAGGCGGGAGACGTGTTTAATGTGGTGTACAGTATGGTGAAGGACACGGGCGCTGAGGAGCACTTCCTCTCCATCCTGCAGCACCTCATGCTCATCAGAAATGACTACTTTGTGCGGTAAGTCTTAAAAAAAGGGGCTCATAGAAAAGGAAGAACATTAAACGTGATGGAGGGTCTCTCGCATCGCACGGGGGAAAGGGAGAGAGAGGGTTGGGGAGAGAGAGAGGGGAGAGAGAGGGCTAGAAGGAGAGGAGAGAGAGAGGTAGAAGGAGATTGGGGGAGAGAGTAAGAGAAATGGAGTGAGAGACAGGTGGAGAGAAACTTTGGCTTTTCTGTGTTCTTCATTAGATTTACTCTAGGAAGAGAAAATACCAAGAGATCTGTTCTCAAAAAAAGTAAAATATTTAAAATAAGCGAATCAAATCACTAGGAAAGTGTCACCATCCATTACCACAACCCAGCCCTCCTATCGACATTCATTACACAGAACGTGTTTGTCATTTCTGAACCTCTAAACAACCTCACAGCGGTAATGTCTCAGCCCTCTGACTTCAGTCTGGGAGACTTCCAAATGCCTACTTTTGCTTGTCCAACCAAAAAATTAATCTGTGAGTAACTCTTCTAATGAGTGCTGGAATATTTACAACCTACAATCAACACTGTCCCGGTGAGATGTGGATCGAGGCTCACGTGGAATGATGCTCACGTGGATCAAGGCTACTGATGGATCTTTCCAGGATGTTGGTCCAGAACAGCCCATAGGGCCTGGAGAGCAGAGGCAGTGAGTTTGGGACTGAGAGGGAAGCACAGGTCTCTCCCCTCACCCTCACCTCCCCACCGGTCTCTCCCCTCACCCGCACCTCCCCACCGGTCTCTCCCCTCACCCACACCTCCCCACCGGTCTCTCCCCTCACCCGCACCTCCCCACCGGTCTCTCCCCTCACCCGCACCTCCCCACCGGTCTCTCCCCTCACCTCCCCACAGGGCTGATCTACAGCACCCTCCATGAAAGGCATTTCTTTTTCAGAAATCTATAGTGTGGATAGACAGGCATACGAGAGAGAGCAGAGGCCGAGGAGCCATGTTCAAAGTCAAAAACATCCTTTACTTGCCACAGTTCTTCTTCCTGTCAGGACTTTTTCAACACAATCAGCTGTGAGCCTTATAAACCCCCTTGTAATTGTCAGCTACGTGGTTGGGTTGATAATAAGCTCTCTACAAAGGCGTTCTGTGTTTTGCATGCCCTAATGGCGTTTTGGTCTTGTCAGACCCTGCGCTGTGTCGTGCTGGAGAGTTCTGTCCTGACAGGAGCTGTGTGCTAAACACACTAAAGATAGCAAGAGCCATCTGCTGAAGGGGCATCAAGCAGTCTGCCTTCAACCTGCTCCTTCAGGCGATCAGCCGCCATGCAGATTAAAGATTCATCTCCACTGGTTAATCCAGCGTCTCTGTGACTCCACACACACCTTTGTGGTGCTGGCGTTTAACAAACAGGCGACAAATCTCCGTCGTGTTGATTGTTGCAGGTCTGCAGCTTGCGTCCTGCTCTTTCTGCGTTGGTGTTTGTCACCATCTCTCACTCCAGAAGCTTATCTCTCTGTGTGTGTGTGTGAGAGAGTGAAAATCATCATACATGTGGAGGTTCCTGTGCAAACTAAATTCACTCTCATCCACTTTCCTGCATATCTGTGGTTATTTCATCAGATTCTATTTATCGGTTCTGATTGTGCTTAATAGCTTTACCTTCCCCCTAATCGCTTTAAATTACCCTAATCCCTAACCCGTAATCCCTAACCCCTTGCCCTGTGGTTGGGAGACTGCGTTGTTTTCTGAGCTCTGCTCTGTAGCTGGGCTGGTCTCTGAATCTCCCAGTGACATTGTCCAACAAAGAGAATGAGCCAGCTTTCATCTTCCTCTCATCTCACAAACACTCATCTCTGCTCCGTTTTCCTTTTCCTCTTTGTCTTTTCTCGCACACTCACACACACACACACACACACACACCCTTTGTCCCTCCTCTTTCCACATTGTTTTATTTATTTATTTAGTTATTTAGTTATTTTTGCTTTTTTGGTCAAAGAGGGTTTTCATATGTTTGCCAGGAGTCGATTGTGTGTGCGTGCACGTTTGTGCACGTGTGTGCACGTTTGTGCACGTGTGTAAATAACACCTTGTCTTGATCAAAGGACAGGCTCCTAATCTGGGAGATGCGAGACGCAGCGGATGCGGTTTGTCCTCAGCAGCAGTGCAGACCTCTCTTGCTCAGTGGTGGGGGAGTCTGAGCATTCAGAGCCACTAAGCGTGATTGGTTTGCTCTTCCTGTGGTCGTGGTGGTTGTGTACTGAACATCAGAGGCCCTGTCCCCCCCACTCCGCCCTGAACTCTCCGGGAGGGATGACTGTTGGCCTCATCCACTGCAGCCTGTTCACACTCGACATACTGCCGCTCACCCGGTTCCTCTGAGCACTTTTTGTTCGCTTTATATCCAGACTACATTCCACTGTGTCCACAGTGTATCTGATTAATATTTAACATGCAGTGGCAGGCAATCACTCTCTTAGACCTTCCATTAACTAATGTAACCAGTAATTGGGTCTTTCTGCTCCTGAACCACTCTGTTTAAACTCCCTGGTTTATAATGGTGTTTGTAAGGGGATGCTCCCTCAGCTCCCTGCTAATGTGGGGCTGGTCTAACGGAACGGCGGCTCCGAGTGACTCCAGGACCCCTCCTGGCTCTGGGGCTGGATCGTTCTCCCACTCTGGAGCTGGTTACCCACTGAAGCTGCTCTTCCTCTGTACCCTGCCTAATGTATCCCGCCTCCGCTCCCAGAGTTCAGGTCGACAGTATATTCATTTCTACTTGGGGAAAATAAACTCTTTACTTGAGTTAAATTAGCGATCCTGCTAGCTCGCTTCTTAAATATTCATTTAGCCACTCAGAAACTTGGTCTTCTGCACACAGTTTTGACTCTGCTGTTTCAGTGCTGTTACACTCCTGAATCGCTCTGGCCTGCTGGTTCTGGTGCTGTTTAAATCCCCCCTGTTGCTCCCCTCCCAGCAGGTGGCAGTGAAGAGTAGGTAGATGAAGGCTCTCCTCTCAGCCGCAGGCCTTGCTCTTGAGATTAAGTGGATCGTGCTCTTTATTGATTTCGTGTGAGTGCCATAAATTGTGTCCGCTGCCCCCAAGCTACGGCGTGTCTTGTTAAATTCGTATCCCGAATCAAGGTCTCCTCAACCTTCGCCATCAGTCCCCCCCCCCGTATAACCGCTTACGTAAGTAGCGGGTTCTGCCTGTACGCAGCCTGCCTGGACCTCATAAAGGCTAATCATGTGTTGACGATGGCAAGGGGCGGGGCAAGGGGCGGGGCAAGGGGCGGTACCTGCTGCGAGCCTATCCTGCCACACCTGAGACACACCTGCTCCTTTGAGATCCTTCATGTCTCCGGCTGCCCTTATAAATGCCCGACGTTTATTATCCGTCTCTCTCCCCCTGCCGGTTTCAAGTGTAAAGGGAGCGTTCAGCAGAAACACGTTATTGGATATTTCACAAGTCCAGTATATTTTACTGGGCTAATGTATTTTCCTTCTTCTCTGTGTTGAAGGCCATATTCCTGATACCAGTCATGGTGAATGCAAACTTTGCCTTTCTCTCCTTTAGCCCCCAGTACTTTAAGATCATAGACGAGTGTGTGTCTCAGATCGTACTACACCGCACAGGCACAGACCCAGACTTCTCCTACCGCAAGCGTCTGGATGTGGACTTCAGCCACCTTCTAGGTGTGTGTGCGTGTGAGAGAGAGAGAGAGAAATTGTAAGTGTGTGTGTGTGTGTGTGTGTGTGTGGGGGGGTGAGGGTGAGTGAATTGTGTGTGTGTGTGAATTTCACTCATGAGTGTGTGAAAGGACTGCTCATGCTTCTTGTGTGTGTGTGTGTGTTTTCAGAGGTGTGTGTGGATAAGGCACGGGCAGACGAGTATGAACAAAAGGCCTTGGAGTTATCTCAGAAGGTAAACGTCTCCCCTCTGTTCCTCACTCTTCTGTGTCTCATCACCACCACTGTGTCTCTGCTCTCGCTCTCTCTCTCCTCCTCTATCTGGAGTTTACTGCTCTGCTGACCTCATCCCAGCACCTGTATTGAAGAATGTGGTCTTTGAACGAACATTCAATAAAGCACCTTTTAACTTTCCTTAATTAAAGGCAGAGTACTAGAAATCGTTCAAACAGCCATTTGTAATTAACAGTACGCTGAGATTAAAAAGGCGACTGGTATTGATTATTCTGAGCACACCTTTGTTAATTGCAGTCAGAAAGCAGCAAACTGGTGGAGTTCTGAGAGCCGCCACACACGTCTCGGCCCCCCCGCTGCACTCCACAGTCCCACCTCATCAAAGGCTTTAGACCAGCTTCCAGTGACTAAACAAATAACAGCGTCTCCCCTCACACCAGTCTTAAGTTGAAGTGGAAAAACATGCACTTCAGGAGTTTTTCCCCTAACATGCTGAAGTGCTTGGTGGATTTATTATATTTTTTTGTGTATTTTCATCCTTCCACCTTCCCGTTTACCAGGTGTTTTCCAAGACACGCCGATAACGCAGCTGCGGGTCCTCTGGCTTGCGTGCGTTCTTACACACACTGCGCGTGCCATCTGACGGACGTGTGTGTGGCCCAGTTTAACGAACTGGTGTGATGCTCCTTTTGACCTACAGTTTGATGAAGAGATCCTGGGCAGACAGGATGCACTAGCTCAGCTGCTGAAGAAGGATCAGGCCATTACCGAGCTGCAGACGGAGCTCTGGGCCTTCAGATCTCAGGTAGTGTCTCCCATGTCGTCACCCCTCACCACCTGTCTCACCGTTCACCACCTACTCCGCGCATACATCAACCTCTCTCGTCTCATTTCTTCTCCTCTTTCTCGTTCCCTGCATCCTCTAGTCCTCTTCCCCTCTTTTGCCAGACTCTGCCTGGGAGTGGGAAGGGACAGTCAGGGCACTAATGCAGCATTAAAAGTTGCCACCTCAGGAGGCCCTGGCCAGAGAGCAGTGCGACGACCTTCGTCCAGTCCGTGGACTGTAGATCACCGCCAGGCCTTTCGCTTGACCAAGCGTTGCGCTTTCATCTGCTTCATTAAGAATTGTTATGAATCCTACAACTACAAGGCTTTAAGGGCTTTAATCTGTTAATGGGAAGCAGACACCGAACGCGTGGCTTTCCACACGCGGCATCTTTTGAATGGTGGCGTTTTATCTGCTGATCCCCTCTCTCTCGTGTCGGGTTAATCCGCCTGTGTTTGGACATTCCGGAAAGCGAAACACAATCACGTCCTGCCTGTTATTCATGCCTGTGTCTGGATTCCCTCTTTGAAAGCGATTTTAGTGGGAAATCTGGTGCTGCATGCGTTAAGGCAATTAATTTTTATGCTTCTGCAGAAGTTTAATTGAAGCGTGCAGACGTTTTGTTTTGCCAGGTTTTTAATTAGCCTGTCAGTGGGTTTCTGTGACTGGAGTCAGACTCATGCAGGTAGTGTCAAGCTACAGCGCCGAGGTGAATGTAAAACACGCCGAATTCTGCCTGACGTGACAGAAGGCGTTTTCTGTTGTCTTCCTTTCTATGTTTTACACCCCTTCTTTCTTCAGTGATCAGCAGTTGAAGGCATGACTTACTTTATGTCCTCTTTCCGGCAGTCTGAAAATTGTGATACAAGCTGTTTAATTCTCTAGCTCCACCCACTGGTCTTGTCTGTAGCTCCGCCCACTGACTTCATCTCTGTAGCTCCACCCACAGGTCTTGCCTGTAGCTCCACCCTCAGGACTCTCCTCTCTCTTGGTTTTTTTTTTCCTCTGTGGGATCCGCTGACTGAGCCTGGACGTGTTAAAACCTTTTTGAATTGGCTTGTGCCATGGCGAACCTGCTTGATTTTAATCCCGCATTGCTGCTCTGATTGGTCGGACAGATCTAGTCACTGATTAACTTGTTTTCTAAAAGGTCCTTATGGCGCCTTTACAAATGACTTTGGAGAGAGAGCGATTCCAGCCAGAGTATAGCAATCAATACAACAGGGGGATTAAACGCTAGGGTCATCAGGATAAATGACCTTAAGCTGTCAAATTCACTGGCTGTTGCTTCAGTCTTTGAAATATGTGACATTTTCTTGGAGTTTATTCATTTGCTGCATCTGTTTAAGGCTGTATTTATTTGTAGTTAGTGAAGTGTGTGTGAGATGCTGTGTAGTCTGGTTCTCTGTCCAGGTAGAAGCAGTGTTCTTTTATTCTCTCCCCTGCTAATCCCTAATCCCTAAGCCCTTAGGCTGACATGACAAATAGAGCATCATCTGAGCAGTTTGTTTGATCAATTGCTTTTTGGCTCTCTGAGCCACCGTCGATAGAGCCAATCAATTGTTAAGTAATGGGGCCGAATGAGAGAAGTCAAAGTTTGGAATACGGGTAGTTAAACTGATCCATCTCTCCGGGTGGCGATCGTTGGCGTCTCAGCAAAGCCTTAATCAGCTGGTCAATGTGTCAGATATATGGTGCTGTCACTCATTCCTCCTCTTTACCCGTGAATTATCACAGAGGCCAGCATGCTTAGTGTTTGAATTAGAGTGTCTACATGCTCAATAAATCCACCCCCTACAGCTGTTCTCCATTCAGGAGTGGACTGGCTACTCCAGAGCTCTGTGTGTGTGTGTGTGTGTGTGTGTGTGTGTGTGTGTGTGTGTGTGCGTGTGCGTGTTCATATTTTTATTCCTACACATTTAGGTGTTCAAACAGGGTGGACATCCTGCCCTTATTCCTCTTGGGAGTTGTGTCTTGGTGAGTTTTGGTGTGTGCACTGGTTGTGTGGAAGCACATGGCGCGCCTGAGTCTGGGCGTCTGAGTCTGCGCGTCTGACTCTGCCCTTACATGTGAGTGTACTCACGCTCCTCCTCACCGCCCTCACAACTGAATCCCAGCCTCCAAAGCAGAGATGTCCCCTTCCTCCGCAGTGGGGATGTATCGGCACAAAACAGCTGCCGTGCTGTTATATCTTCAGCAGTAAATGTGTGCCAGGCAGGTGTTGTGTATTAACCTCTTTCTCTCTCTCTGTTCTTCCGCTGGGCAGTTTGGGGAAATACCAGGAGGCACCCGCGCAGTGCAACCTTCATCATCATCATCATCATCTGTTCCCCCCACGCCACCTCCTCCACTCCCAGTCCCTGGAGTTCCTGCTCCTCCACCCCCTCCTCCACCAGGCTGCGCCTCCATGCCCGGAGTGCCTCCCCCGCCTCCTCCTCCTCCACCCCCGGGCCTTGGGGGCCTGATGGCACCACCTATCCAGCCAGCGCTGCCTTTCGGTCTGCAGCCCAAGAAGGAGTTTAAGCCCGAGACCAGCATGAAGCGATTCAACTGGGCCAAGGTAGCGTCCCCCTTTCCTGGCCGCGCTAGCTAACGCGCGGGGCTCCTCCGCCAGGTTCCTGCTCGAGGTTTTGCGGTCTAAAAACCTGAGACCGAGGCTCCCGTCGGAGGCGGAGCTTCTGAATCTGTCCTGCTCACTTTAACCGGTGTCCTTCAGTCCCGCTGTCTGCCTTGTCGTTTTGATGCAAAAGCGACAGCAGAAGGACAGACGGTGTGGAGGCTTGTGCAGCAGCAGGGCGAGCAGGTGCGAGGAGGACGTCTAGCCCTGACGTCAGGGGGGGAGGGGCAAGCCTGCTCCTGCGCTTTCCCCACCCTCTATATAGATATTAGTATTTCATCTCTGTCCTCTCTGCAGTTGTCATGCAGATGTTATAATAAAAGTCATCCATATGTTTTATCTCGGACGAAACCTGTTGGCAGTTGACTATTAAGACCTAGGCATCCAGGTTCTGTCGAGGTGTGAAAGAACCTGTAGGCGATGAAAGACATGGACACACACACACACACACACAGGTGTAAATTAAGTAAAAATCAGAAGCCAGTAAGTTGTTTATATTTTGAGCTTATAATTTTGAAAATGTCTATTATTGCGTAGAGGAGGCCGGAGGGCACAGGGCTCAATCCTGTGTGTGTGCTGAGTGTGTGAAGCAGCTGAGAGTGGTCCAGGTGTGAGAGATGGTCATTAGAGTCTCAGCTCCATCCACTACATCCTCAATCTTTACTGTCTCTTTTGTCTCAAGTGCAACACTCCATAAAATTGATTGTCCCGCGCTGGCCCCCTCTCCTTGGTTTCCATGGTTTCCAGCACACTAACACAAATCAGCATAGTCATTAGGCATTGTTCCTGCCTCCGTGGTGACCTTTAACCTACTGGAGCCTGGTGCAGCGAGGTTCGTCTCAAGCATCTTGTTGAACTGGCTGATAAATATCAGCCTTATTTATTTGTTTATTTATGTGGTGAATTTATATTCTTGTATTACATTTCTTCAGACTGCACATTCCACGGTATACCGCATTATTTTACTGTGTGGGGAAAGGACTTTTTTTTTTTAAGAATATCTCTCTCTTTGTTTCTCTGTCTCTTTCTCTGTTTCTGTCTCTCCCTCTCTCTGTTTCTGTCTCTCCCTCTCTCTGTTTCTGTCTCTCCCTCTCTCTGTTTCTGTCTCTCTCTCCTCTATTAGCGTCTCATGTAATCTTGTTTGTTCCTGAACGATGATAAAGTGCTTCTTCTTTTTTATTGCTTTTGGTGTATATGTGTGCCAATGTGTTAAGGTTTCTCCAGGTGAGTAGCTGTGTCTCCAGGAGAGTGTGTGTGTGTGTGAGTGTGTGAGATGTTGAAGGGCTTGTGCTGTGTCGGTTCAGTAGAACACTCTTTTCTCTGGTTGAGAGGGCTGAGAGAGCTGTAGAAGCAGCAGAGGGGGGCCATACTCAGCTGTCAAAGACAGGGACGAGGACGTGTTCGGGGCAACAGAACTGTAGCACTGAGGCAACGGTGGACTCCATATGCCTCTTATTCTCTCACCAGCCACCCTTCACTAGCTCATGTGTTTGGATGCTCATGTTGCCTAGCAACTCTGACCTCTCAGAGGGAGGCAGGGGAATGTCGAATGGCAGGTCATAATTTGTCATCCTTTTTGTGTGCATTATTGTGTGTGTTTGTGTATGTCTCCATGTGTGCATGTGTTTTCACACTCATATCTCTCCCTCACACACACACAAACACACGCTTTTTTTTAAAGCCTTTGATTGTTAATGTCTTGCTTATAGTGTCTGTGTGTGTTTCAGATCTGTCCTCAAGAGATGTCTGAGAGCTGTTTCTGGGTCTTGGCCAACGAGGGTGTATATGAGGAAGAGGATCTGCTCAGCCGCCTGGCCTTCATCTTCGGCTCTCGCAGACACGGTCAGTCTGTGCTGATGTGTTTCTGCAGGTCCACAGCCCCACGTACCTCCATGTTCACCCTCACGTGTTCACGTCTGCCCTCTGCAGAGTCTGTAGAGCAACCCGAGTTCCTCTTTTCCTCACACACACACACACACACACACACACACACACACACACACACTCAAACACTCTCAGTCACACCGTGTCCCTTCTCCTCACACCCATGTTGTTTCAGTACGCCCTACACACACCGAACTCGTATTTCATCAGCTGTGCACATTCCCCTTCTGCAGACTGTTACACTCCACACTGTGACATGTGCATTTCTTGTGGGCCAGAAGACGTCAGACACATAACTGTCAGACACTGAAATCAGGAGTGAAAGACAATGACGTGATCTCACTTTGCAACTCAGTCCTGCAACAGGTCCTGGATCAGCCATCGATATCATGCACTTGACTGAAGTGTGTGGGTGAGATTGACTCCTTGTAAAAGCCCGACTGGTCCCAGTCTCACCGGCTGAGGGCACTGCAGGAGTGTCCCTGGTCTCTTTAATTAAATGCTGTCCTGGCGTGGGGACATGTGTTCACAGTGATGGGTCAGTATGTGGAGTCCGTGGGCCAGAGCTCCGTTTGCTGGTCCCTCTCAACCCACATGAAACATAGAAATAAATTCTTTAATTATGTAGTGTGCAATCCAAATGTAGTTGTATGTTCTGATCATTATTCCACAGGACTGAGTAGGCCCGCCCAACTGTTCTGTAATGTTTGTATCCCCGAGTGGGGCTGCACTTGTGTAGACACACAGCACTTGGTCTGTCTGGTTTCTCATAATGGAAGCAGACACCTAGAGAACGCGGATTCTTGTTGTTGTGATCAGTGTGTTTATCGCGCAGTCAGAACAGCAAGGCAGGCCACGCACAGCGCAGTCTGGGCTTGTTTGACGATATTCTGAAGCCGTAACTATGCAGGCTTCAGTGGTCCTATTTAGTCATGCTCAGACGTTACAGGAGGATTTCACATGTAGGATATTTATCAGCCAAGACTATGCTTCAGGCATCCGGGAGGAAAATTGCATTCACCAGAGAGCACCTGCAAAAAAAAAAAAAAATCTCAGTGTAAACGGAAATGTGACAATTGTAGTGAGCTGCTAATCTGGTCCTGTGGGAGTTAATCCAGGCAGGAGTGCGGGAGGCCGTCGGCGCCAGCGATGTGTGTGCGTGAGAGACGTCGTCTTCTCACCACGGCCTGCTGCTTAACAATGCTCTATTTGCAAGTTTTGATTAAAAGCCTATTTGAAGCCTGGTGAATTGATGAGTATGTATGAGGGAGCAGTGCCTCCCTGAGATGACAGATTTCTCTCATATCTCCAGTTTAAGATTAAGTAAACAACAAAACCCTTTTTTTTCCCCCTAGCTATTTTTATTCATGTTTACCAAGAGGGAAATCACCTCTAGAGGGCGCTGTGGTGTGCTAGATATGAGGCCACAAGGCTGGAGCTGCCACCTGTGGTAAATCTCAGTGTCCCAGTGGACTAGCAGACATGCTGATCTCCAAGGTATGTGCCCATGTGCTACCTGGAGACCACAGAGGGGACGATAAGCAGGTCAGTGCTGGTTGTTTGTATCTTAGTTGCAGGCTTGCTGTCGGGGTGTGTGCTACTTGAGGGTTAAAAAGAAAAATGTGATATTCAAATGCAGCTCAGCACAGCTCGTGGTTGGAATTGCCCGGCATAATGTTGTGATCGCATGTTTATAGAAATCTCCATGACTGTGAGTGCCAGCTATTTCGGCACGATAACTGCAAAGCACCTGAATACAATTATCTGACATGGCAACACACACACACACACACACACACAGTCATGCTCACACCTGCACACACATGGACACACACACACACACACACACAGGCGTCCCAAAAACAAACAGACACCTTTGATCACCCAATTGTTCGGAGTGTTGGACACTTATTGCAGAAATTACTTGTACCAAAGACTGCCATGGCCACCAGAAAATATAAAACCTTCCCTTTTGTTTTTATCTCTCTCTGCCTGTCTCTCTCTCTCTCTCTGCCTGTCTCTCTCTCAAACATTCAGCTTGGTTTCATTCATTTATACATGCCACCTCTGTCCTTTTCTCAATTCTTTATTTCAACATTGATTATCTGTCATTGCCGACTGCCTTAGGTGGGTGCTGACACACACACACACACACACACACACACACACACACACACACACACACACACACACACACACACACACACACACACACACACACACTCTGACAGACTCGAGCGTATACCATACAGACAGTGTATGACTTATGTTTTTTCAGGTAGTTTAAATAAGATATGGTGAATATATCTTATTTAAGATAAGGTGAAAGCACAATTTCCCACTTATTTATTATTCAGACATTTTGAAAATGTTAATGTAATACACAGAGGAGGTGGTTGTGTTCCATCACACATTTAATCAGATGTGTTCACGCCTCTATCTGAACAAGGCGTGGGATTAGACGCATAGGGAAGAAATGTGATGATCTCGTGCAGCATACATTTGTGGAATAATCCATTTTAATAAAATTCATTTAATTTCATCAGATTTCATACTTTGTGTCACCGGGATGGACCTCTTGATGGATGTCTGGGAAGGCCCATTATTTCTATTCTAGATCTTTCCCAGTTTGCCTACAGGTCCAGTCCTCTCCTGCTCTTCCTTGATCAGTAGTGAAGTTCAGTGCCTTAATTTCCTCACCCGAAACATTTCTGCAGTAGCCCACCATCATTCTGTTACTCCCTACCCCCTGTTGTCCACCCCCATCTCTCTCTCGCTCTCTCGTACATTATTCCTTCTGTCCTTGTGACGTACACTCAGGAAGGTAAAATGGGTCCTTTGACTGCTGTGCTGGAGAGCTGGCTCTGGTGCTCAGGACACATTCATCACCTGCAGGTCCTGGGGGGGGGGTGTTACCTACTCTCTCTCTCTCTCTCTCTCTCTCTCTCTCTGTCTCTCTCTCAACACATTGTCAGATTTCCATCACCAGTCTGCTTCTCTTATTTGTCCCGAGTGCTGTGGCATCTGCCCACTGTTACACCTTCACTCCACAGCACCAGCGGGGTCCACCACCCGTCACTCCTCCCACCACACGCCTTTCCATTTACTCTTAAGTAGGAGTAAAGTTGTTGGGAAATGAGTTCTAACTATATACCAGTGGTGTGCATTGCAGTAATGGGCATGAACTCTGCACTCCCCCAGGAAACAGCAACAAAAAATGAGAAACAAGAAAAAAAAGCGCCCTGAAACACAGCTGAGAGTCCTACACCAGGCAGCTCCAGCTCATGTGCTACAGGCGGCTGGTTGACCAGGCTCTCCCCTCACAGACTCTACCTACCTGCCGGCTTTTCCTTTCTGGCTAAGATTTATACAAGGACAATAGGCTAATAGAGACGGAACGTGTAGGGAGCTCCACACCAGCACTGCAGTCCCATAGAAATGTATTCTATAGTGTTGAAGACGTAAAGTAGCCTGTGTGAGTGTTGTTTTGTTATACTATTTATATGATATATATATATATATATATATATATATATTTTTTTTTTATGTTTTTTTTTTCTGCAAACACAAACACTGTTCAGCCAACCAGCAGTCATTTCAGCACCTTAAACCCAGCCATTCAGACCTTCACCTACAAAATGAAAGGCTGGTACAATTTTATTTTATTGTCTTCTGCCTATCTGTGTTCTCTCTCTCTCTCTCTCTCTTTTGCATTTATTTAAATGGAGTTATTATGGACACTTTTGGGGGGTCTGAGGTGTACTAGAGTTCAGAATCAGTGTGGTAGTGCTGTAGCAATCCTGCTTGATGTAAGTGTCTGTGTATCTCTCACACAAATATACTCGCGCACACACACACATGCGTGCATACGCACACACACACACACACACACACACCCTCATTACATTTGTGACACCCCAGAGTGCATGCACTTTCATGCGACATAACATTTGCAACAGTTCCTCATCCTCACAGTACACCTGCACAGCCCCCCACCCCCTCCTCCTCGGTCACACTGCGTGTTTAGTCCCTGCTTCCTGTTTCAGCCTCAGCTGATGGTTTAATTCGTCCATTAGAGGCGGGCGAGGAGGCGCCCTGGCCCCTGACGGCTGCACCCTCCCCCCCGCGCGTACGGGCTGTCCTCCGCGCTAGGTTAGCTCCGCTGGCGAACCCTCTCCTACGACAGCACTGCAGAGAGGTCGTCCCTCGTGTCAGCTGCCCTCTGCAGATGTCTTATTGACATGAATTAGAGAGGGAGCAGGTGGTGGTGGATGTAGAGGGGCGTGTGGGTGGGGGAGGTAGGGGCGCGTGACCGCAGGTGGTGTAGTCTACGGGAGTAGCTAACATCTGTGGGGCTCCAACCATCTGATCTTGTTCTGGGTCTGCAGAGCAGGTGCAGGAACGCTGCCTGTGGAGGAGCCTGGAGGTGTGTCCGGTTCTACAGCTCCGCCGCACTAAAGGGAAGGCTTCAAAGAAATGTGCTCATTCATCGTTAGGATCCGTTTGATTTTCAAGAGCCCAGAATTAGTTTTGATTCCTGATATTTTATGGTGGTAAAATAAGCATGCAGAACTCATTGGTTTGGCTTAGAAAATATACAAATATAATTTTTAAACAAAATACGTTGAAGTAGTTTGTCGCAATGAAAGTGAGAGGTTCTAAAACTGAGTTGTAAGCAATGCAGAAGCCTGTACGATTGAATTTTACGTTAGCCGTTCATATCTTGGACTGTTTACATTCATCCAATGACATGGCAGATGGTTAAATGGGATGAGAGTTGCACACCTCTGGGCTCAGGTGATGACCTCCTACTGATCCACACTGTCTGCCCCTGTTGCATCTTGCCCTGCCCATGCCATGTCTTGCCCCCCCCCCCATATCACACCTTGCCCCGCCCCCATCTCCCTGTGCTGGTAGTCAGGTTTCTGACTGCTGCATGTGCACATTCTGGCACACATAATTCACAAGGTTAACATCCCTGACACCCATGTAGAAATGCTGTTTGTGCCTGAGTGGTGTAGGGACATTCAGAGGCTGGGTGTGTGTGCGGGTGTGTGTGTGTGTGTGTGTGTGTGTGTGTGTGTGTGTGTGTGTGTGTGTGTGTGTGTGTGTGTGTGTGTGTGTGTGTGTGTGTGTGGTAAGATCCTCTCACTGTGTGTATACAGCTCCTCCCGAGTTTGCATGACTTTTGCTTGGCCAAGTTACAATGGCAAGCGGCCTGTCACAGAAATTGGCACATTATGGATTAAGGTATGTAGGATAAAGGGAGCGTCACACACACATTTAAATTGTTTGGATACGGAGTTCATCATTACCTCCTCTCCTCCCGTCTCTCCCCCTCCCCCCTCCCCTCCCCTCTCCTCCCCTCTTCCCAAGCCACTGTTGGCACCCTTACCTGAAAAACCTGCAGGTGTGTGTGTGTGTGAGAGGGAGACAGAGACACAGAGGTGTTGTGGTGGGGGAAGGATGGAGATGCAGGTGTGTAGGTTCATGATTTGATGGGCATATTTGTACACAAGTCATTTCCAGCCTGACCCAGCACTGTTATTCTGTAGGATCCATGTCTTACCCTGAGGTGACCTGTACCTGACCTTAAATATTTATTTATTTCCCTTTCTAATGAATATATGCTTGTGGAAGGATCTTAAACTTTGCACTAAGATACGTTCCTCCTTCTCTCTCTTTCTCTCTCTCCCCCCTTCCTCCTCTCTCACTCCATCTTGATTATTCACCCCTCGGCTCTAGACTGTCACCATTTCTTCAGAATGTGTGAGTTAGTTTCATGTGGTCACGTTCGTGCTTTCGTACATGATGATTGGGCTGTTCAGGCGTCCCTCCGGCATGGCGCTGGACGCCGGGGATGAAGCAGCGTCCTGCTCTCCCTCCGCTGGCCCTAACAGGCCCTCCCTGCCTTCACCCAGTGTCATCATCAGCTACATGTGGACACCACACTCACGGTGAAGCGCCCACCACCATCCAGTCAGCACCCCTTCATGAGAGATGATGCGGTCTGTAGCTGACTGTTGTAAAAGATGAGTGAGAGAGAGGAGGAGGAAGGAGGAGAGGGTAGTCACAGAGACGGGGCGGGCAGAGAAAGAGGGCACAGAGAGAGTGAGAGAGAGGGCGGGCACAGAGAGGGAGGGAGAGAGAGAGAGGGGGCGGGCACAAAGAGAGAGAGAGAGAGAGAGAGAGAGGGCAGAACTGTCAGGTCCACAGACTCGATAGCACAGCCAATCGTAATCTTGGTTTCAGCTGGGGGCAGAACATTCGCCAAAAAAGTGAACACAGCACCTTGCTGTTGCAGTGGATCACCTGTGTCGGTTGTGTTCCGCACAGCGTTGTCACCATTTGTCTGATCACGTCTATTATATTTAGGAAATGCCCAGCGTTCTTTTACACTGCTGGCGTGTTTGACCCGACACAGCTGGTGTTTGATGTTGGTCACAGAGGCTGGCTGGTAGTTCACTCTGAGGGCCTTGTTGAGCTTTTTAATAAAAGATTGAATAATACAAAAAGACAAAAAGAACCAATTTGTCATCCACTGCTTTTGGCAGAGAAACCGGGTTCAAAAATATCTCAAAAATATGAAAGACTTTACACCAACACAAAGCTAAGGTAACACAAAGCCATGGTAACACAAAGCCATGGTAACACAAAGCCATGGTAACACAAAGCACTGCTCATGATCATGTGAGTCGAACTGGGGCTGTGGCCCCATGTTCTGGAGCGCCCATCACCATGACGACCACGGATGCCACTTACCACCCTAGACAGGAAGAGCAGTGAGACCTGTGTCTGTGTGTGTATGCGTGATTGTGTGTGTGTGTTTGCGCGCGTATTTGTGTGAGTGTGCTTGTGTGTGTTTGCGCGTGCGTGTGTGTGCATTTCATACTCAATCAAATATAGTTTTCATCCATATTTGTTGTTTGACTCTTTCCTGTATGATTTTCTCGGTTATTTCTTTGTTGTGCTGTGTGTATTGTTTTCTTGTTGTGTATTCTAAAGTAAGCTTTAGAAACTGCAATCATGGCAGACAGACAATCTACACTTAATCATAACTTTAGAAAACAGGACATGTTGTTTACTTTGACTAGTTGGTATAATTTGTTCTGTCTGAAATTTCTGATTTTCACAATTGACCAGCTGTGTTTGAATAACGGGGAGAACTGATCTTCATTTATTTGGACAAAAGGACATTGCTGGATGAGTCTGAGACGTCTCCCCGTTATAAACAATACTGCTACCTTTACAGAAACTTGGTCGGGCCTGATAGCGTTCCAGGCCCTGAGAGGGTACTAATTGCGTCTGTGTCTGTGTCCACACACACACACACACACACACACACTTGCACAAGGCTAATGTCTGGGAGACTGCTGCTGTTGATCTGGATCGTGTATAATGACCCTGCTGGGTGTAGAGGGACTGGCCCTTCTGCACTCTGCTCTGTAGAACTCTTTTTTTCCTGCTGCTTTTCAGCCGTTGGGGAAAGCAGGGAGGAAGTGTGTGTGAGTGGAGCTGCAGAAGCTCACCTATCTAAGTGTCATTTCAGTCGCTGCCACACTGATATCACACTGATATCACACTGATATCACACTGATATCACACTGTGTCACAATGATGTCACACTGATGTCACACTGCATGCACTACGGTGCTGTGGTGGTAGTTCGTCACAACATTGTGTTGATGTGTGTGCGCGCGCGCGTATGAATGCAAGTGTGTACGCTTGTGCATGCTGGTGAATGTTTGTGACTGTGAGTGTATGCATGCATTTGTGTGAGTGTGTGTGTGTTTGTGTGTGTGTGTGTGTGGCCTCATTTCTCAAGGCTTGTGTCTAAAACTCCAGCAGAGACTGCGCTGGAGAGAGATGGAGTGACATTTAAAGAGGGTTCATAATGATGGGCTTAAACACAGTCTGTACGGGCCATGGTGCTGTATGGGCCACGGTGCTGCTGACAGAGTGACGGGCTTGGACTCGTTTTGCTGCTCAGGGGAGACAGAAACGGATATGTAACTGTATGACTGACTGACCCCAGACCTGCTGCTCCAGCATGCACGCATGACGTGTGTGTGTGTCTGCATATGTATGTTGTTTACTTTGACTAGTTGGTATAATTTGTTCTGTCTGAAATTTCTGATTTTCACAATTGACCAGCTGTGTTTGAATAACGGGGAGAACTGATCTTCATTTATTTGGACAAAAGGACATTGCTGGATGAGTCTGAGACGTCTCCCCGTTATAAACAATACTGCTACCTTTACAGAAACTTGGTCGGGCCTGATAGCGTTCCAGGCCCTGAGAGGGTACTAATTGCGTCTGTGTCTCATCCTTTTTGTGGTGAAATTGTCTTTATTCTCATAGTGGATCGTTTTAAGGTTCTGCAGTATGAATCACCTCCAGAAGACCCACATCTCCTCCTCTCTCCTGCTCTGGATAATGAACTGTTCCCTATCTCTGCCCACCACGCTGGCTAACCCCCCCCCCCCCCCCCCCTCCCTCTCTCTCTCTCTCTCTCCTGCTCTCCAATCCTGAGTGATCAGTGTGTTATTTAATAGATTGTAGGTGTGTCCTTACAGCAGAACAGGACTGATGACATGCAGGCTGTCCTGTCCTGCACTGTGCCATGTCAGAGGCATCGTGTTCTTCTGGCTATAACGTCACTGACTGATGAAAGCACATACAGTGATATTTGTCTGTCATTCATGTGTGGGTGTGTGTCTGTCTTGAATTGTTTAACCTACTTTAGCCGTTTTACGATGTTTTTCTCAGTGTTCTCAAACAAAGTCTTCCTGTTCAAAGCATTGAGCATGACTGTATCAGCTTAGAGATCCCTAATTATTGGATTGATTTGAGTGATTGGTAGTGGAAGGAAGGGTATTGTGATGGAAATAAATGAGTTCTTTACTTCAGAATGGTGTGGAGATTAAGGTATTGTGAATAGAAATAAAATATTAAAATGAAATGGGTGGGGAATTGAAAAACAAAACCAAATATGTACATGTAGATATATACAATATTATGCATGATCACTCTGCAAACCACTAATTCAAAGACGAGAAATTCCAAAAGCTCAGCAAGTGTTCTGGTGAAGGGATCCAATCTCTCCATCTCCCTTTCTCTCTCTCCGTTTCTCTTCTTTGGCGAGGCTAGATCCAGTTGGTAGAAGTGCCGATCTCAGCAGGGTCCCTAAATGCCTCACTGTTGTGCTTTCTGCATGTGAGTGTCTTTTGAACCACTTTCTAATTACTGCCTGTCTTCTGTGGGGCTCTGGGAGGACTCTGCCTACCCATAGTCCTTTGTTTCCTTCCACACATCTCCTCGGTCCTCGCTGGGCTCTCTCTCACCTGCGGTCACTGGTCTCAATGCACACACACTGCACACACACACACACACACACACACACACACCCACACACACACACACACACACACACACACACACTGTGGCCTCATTTCTCAAGGCTTGTGTCTAAAACTCCAGCAGAGACTGCGCTGGAGAGAGATGGAGTGACATTTAAAGAGGGTTCATAATGATGGGCTTAAACACAGTCTGTACGGGCCATGGTGCTGTATGGGCCACGGTGCTGCTGACAGAGTGACGGGCTTGGACTCGTTTTGCTGCTCAGGGGAGACAGAAACGGATATGTAACTGTATGACTGACTGACCCTAGACCTGCTGCTCCAGCATGCACGCATGACGTGTGTGTGTGTCTGCATATGTGTGGGGCACGTGTGTGTACACGTGTGTCTGCGTATGCTAGTGTTTGTGTTCGTGTGTGCATGAGTGTGTGCGTGCATATGTGTTTCTGCTCCTCTGGTCTTAATGCTACTCACTGTGGAGTGTTTGCACATCAGTCATAAGACACTCAGTAACACAAGCACATGACCTCATCTACATACCAGGAGACGTATTTGGAGTACAAGACGGTTCCTACAGTGATGCAAAACGCAAGATTTTCCACACACATGATGGGTCATGTGTGTATGATCAGAGCCGCGTGTGTATGATCAGAGCTCCAAGCCATCTGGGGGCAGCACTGTGTGGCACTGTGAAAGAACCCGCAAAGGAATTTTGTTGCTTCCAGCCTGGAGCTGCTACCATTGGTAAAAGCAGCATACAGCCCCACGCTGGGAGCTGAAGGGCGTAGCCACCGCAGGGTCCTCACCCCCTGCCTCCTGCTCAGAGCAGCGCTAGCGCACCAGGGGCCGAACGACCTTACACCGACAGGGAAGAGAGGGAGTGTTTTCACGGTGTCGGGTTCGTGCACCTGCCTGCGTGCTCTGCGTGACCCGTGCGGTGATGGCGTGGAGCTTCGCAGCAGTGCAGACTGCTGAACTGTCTTCATTAGGAAACCCCCCCCCCCCCCTGCAGGAGCATGTTGCCACCTGGAGCAACACGTCAGCCGCCAAGCTTTAACACTAGCTCGTTTCAATCATTAATCATTTATAACTTTTGCCACTTTTTTTTCTTTTGCTACTTGTTTTATTTTCCTGGTATGGCCACGTCTGTGACATGACGTGCATGTGTGGGGCTTTTGCTCAAATTATCTGCAGGATTTTGTTCCCAGGCAAGAAAGAGAGATGAAAAAACGCCTTTGCCATTTTATTTTTGGGTACTTTGAAAGAACAGCTTGCCCTTAATAGCTGAAGTGCTGAAATATTAAGCATGTTAAAACATTATTTAAAAGTTAATCTTGGATCTCAGTACTGGAGCTGTCCAAACGCTGCAGACTTAATATTTCATAACCTGTGAGAGAGAGAATGTAGTTTCGACCTGTCTCCATCTGGCCCTCCTCCACCTGACCCCCACCTCGATTACTCTCACTGGGATGCCCACTGAAACCCTGAATAGCTGTGTTGGGAAAGAGAGAATGTAATAATGGCTTTCTTGTTCTACACGTATTTACAGTGTGTGATATCGTGTCCTGAGAAAGCCCTCCCTGTCCTGGGACCCCCCCCCCCCCAATCCTGTGTTGGTGTTGGGGACTGTTGGGGGTCCAGCTGAGGTGTGCCTCAGACTGGAGGAAGTGGACTCTAATAAATTGGAGGGATAATTGTGGTCTGTACAGTAAATCAATGTGTCCTGCTCACAGAGGATGGGACTTGGCCTTGGGAAAAGACTGTTGATTTCCAATTTCCGAGCCCATTAAAAAGACACGCGCCCCTCCCACTCCCTTAATTATGACGCCCTGCCACACTGGGTCCTCTGTGACCACCACGGACGCCCGCGCTCCTTAGCACAGCTTCACAGACCTCCTTGTTTTCATTTGGTTTTAAATGTACCTCTTTTTGTAATTGACTTTATTGCTTTACATGTATACCCAAGGCACCTGCGCAGATGTTGCAGTACTGCTAAACATTCCATGATGTCTGAGCTGTGAGAACGTTGGCGATCGTGCGAGCGTTCCATGGGGAGTCGTCAGGAAACCCGTTTTTTTTTTTTTTTTTGATAGGGCAGTTTTCTCTCAAGCTGAAATCAATGATCCTCTGTTGGGGCAGATGCGTGGTGTGGTGAGATCTGAGGGAAGACTCTGAGGGAGACGGGTTCACTCCCTCCGGGCTAATCGAGACACACGCTCCTTCACACTGCCGCCACCCTGCTGCTAGGATCACAGCTCCTGGGAAAACTCTTGCTTTCTTACCCCAGCCTGGAATCTATATCCCTCCAAGAGGTCTTCGGTAGGGTGCCGTGGAAACCATTCGCGATCTTTTCCACTTACCGTTTCCTCCTCCACTGCCGTCACTGGACCACACAGAGTGTGCTGCTGTGGTTTCCTGTGCCGCTCCGGTTCCGTGGCTGGTTCCGGTCCGGGTTCTTTGGGTGACTTACGCCGCTTCTCTTTTAATTACCAGATAGTCGGGCCCGGGATCAGAGGAGGCGTGACGGATGAGTGTAGAGAGGGAGGAGTGATGAGGGAGGGAGGACTTCTCGTCCCTTAAACGCCCCACTTGTTGGGACTCGGGACACGCGTTCTATTTCTCTGCTCGGCGCCGTGCTGATGCTATCTCAGCCCTACGCAGAGCAGAAGGGCTGCATTAGCTTATTTCTCCAGAGATTAAATCTTATATCTTTCATAAAGCAATTTTCCCATAAAACACTGATAATACAAGTCCAGGGAGCTCTTGGATAGGAAAGATAGTCTGAGCGTTATGGATGCGTGGTGTCTTGCTTTCCCGCCACTGAATGGGAGGAAACTCCACTCTGTGCCCGAGACACGTTCCGGCTTTGAAAGCGCAGAATGTAGATGTATGGATTTGTATGGGCAGGAGTATGTGTGTGATCCAATCAGGGCAGTATATCACTGTGACAGAGCCCTTTGCAGACTCCCTTCCCAAACACATCCACTCACAAACAGTCAAATGTGTGATAAATGTGAAATGAAATGAAACTACGATCTGAGGGTATTGGTGGTGTAGTTGTGAGTCTCTGGAGGGAAGGTCTGTCCATTATATATCTAGATTAGAATTTGAGTCTTCATATTTAAATGGTGTGTGTGTGTGTGTGTTGCTGTGTGCCTATGTTAGTGCTTGCATGTTGAGCGTGTGCCAACGTTGGCGCGCGTGAGTTTCCATGGTAACCTGTGGTCCTGCAGGGCTCCTGAACCCTGTTGTTCTCCCGTGAGGTGTGAGCGGCATGGACTGAGGTCAGTGCGAGGGGAGCACTCGGCCTGCACGATCACTCATGGCCACTCCCATAACCCCTTACCCTGGGAAGGAGCTACAGGGAGAGGAGAGAGGACGCACGCTGAGGTTCTCTCTTTTCCCAGAGAGACCGCAGGTTGTAGAAACCGACTCGGTTTGTCTCCCTCTGTGGACGCTCACGAGTCAGCGGCATTCTCTCGCGCCGCCTGAATTCTCACGTGAGACTGAAGCACTGGACACATTCTGCTCGTGCATTAGCCTCATGTCTAATTTTCCATTTTCTATTCTTACCTCTACACCACTCTTTGTCAGGTAAATATCTTTTATTTGTTATTGATTTGTGGAGGGAAATCAGTTGTGACCTTATTTTTGCATTTTCTAGGCGGGTTTAAATCGATCGCTGAATGAATGACTCCAGCAGGGGGTATGTGTGTAAGATGTGTGTGTACGTGTACGCAAGTGCACTTGTGTGTGTGTGTGTGTGTGTGTGTGTGTGCATGTCATGATATTTGTGCTGAAATGGCCTGTTGAGTGCTCCTCACAGACCGTAGGGGACAAGAGAGCCTTGAGGGATGTGGAGAGGACCATACGGAGCTGGGGGTGTTGGAGGGGCAGGGCCTTGGTTGGGTGGTTAGGGGTGTGTGGGTAGGTGGGTGTATAAGGGGTAGTGGGGGTGTGTGGGTAGGTGGGTGTATATGGGGTAGTTGGGGTGTGGGTAGGTGGGGATATAATGGGTAGTTAGGGGGTGTGTGGGTAGGTGTGTGTATATGGGGTAGTTGGGGTGTGGGTAGGTGGGGATATAATGGGTAGTTAGGGGGTGTGTGGGTAGGTGGGTGTATATGGGGTAGTTGGGGTGTGGGTAGGTGGGGATATAATGGGTAGTTAGGGGATGTGTGGGTAGGTGGGTGTATATGGGGTAGTTGGGGTGTGGGTAGGTGGGGATATAATGGGTAGTTAGGGGGTGTGGGTAGGTGGGTGTATAAGGGGTAGTTAGGGGTGTGTGGGTAGGTGGGGATATAATGGGTAGTTAGGGGGTGTGGGTAGGTGGGGTGTATAAGGGGTAGTTAGGGGGTGTGTGTATATGGGGCAGTTGGGAGGTGTGTGGGTAGGTGGGTGTATAAGGTGGTTAGGGGTGTGTGTGTGGGTAAGTGGGTGTATAAGGGGTAGTTAGGGGGTGGGTAGGTAGGTGTATAAGGTGGTTAGGGTGTGTGGCGAGACCCTGTTATGATGCTGTGTCTGATCCCATGGGACTTAGCCTCCCGTGGGTGAGATGGCATGTGCGCTGTGTGCGCCCGTGCTCTGAGGGGACTGGATGAATAGGTTCACGTTAGCTGTCTGACGTGTGCTGGCTTTAGATATTTTGCTTTGAGGGGATGTTGCTCAAGTGCCACTGAGCCAGTGGTGGTGTGATGGTGAACTACTCCTGTCATTACCGTCAGACCTAATGACCAACCTTTGAATGTCATGATAACACCTGCAGGTTTGTGCATGTGCAGAGGTCGGTGTGTAGCTGTTTGGATGAGCATGAGAACAACAGAAGATTTTGACAATGACACAAAATGCATTCGAAGATGCAATTATAGCAATTATAGAATGCACGAGCTTTTTTTCCCCTGTAACATTAAACTTTGTTAATGTAAAATGAGTTCTCTCTTTCTGCCAAGAAAGAACTTTGCATGAACTTTGCAGTTGACGTTGTCTGCACTGCTAGTACTCCGTGTTGTCTGGAGGTAGCTGAAGGTTTATGTTGTGCATGCTGACTGCGTCGACATTGCATATTGAGTCCTGCTCTGTGGATCTCCAGGATCTGTCTACAGGGGTCCATCAAGGCCTTTAATGGCTTTATAAGTGGATTTCAGGCTGCCGACAGTCCACGGTCTCACTCACTCAGCACACAGCAGGCAACGTCTTTACCATTATATGTAGTCCATATGGCTGCCTGTACCTAACCAACTAACATTTTCTCTCTCTTTCTCTCTCTCTTTTTCTTCCCCTCTCCTCTCTCCCTCCCTCTCTCTACCTCTGTGTCTCTCTCTCCCCCCTTCTCTCTCTCTCTCTCCCTCATGCTGTTGCTGTATGGACCTGTCATCTGCTTGCTGGAACAGAGCTTGAAGGTCAGTCCCCCTCTCTCTCCTCTATCTCACCCTCTCTCCCCCTCTCTCTCCTCTATCTCCCCCTCTCTCTCCTCTATCTCCCCCTCCCCCCCTCTCTCCCCCCCCCCTCTCTCTCCATCTCCCCCCCTCTCCCCCTCTCCTCACTCCTATCCCTTTGGCTGCTGTGTACACGGTGTGCTGTGCTTTCCTGCTCTCTCTGGGCTCCGTTGGCGAGGGTCATTTAATGTGTTGTCCAGTGATTTGCTATTTAAGTACACTCAGTTCTTTTGTCTTTTTCAGAGGGGGAGAGTGTACCACTTATAATTATGAAGAGGGCACTGAATAACTTAATTTGCTTGTCTTTAAATGTCAGAGCCCCCCCCACACAACACAAACACACACACACACACAAACACCCCTTCCCTTTTATTTGATCCTGAGATCAAACATGTTAAACAAGTACTTTGATGACCATTAGATTACAGCGTTTACTGAGGTCATCGAGCCTCTTGACCTGTCACTCTGTGCTCGGATGGTTATGCCTGCAGCCTCCTGCTGCCTCCGCTGGGTTCTGTCTGACAGATTTCAGTCACGAAGGCTCTTTCATATATTTAAATGTGAAAGTCTGGTGCTCAGGCAGTGTGAAACTAGTCTCCCTCCCTCCGTCAGATGCATTAATGCTGAGGCTTCTGACGTGTTTATTAATATTGAACATACTGTCATGTTTATTAATATTGAACATAATGTCATGTATACATTAGATGTTGCACTTTTTACAGTCTTATTTAAATTCTTTGGTGTAGTGCATTTTCTGTGTAATATAAGCAGGCCCGCTGAACATGGCCTTAAAGAGCAAAGCTCTGTTTTGTGCTCAATTGGAGAAGACAAGGACAGGCACTGAGCAAAGACTCACTGTTCAGGAAGCTACAGAAAAAGACCTTGAAGCGTGAATGCCTGACACTGCTTGATCAACAGTGGTCGCCCTTTGATGAAGACAGAATCACTAACTCTGTGGTAACATCATTAGAGATCCCCTTCACTTACTGTTCACATATAATTAGCCTCTGCTTTAATATTTCTGTGCTATTAAATATTAAACACTCCCTTACTAATGAAAAGAAGGGAAAAAAATCCTACACACACACACTCCGTCCAGGAGAGTTAGCAGGAGAAAGGGGTTGTTGTGTTTGTAATTAAAACCCAATCAAAGAAATCCATTGCTACTCTCCTTTTTTCAGTAATTAGCTCAGCCCTTTCAGGAAGACGACGCGGTTTCAGCGCAGCAGGGGGAAACTGGCTGAGAAAAGTGACGTTAATTCACAAAGCAGCGGCGGGCTGGTTCCAGCAGTCTGTGTAGCGCGTCAGGAACACAGAGGAGTGAGCAGGGAAAGCCTCTTCACTCCGCTGCCACCCAGGCGCTTGGTAAAGGACGTACGGGCACAGACGGGCACAGCTGTGCTCATGTTAGGGTTGGCACGGGCCCGGAACAGACATGCTGCAGAGCCGAGGACAAGAACAGGAACACGCACGCATGTGTGTGAGCACACACACACACACACACACACACAAGCATCTAATATGAAGGTGCATTAGACTGGATTACCATCCACACGAAGGCAGTAAGTCTCTGAGTGACGGGTATGGCTGTGGCTTAAAGCACCGTTAATTCAGAATTTCCCAACAGCACGTGAAACTCTGCCTAACGGAGCCTGTGCAGATGATTGTGTGCAGAATCTAGATGGTGTTCAGCTGTCTCCACTGAGTCAGTTCTGCTCTTTATTAACTGAAGCAGCTCTTTAGATGTGTGCGGTTCAGCCCCCCGGAACCTCGCCATGTCTACCTACCCTCTGTGATTAGGGCTCTCTCTTCCCCCAGAAAGATGGTGATTGTATCAATTTTCAGTTCACTAGGTTGGTGTAGTTTCTTGTGGACAAAAGGGATCAATGGTCAGACACTGTGTGTGTGTATGTGTGTATGTGTTTTAGGCATGCATGCATGCACCCTCTGATTTTCCATGTGCAAACAAGACCGTAAATGTGTGTGTGTGTGTGTGTGGGAGGAGCTCTAAAGCCCACTACACTCCTCCTGTGGGAGGGGCTCTGGGGCTGGCTACACTCCTCCTGTGGGAGGAGCTCTGGGGCTGGCTACACTCGTCCTGTGGGAGGGGCTCTGGGGCTGGCTACACTCCTCCTGTGGGAGGGGCTCTGGGGCTGGCTACACTCCTCCTGTGGGAGGGGCTCTGGGACTGGCTACACTCCTCCTGTGGGAGGGGCTCTGGGGCTAGCTACACTCCTCCTGTAGAGGATAGGATACAGAATGAGTCACAGTGTTATGCATGTAGTCACTTTTGAGGGAGCAGGGACGATTGCTACAAGAAGCAGAAATAAACAAATAGACGAACAAAAACACACAGAAGCTCAATGACTCCATGAACATGCTGTGACCTCTTGCATACACCAGGAAAGCACTTAAAAGTCTTTCTTGTCAGTAAATAAAAACAAAACACTTAGAGAAATGTTTATTTCACAAAAACACCACAGTGACCAGAAGAGGGGACAGTGGTGTTTCCTGTGTCGTGTTTCTGGTAAAGGGTTGAGGTTTGGCAGGTTTGGCAGGCTCACATTAACTGCTGCTGGGGTCATAGGGCAGGTTTAACGCCCTGCTTTTGATAGCCCACCTTACCCCAATGGGCCAAAACAAAATGGGGCCAAAACCGAACACTCGTTCAGTCTGTATTAAGGTAATGTGGGTCACAAAAAAGATTTTAATAAAAAAAGACTTTATGCTTCATAAAACTGGCTTTCAGCTTTTCTGAATGTTAAGTGTATTAATGTAATTCATCCCGCTGCCCAGATTAGACGTGGATGATATGATGGGTGGTTTGTGACTGTAGGGTTTTGGTCTGCAGTTTAGATGCGTTTACCATCGTGGGAGTTTAGACCTCTCTGTGTTCAGGGGCTCCATGCAGTGGTGGTGAAGCCTGTGACCCATGGGTGTAGAAGGGGAACCTCAGTGGGTGTAGAAGGGGAACCTCAGTGGGTGTAGGAGGGGGACCTCAGAATGAGCTCTGCCATCATGTTCACACTGCCACATCTCAGCATTCATCTGCTGAATTTACCGCAGTCTAAACCCCCTTTTGTCCAAATAAATGCTCGCCCTCACTGTCCAAGCCATCTGAGTGCATTGCGGTCTGGATCTGTTACGGCACCAGCGATGTCCCGCCGAACATTGCGGCAGCCATTTAAAACAATTCATCCCTGCTCTTTGCTGTAAGCGCGCGTGGGGTTCGGCAGTGTCGTGGGAGGCCTCGTTATCGACAGGACGAGAACCTCCTCACATCTGCCTACCACCTCTGATACAGACACTCGCAGATAATGGCCGCTATGAAATTTCAAGCGAGTGTTGCCGATTCCCTCCTCTCCCTCTGCGCTCTGAGTCCCACTTAACCATGACATTTAATTTCACCTGGGGATGCGGGGTAATGGAATTGTTTATTAGATGGCGCCATGAAGATGGATTTCCGGGCGGCCGAGAGGTTTTAAGGCACATCGCCCCTCCTCTATTCTCCAGGTACCCTTTAAATTGGATGCTGTTGAATGGCCTTCCTGTCTTTTATTTCCCTTTGGCTTTGCTGGCTGTGGGGCTGCATCCCAAATGGTGTGTCATGCAGAACTGGAGCGCCTCGAAACGCCCCGGCCTGCCTCGAGCCCTTCCACCCCCTGCCCCGCACGCGCACACACACACGACCCTCCATGTGCAGACACAAAGTCAGTCCTGCAAGTGAAAGGAATACTGAGTATGAAGAAAGGGGAATGGGGACAAAAAAGCTTCAGAGTAAAATTAAACCAGTACGATACAAACCAGTACAGCACAAACCAGTTCCAGGCCAGTCAAAGCTGCCGGTAGCCACGTCCAGATGGACAAGCCATCGGGGTTTTCTGACTGCTGCATTTATCTGAACATGCACTGTACCTTAGGATGCTCTTCGGATGGCCATGACTGACTCTGTAAACACCCGTCTCTGGTTCCAGCTTGGGGAACATCTCCAAGCAGTGCTTTTTTATTTCGCTACTTTTTGAGTTTAACAGGAAGAAGCTCAGTGACTCAGCAGTCATTCGGGTTATGTTTACAGACTGCGGTGCGGTCATTTCAACATATTAATATTCATGTTTTTCCTCCTAAATTTTCCTCCAGTTCCAACCCTGTTCTTTCTGGTGACAAAATGCCAGAGATTTCATCCTTTTGCACTTGTCGATTAAAGACCCTCAAAGCAGCAGGGATCTCATGCAGCCCCACTGTGGTTTTGACTGAAGAGACTCGGGGGGACAGACAGACTTTATGCTACTGTCTACAAAACTCAGTGCAGACGTCTATTACGCGTTAGTCTTTGTAAAAGCAGTTTGTTTAGCTGAGTGTACAGGATTGTACCATGTGCACAGGATGTGTATGGAAGGTTATGTGCGGGTGTATAGGTTTGTATAGGGAGTGTTTTGGTATATATTGGAGTTTATACGTGTGTATAGGAAGTGTGTGGGTGTGTATGGAAGTTAAAAGGTGTGCGCTTAAGGGATGTGTAGCCACAATACACTGGGTTTGTGTGTGTGTGTGTGAATGATGCGATTTGACATTAATTTGACATTGCAGTTTGACATTAATGATTTATTAAGGTCTATTTTAAAACTTTACTCAATCAGTTTTTGTACCTCAGTAATATTTTATCTTGAGGTAAATGTTGTATATTAATTTAGAGATTTTCATGTCAATTATTTTTCAGTTATGGTTATTGAAAATGGCACTCAGTATAATATTAAATGAGATGCTACTCTATCATAAGTCACGACTAACTAGAGAGCCAGTAGGCTAAAACACTGAACAGAAGGATGGAGAGAGATAATAGCTGGTACTGGCCATAGCCAGCTATCTTACAAAGCCAATCTAAACTTCTCAAATCAAGTGTGTATGACCGTTTACATTTCATACATTTGATCATGGGTCTGATACTAACCACTTCAGCAACATGCTGAACCAACACCAACCTGCACCTTTGGGAAGAAACCAAAACCACAGGGAGACAGGGGTGTGTTACTTTGTTAGGCATGATCTATGAATAATTAGAATACAATTCGTAATTTCAAATGTAAATGTTATGAAATCTTCATATATATATATATATATATATATATATATATACTGTATATATATATATATGCCTTGTTGATGCCAGAGGTTAACTGGTTCAAATATCCAAATAACCAGTCGCTACAACCGAGGCATGAAGAAGAGCATCTCTGAATGAACAACACGTCGAACCTTGAGGTGGATGGGCTACAGCAGCAGACGACCACACCGGGTGCCACTCCTGTCAGCCAAGAACAGGAAACCGAGGCTGCAGACTGCACAGGCTCACCAAAGTTGGACAATAGAAGATTGGAAAAACTTTGCCTGCTCTGATGAGTCTCGATTTCTGCTGCAACATTTGGATGGTAGGGTCAGAATTTGGCGTCAACAACATGAAAGCATGGATCCATCCTGCCTTGTACCAACAGTGCAGGCTGGTGGTGGAGGTGCAATGGTGGGGGGGACACTTTGGGGCCCATTAGTACCAATTGAGCATCGTGTCAAAGACACAGCCTACCTGAGTATTGGTGCTGACCATGTCCATCCCTTTATGACCACAGTGTACCATCTTCTGATGGCTACTTCCAGCAGGATAACAAGCCATGTCATAAAGCGCGAATCATCTCAGACTGGTTTCTTGAACACGACAATGACTTCACTGTACTGGAATGGCCTCCACTGTCACCAGATCTCAATCCAATAGAGCACCTTTGGGATGTGGTGGAACGGGAGATTCGCATCATGGATGTGCAGCCAACAAATCTGCAGCAACTGCGTGATGCTATTATGTCAATATGGACCAGATTTTCTGATTAATGTTTCCTGTACCTTGTTGAATCTATGCCACGAAGGATTAAGGCAGTTCTGAAGGCAAAAGGGGGTCCAACCCAGGCCCAACCACCGCTGTGACCGTTATACCTGACACGAGTGTATAGCTGTGTGAGGCTGTGTGTGTGGATGGGTACACACACCCGCACAGCTGTGAATGGCTGGTGCTTCCATGAGTCATCGTTTCTAAAAGTTGACTGCGGCAATTTCCCGTTTTTCTGACCTCTACGTTTTCTCCGAAGTGTGAGCTGCTCCTGAAACATCTCATGGACCCTGCAGCACTAGAGTCCCGGTGCTGCTGATTGTCTTTGCAGGACAGGGAGGACATTCAGGGGGACACGAGGTGTTAATCAGTTACCAATGCTGAGATCGACCCCTGTGTGCTGGGTGGCCCATCTCTGAGCTCTTGTGCTGTGGGCCCTGTGGTGTGGCTCTAGCTGGGCAGGTGGCGGTATACTCACCCCTGGAATGGCGCACTCCGGCTGGCTCCCTGCCGCTGCGCCCATGTGTTTACCTTTAGCGCCCGCGCTACATAATGGGTCTTATCATGCTAATTAGATCACAGATGAGCACTTCAGCTGCCGTGCCGTTCCTGCGCCCCCTCCATCAAGTAGCACGAAGGCCTAATGGCAGAGAAATACAGATGCCATTATCAGCACCATCCACTCACGGCCGTTTACTCCACCCTGGCCTCGTCTCCTAACCACCCCCCTCCCCCACAGCCCTGTGCTTTCTCCTCTCATGCCACTGCTAATTGTGTACAGATGTGTTATTCAGGTCGGACATCTAGGACGTGATCCCTCATCCTCTCGATGCACACACAGATATTAGTGGAAGGCCTAGTTTTCCTTCCAACACCAAAAATCATAATTAGCCCAGATTGTATTTGTGTGTTCGGACTCGATTCATTGTGTAGTTGCAGTATGTGCTGTTACAAACAAACTGTATACAAAGTTGTTTGTGTGGTAAACTACTGTCCCTTGGTCACAGTTAATACAGATCATAAAACCAGGCCAGTTCTGGATGAGATGTACGCTGTTGGATGTAATCGGCGGCTCGACTTGTCTTCAATGTTCCTAAGTTCAGCCATGTTACTCCACTGCTGCGCTCTCTTCACTGGCTTCCTGTAGCTGCCCGCATCAGATATAAAACCCTGATGCTGGCCTACAAGGCTAAGAATGGACCAGCACCTCCATACATGGTGGCAATGGTCAAATCCCGATCTGTACCCAGAGCTCTTCGAGCTTCAAGCACAGCTCGGCTTGACCCACCATCTCTCAGAACACACGGAAAACATGCATCCAGACTTTTTTCAGTTCTGGCACCTCAGTGGTGGAACGAACTTCCCCTGAGTGTCCGAATGGCAGAGTCTCTTGCTGTTTTTAAGCGAAGACTGAAGACACATCTGTTTCAAGAGCACTTAAATTAAATTTTACTACACTAGCATTTATTAAATATTTGTGACTGTAATGACTTTTCTTGCTTTTATCTTTTAAGTAGGGTTTTTTCAGTATATATTTGAGTATATCTAGGCGTCCATACTGACTGTATCTAATGATATCTTTGCTTAAAGTTTCTTCCTGATTTTAGCCTAAACTAACTAGCTAGAGATTTTGTTCTGAGTAAAACAATGAAGCACTTTTTGTAAGTCGCTCTGGATAAGGGCGTTTGCTAAATGGCGTAAATGTAAATGTAAATTGCATAGTTATCATGTCTGTTCGCGTCCACCCTGTTCTAGGACACGTCATGAGGGCCATTTGATATGGCACGTGTGAGGTTTGGAAAAACACCAATGTGCTGGGCAGCAGTAGGTACTGGCACATACATTACAAATCTGCACACGCTGCCATCAGCGGATTGTTTAGAAACAGCTTTCCACGCTTCCATGTCGATCAGAAGAAGAGAAGATGCTGCTTTTGAGGCTGTAGACACAGGCAATAGAAAACAGGCGTGTTGAGGTTATGTAAACATAATAAAGTTCGCTGCTCAGTGTTATGGGAGTCGTGTGTAACCTTATGTAAGGGTGACAGACGCAGAGCCACCAAACCCTGAGTATGGGCTGCTGTTGGCTCATGTTTATTGGGCATCGGTAGCAGTCATCAGTTTTGTGCTGGCTCCTCCCCCCTGTGTGTTGGGTGCGCCTGCCTACCCATTGGCTCATGGAGAACTGTTGTTTGTCTCCTTATCAGTTCTGTATCTCCAGAGCTGGGCCTAGAGTCTGCCAGAGTTGCCAGATGCCTGCGGTACACTGAAGCCAGTGTGTGTGTGTGTGTGTGTGTGTGTGTGTGTGTGTGTGTGTGTGTGTGTGTGTATGCGTGCATGCATTAGAGAGATTGCAGATGCGTGGGCCGTGTGTGTGTGTGTGTGCGCGTTAGAGACGTTGCAGGGGTGTATGGACCATGCGTGTATGAGTCAGGGCACCCACCTCTAATTCTGTTTCTTAATCAGCCTGTCAGACGCGGCGCGGCCGATCAATACGATGGCGTGGCAGAGCTGCGGGGATTAAAACACTTCCCCACGCTCTCTCACCGCTCCGTCGCCACGTTCCGTAAGAGTGCCGCTGCCTCGGGAGCCGTCTCTGCCCTGATAGATGCGTAATGAAGTCGCTCCCAATCCCTGAATCCCATAGCCCCCTCCCCCCCACGACTGACCCAGAGCCGTTTCAGTGCCCCGTCTTCCTCCGTGACAAACGCTCTGTCAGAGTGACTCATTTCCAGCCGACGCTGATCGTTTGCTTGTGTAGTCAAGGCCTTTACCAGTCCTCTTATTCCTCTCACATGGGGACATGGAGACCCACGTCTCTGTGTGGCACGACCGCCAGGTTTCTCGTCCAGGCTGCGGTGTGTCTGCCCAGCGGGGTCTGCAGGGAGGGGCAGGTGGGCATGAGGGGTGGAGCACCACCCTGTGGTTGGAGGTGTTGGCCATGCTGCTGCGGCTTCTCCGCTCCGCACGCAGCCGGCTGCTAATGACGCTCTTGGTAAATGTGCAGGGTGAAATATGAGATTTGGCAGTGAAAAAGCAGGACTAGTGTGGGCAGAGGGAGAGGAGAGGGAGGCTGGAGAGGGGCCTGTCTGGAGCTGGGGTGTTTGTCCAGCGCAGCAGGGATTAGTGCAGTGAGAGATGTGCGGCAGAAGAACCAGACTGTAGGGCTGGCAGCCCTTGTAGTCAGATCAATGGGACCTATTAAAGCAAAGGAAGAAAGAGACACCACCCCCACCTCCCACACCACCATCCACACCACCACCACCCCCACACTCCTTTGCTCTCTCCCTCTTGCAATCTCTCTCTCCCTATCTCTTCCTTCTCTCTCTCTCTGTCCCTCTCTTTGCTCTCTCCTTTTCTCAGTGGCATATTTGAGAAGATAATTAGCCTTATTTACATAAAATGCAGCATCAGTCTGGCTGGTGTAGTGGCAGAAGGAGCTGTCCACTACAAACGTACACACACGCACACAGGGACATGCTGATTAAGGGACGAAAGTGTATTTTACACACACACACACACACACACACACACACACAGAGGAATGTTGATCAAGGGACAAACCTGTCCTTTACACATACATACACGCGGACACACACACACAGGAACACTGATCAAGGGACCAATGTGTCTTATACACACACAGGAACGCTGATCAAGAGACAACAGAGTCTTATACACACCACACACACAAACACACACACACAGGTATATGTTTTAAAAGCATTGCAGAGAAACACTTAGACTAAAACAGGTTAATCACAGCTTGCGTCAGTGTGTGCAGGGCCTGCCGGCTTTGCTCCAGTCGCGTGTAATCACAGCTCTCCCAGCGCTCCCAGTGCTGCCTGCTCTTATGAAACTGGCACCCAGTGGCCAATCTGCTCTCTCCATTACTGCTCCAGCCAAGGCGTGCCAAGCCAGCTCCTGGGTCCGAGTGCCAAACCCTCCCCCCATCCCCAGTCTCACCGTGGCTCTCACACAAGGTTTCCCTGAGAAACAGGACATTTCGGACAGTGGTCCTTCATCAGCAGAGTGGTTAAATGTTAAATATAACGGTGATTTAACCAGACTGACCTCTTGGCGAGGAGCTGGTAGCTCTGGGGAGAGGCCCAACCCCGTGTACTAGGTGTAAAAAATGGGCATGGTCACTCTGCTCTCTACAGGCGGGTGACTGTAGTGATTTAGCTCTGTTTCTTCAGAGACTAAACTGTTCCAGCAGCAGAGATTATGGGAAGTCACTCTCGTTTTGTGCTGCTGGTGAATGGATGGGTATGTATCTTGTCTATCGCTGGTGTGGATAAAATTAGCCAGCAAATCCTTTAATCTGCTTTGGCTCTTTTGGTGGGGAGTCCTGGGGGTCGTGTGGCGGTGTCGGCAGCGGTCTTCCCCTCCCCCACCACTCAGTAACAGCACTGGACACCCACATCATATAGAGGAAAACCATTGCGTATAAGAAGGTTCTGGTCTAGCACACACACTTCAGCCAGACAGGCTACAGGGCCACTTTCTCCACCTTACGCAGTCACACACACTCTTCTGCGTCATACGCATTCACACTCTGACGAAGACTCGGATACACAAAACAGCCAAACACTTTACCATGTGTAGCACACGGTCCTCACACACACACCCACACACCAACCTTTTTTTTTATTATTATTTTCCTTTATCTTTCCCCCAGTATTATGTCAGCAGTGACATTAAGAAAAACCATTAGCTGCTCTGTAAACAGCATCTAAAAGCCTGCCTGGATTTGTGTCATTAGGAGAGACGATGTGAGCTAGCGCAGGAGTGTGGTAGGAGAATAAAAGCTCCATTCAGCACTACGCATACAGCATCTTCTCATCTGCATGGGGAGAGCTGGGTCTTGGCAGGCTTTATATTAACCTAATACTCCTAATACTCTGAGCTTGATTGACCTCTTATATATGTAACTGATGGCCTTCTGCTCCTGCATACGTGGAGAGAAGCTGGTTTTAGTTACAGCATCAGTCAAATTAAAAGGCAATGCACTTCCCCTACATTGGGCTTCATGGCCGCGTTCGTAGAGACTGGCAGATGCGCGTAGAGGTTTATGCACGAATGAGAGGTTAAGCAAGGAAGAAAGACCTCAAATGGCCAGCAGCCCTGCGGGGCTTGTTAAACCAGCGTCACTCTGATTGTCCCTCTCTGCGCTCCGTAGCTGTGGACTGATGGTACTTTAAAAGGACAACAAATTAGACCTGAGCAATGTTGGGGGAAAGTCAGTGGGGAAGGCAATGCTGTAAGTTACATGGATCTTTAAAAAAAAAAAACAAACCTGAACAATTAAACGTACCCAGCTGAATGATCCCGTAGCTCAGCAGGGGACAGAGTGCCTTAATATAGCCATAAAACACGTGCACGCTTCGATCACTATGTTCGGCATACTGAAATATATTCAATATGCACACAGAGGATCCTTGCTATGGCATTGTTAAAGACCGGGCCGCATCATTTAAACCGTACACTTTATTGGATTATGTGATTGTCGTGATGTATCTAAAGAACCATGGAATACTGGAATCTGGACTTTCTAAGCTCGGTCAGCGTCCTCAAATCCCCAAAACAGTGTTTATTTGTTAGACGGCTCGTTGCAAAGGGTGATACTGGTGATTAATAAATCATCATAAATGTCATTGTTCAATTCTCCATGAAATGCATTAATCACAAACTTTTGTAACTAATAAAAGCAGTCGCTAGCAGTTTGATAAGGATGTTAAGGAAAGTCGTGGGTAAGTGTCTGATTCAGATGATGAATGATCTCATCATTTTTATGTATGATATCAATGGCCAGTTGCTGAAATGTTTCCATATTTGGTGTAGGCAGTGGGTTTTGAATGTAAAGAAGCTTTGATTAATGTTTGCTGGATTTAATAATGACGTGTGCTTAGTGAAGTTAGTATGTTAAATGCCACACTCCTCACTTTCTGCACCGGCGTCGTAACACAAGTGGACACACACTACTTCACACTGACTCTAAGCTGTGTGTGGACTAGAGTTTACAGTGCAGAGTAGCAACAGTTTGCACCCCATATTTACCTATTTACTCACATGCTTTCTTACCTACCACACCTGTGTGCTTAACTACCTACCACACCTGTGTGCTTAACTACCTACCACACCTGTGTGCTTAACTACCTACCACACATGTGTGCTTAACTACCTACCACACCTGTGTGCTTAACTACATACCACACCTGTGTGCTTAACTACCTACCACACCTGTGTGTGCTTAACTACCTACCACACCTGTGTGCTTAACTACCTACCACACCTGTGTGCTTAACTACCTACCACACCTGTGTGCTTAACTACCTCCCCCACGTGTGTGCTTAACTACCTACCACACCTGTGTGCTTAACTACCTACCACACCTGTGTGCTTAACTACCTACCACACCTGTGTGCTTAACTACATACCACACCTGTGTGCTTAACTACCTACCACACCTGTGTGCTTAACTACCTACCACACCTGTGTGCTTAACTACATACCACACCTGTGTGCTTAACTACATACCACACATGTGTGCTTAACTACCTACCACACCTGTGTGCTTAACTACCTACCACACCTGTGTGCTTAACTACCTACCACACCTGTGTGCTTAACTACCTACCACACCTGTGTGCTTAACTACCTACCACACCTGTGTGCTTAACTACCTACCACACCTGTGTGCTTAACTACCTACCACACCTGTGTGCTTAACTACCTACCACACCTGTGTGCTTAACTACCTACCACACCTGTGTGCTTAACTACCTACCACACCTGTGTGCTTAACTACCTACCACACATGTGTGCTTAACTACCTACCACACCTGTGTGCTTAACTACCTACCACACATGTGTGCTTAACTACCTACCACACCTGTGTGCTTAACTACCTACCACACCTGTGTGCTTAACTACCTACCACACCTGTGTGCTTAACTACCTACCACACATGTGTGCTTAACTACCTACCACACCTGTGTGCTTAACTACCTACCACACCTGTGTGCTTAACTACCTACCACACCTGTGTGCTTAACTACCTACCACACCTGTGTGCTTAACTACATACAGCTCCTCAGTAGTGGATATGCTTTGCTCAGATGCCTCCCCCACAACTCCACAACCCCATCCCCCCACCCCACAGATTACTCACTATTTGTTTACTGTCGCCACAGCATCAGTGGTATAATGTGCTGCCTCGTTTAGAATTCATTTGCCGGTTTATTTGCTAAACCTGCTATTTCTTTTGCACTCAATCTTTCTCCTCTTTGCATGGAGGAAGTGAGAGATGCGTCTCCCTCTCATCCTCTTAAGGGTCACACCGATGGAAGGACGGAAAGGTGATGAGCTCACTCTTTCTTTATTTCTTCCTTTCTTTTTTTTTCTTTCTCTCTCTCTCTCTCTGCCAGCTCCCTCTGTCCCCGATGTGGTAGTGTGTGTCTGCACTTGTGTGTGTACACGTTTGACATATTTGATCAAAAATATGATGACATAATATCTTGGGGGGGGGGGTAACGTTGTCAGTTTAGAGAAGGATTTCACAGACGTGTCCTAGAACGCCAGAGGAAGGGAAATGCTACTGTAAGCTCATAGACGCAGCTGACGGACCCGGTTGTCGCCTCTCTTGCAGGCTGCAATGCGCTTCTGCCAATGTGCCTCGACTTTTACGGAGGACACTTTGCGCCTACTTTGCGCTTCATTAATGTACAGTAATGTTTTTGAATTTTAGCCATTTTTAGAAATTTGGTGGGAATATGTCTTTTCCTGCTTAGAGGTTTAGAGGTATTTGCTTGTAACTGTTGTCCATCTGCAAAGACTTGACTAGAACACCACAGCAGCCCTCAGATTTTGACTTGGTCTGTGGTTTATGAATGATATAACTTTTCTCCTACATGGACTTAAAACGTAGCTAATAAACTGCTTATGAGACATACCTGCATTTAAATATTTTTTGCTTTTCTGAGATGCATTTACCTCACCGTGTAATTTAAGGCATTGGTTCTGAAAACGAACATTTCGGAGGGTCACAGAAAGGCTGTGGATGAACAGGAGGTGCATTGCTGTGCGTAACAGCTCAGAGTGTGTTTTGCGTCTATGCTCAGTGTGTTGTGGGGCTGTGCTGTGTCGAGCTCTGCTGTGTCGAGCTCTGTCGTGTTGTCGAGCCGGTGGGTCTGCCCCTTGTGATGCTTTTCCGTTACAGGAACAAATCTCCACAAACACTGGCATTACCGACACCCACTTGAGGCCGCGGCACCAAGTCGCCAGCCATAAATATGCTCTTCATCATCATCATCTTCATCATCGTAATGACTACATCTCCCTCTTCGCTGGTGCTAGTTAGCCCTTTCGTTTCCACAGATGGTTTAATCTGTTTTTAATGTGGCCTTCAGTGTCGAGTGGAACCGGCGAGGGAGAAGGGGGGCCTCCATTATGCTATTCGCGCTGTTCATACCATAACCTTAAGAAGGCTGCTTAACAGAGCAGCTTATTGTAGAGTCTAGGGGAGGCTCTCTGAAGGTTTCTCACTTTTATGTCTGCAGATGGTGCTGGTGCTACCAGATGTTTTGTGTGTGATCTCTTGCCATGACCTTACAGCGCTGTGTGTGCACTAAAGATGGGCCTCTTATTTCTCTGTCCCCAGGGCAAACCGCAGTGATTTGCCATTCGAGCAAAACCTTTACAGGATGAAGGACACACACATCATCCTGTGATTCTAGAGCCTTTATGCAAACGCCTGCATTTGAGGTGTGGAATGTGAAGTGTTGGGGCTTGTGAAGAGAAGTGTTTCTGGCCGCTCTGTGGGTGGAGTTTTTGTCTAAGCTGCACTAATGTTGTGATGTGGTCTGGAACACTGGGGCTGTGCCCCAGGGCCTCTGTCATGTAGCCCATCACTCACACTCGTTCAGTCAGTGTCTTTTATCTTCCATTTCTTTTAGTGGTGAGTGAGGGAGAGGGAGAGTGATGGGGTGAGTCAGGGAGAGTGAGAATGATGCGGTGAGTGAGTGAGGTTGAGAGTGAGGGAGAGTGATGGTGTGGGTGAGAGAGCGTATGAGTGATGGGGTGAGTGAGGGAGAGTGATGGGGTGAGTCAGGGAGAGTGAGAATGATGCGGTGAGTGAGTGAGGTTGAGAGTGAGGGAGAGTGATGGTGTGGGTGAGAGAGCGTATGAGTGATGGGGTGAGTGAGGGAGAGTGATGGGGTGAGTCAGGGAGAGTGAGAATGATGCGGTGAGTGAGTGAGGGTGAGAGTGAGGGAGAGTGATGGTGTGGGTGAGAGAGCGTATGAGTGATGGGGTGAGTGAGGGAGAGTGATGGGGTGAGTCAGGGAGAGTGAGAATGATGCGGTGAGTGAGTGAGGGTGAGAGTGAGGGAGAGTGATGGTGTGGGTGAGAGAGCGTATGAGTGATGGGGTGAGTGAGGGAGAGTGATGGGGTGAGTGAGGGAGAGTGATGGGGTGAGTGAGGGAGAGTGAGGTATGGAGTAAATGAGAGAGGATCATGAGGTCTGTCTGTGCCAGTCACTATTCTATTGGATACTTATGTATTCTAATTACACATTTCTTTGATATGTTTTCCATGCCATGTTTTCTGGAATGTTTGTACGCATGGTAGCTGTTGCTTCTGATTTTAAGTACATGTGCAGTATTTGTTGCCTTACTGAACAAACTTTAAGGCAATTTGCATGTACACGACGAGCCTGGGTTCAGAGGAGGGTTTGTGTGTGTTGATTAATTCAGACAGGCTTCGTTCTGTCAGCATGTGACTCGTGTGCGCCCCCCCCCCCCCCCCACCCCCAGTGCGCCCGTGCGACTGCTATCACGCTGATGCACGTGTGCAGTGATGTGCTCCCTGTGTA
Source organism: Brachyhypopomus occidentalis (assembly GCA_020368025.1). Classification (NCBI taxonomy): domain Eukaryota; kingdom Metazoa; phylum Chordata; class Actinopteri; order Gymnotiformes; family Hypopomidae; genus Brachyhypopomus; species Brachyhypopomus occidentalis. The sequence continues at coordinate 6,023,001 of JAGXOD010001399.1, read as the reverse complement.
TCTCTCACACCTCTGCTCTGATGCGGACCTGTGATCACACCTCCCACCTGCAGACACCTAACCGATTAACCAATGATCCCTGACCTCCTCTGGGACCAATCACTATGGCTGCCTAATAGACAGAATGCAAGAAAGAGAGATGATTTGCTAATCGTTGAGATTTAATTAGCTGATAAGCACCTGACTGGCACAGTGGTGTGTATGAGTAGATGTTTTAGTAATTACCGCCCACGCTCTCTGCTTAATCATTTCCTGTGTGTGTGTGTGACGCATCTCCCAGCAACCTCCATATCGCCGTTTAATGCTCATTTCCATTGTGGTGTCTGAGTGGTTCATGTTATCACTCGCTCTTGAGCAGGACTTACAATCAACTACAATCATGAATTTCAGTGTAAATTACTGATGTGGAGTTTCCTAAACTCACTGAAAGTCACTCAGACGTTACCTCTCAGTAGCGTTGACTGGTAAGTATTATGTGCTTTGACTCTTTGCAGACAGCATCGTGAGAGCTCCTCATTCTTAAAGCTTTGATGTTTCCTGTGCAGGGCATGTAAAACGGCTTAAAAAAATCTAACAGCGGGTGATACACCACTGATTTTATTAGAATCAGTCGATTGGTAGTGCTCAGATTCCTTAGGCTCTGATGTCCTGAACTGCACCGTTAATACAGAGCTAAACACCCAGGCACCTCCAGTCACCTCTGACCCCAGCACGTGTGTGTAGCAGTCATGTTGCAGCAGGTATCATTCAGCTGTGTGTACATTTGTGCTCTCTGCTGCATGTAAGGGTTAAACACAACCCTCCTCTTCAGGGTCTGCTATATATCATGGCTTACTTAGACTTTGTGGACATGTTCCGTTCAGCGTGAGTACACACACACACTGGGTTTGTGTATAATCTGTGTGGCGGGGTGTTTCGCGGTGAATAATGAATGTGTGGGGTTGGTTTTGACAGTCTGGGAGTTAGTCCTGATGAACAGATCAATACTGCATATCTTAATCTTGGCAGTTTTTGTACGTGCGCACACACACACACACACACACGCACGCACACACACGCGTGCATGCACACATATATACACACATCCATCCTTCATAGACTCCCCGCCTTCAGTGCGGACGCCTGTATGGTTTCCTTCTCCTGGATGGAACAAACGCAGTGTGGCTGGAGAGGTTCTGATGGGCTGATGAATAATGCACTAGACCTGTTTTGTCACACAGTGTATCTGAGACATGTGTTAGGGAGAATATTTAGAATTGAGCATTAAAACTTTATGAAAGCTGTGAAACTAAGGTTGGGCAATGCGATGATACCTATTTTTATTGTGATAACTTGCATCACAGTGAAGTTTTCAGAGCATGCCATGTCTGCATGCAACCACCGATGGTTTCAAACTGTCAAATAAAAATGGAGTGAATTTGATGGTAGCACATAATCTTTGCCATTATCTTACTTGTTTACTTATTTACCTGCTCTCCACCCCTCTCTCTCTCTCTCTCTCTCTCTCTCTTTTTTTCTCTCTCTCTGTCTGTCTGTCTATTTATTGCCTACTGGTTTATTTTATTTTTTTATCTTTTTTTAACAGGGCATTGCTGTTTTGCGAGTGCATTGTGGGGGTATTTTATGTTTCACAAACTACAATATGTACCCTATAATACTTTTAATACCTTTTAGGCAAAATTCTAAATCGTTTTTATAAACTTTCTATCACATTGCTTTTAGGTGACAGAGTAATTCAATTTTAAATGAACACGAACAAATGGATGTAGCCTTGCTGAAGTCTGTAGCTACATGTTTTGGCTGTATCTGTCCTCAGTAACATCCCTCTTCTGTGTTCAACACAGGGACTCTACTGTCCATGGCACCACTTTTCCGTATTACACATAACCACTTACTAGAATACTGGATGGGAAAAAATCTATGGTGACTTAGACAAGTTAATACACTATATGGCCAAACGTATTCGCTTACCTTGCTTGACTCACATGTGAATGGGATGCCACTTAAGCTCATTTATGAGTCAAGGAAAGTGAGTGAATACCACTGGCAATATACAAATATATGTGTGTGTGTATATATAAATACTTCATAAATACTTCATTATCTGTGCATCTGTTTTACAAACTGGTTCATTCTCTTGCTAATCCAGGAGCTGTTGGTTTGCACAGATGAAAGACCTCTGTCTCTCATTCTCTAAAATGCTCCTTTGGAAACTTTGTGTATGTCTCTACATAAAGTAGTAAGTAGTTGTAGTCTTTTTTCCCTGGTGGAGAACAGTCTGCAGAATGTTACTTATTGATCAGAAAATGTCTTCTGGTGTTTGTGTTGACAGCGTATACTACTTTTAATAAGTGTAAATCTTGTGATCAGCTGTGTTAACCAGTACTGAGCCACTAACCTCTTCCGTCTCTAATTGTTTGTATTACACACATTGCTGCCAGTGCCAGGAGGCTGGTGCTGTGTATCAGACACATGTATCCGTGTGCGCACGTGTATGAAAGTGTGTAAACGATTCTCACTTCTCTTTGCAATGTATAGCATGAATCATCCTGCTTCTTCCACTTATACCGAGAATATGAAATAATGATCTTCTGCCATTGTGGAAGGCGACTGCAATTAGACTGTAGGGTTTTATTTTCTGAGCATTGATCCTTGAATGAACATCTTTAAAAGTGTTCAATTCTCGCTAATCTTCACTTTTTAGAATGATTAACATTTAATAAAGAATAAAGGAGCTCGTTTGTTGGTCGTTCCTTCAATTCTCTACGGTTTGCTTCTCTCTTCACTCTCCTGGTTCTCTGCAGTTGTCTAGTTCTCCTCCGCTCTACCTCTGCTTGTTCCACTTCACCGCAGTGAGGGCGGAGAAGGAGGCTACGTCAGCCCCGTCCTCCTCCCGCACCTCCGTGCCTCTCTGGCCCGTGTGTTTTGCTGCTGTTTCAGTTATCTGTGGTCATTGACCTCTCCCCCTTAATGTTAAGCCCTTTGCTTCATGGTTGGCGCCAGCCCTCAGTGTTAACGTCAGGACATTACCAGCAGCACTAAACAAGGGCCTGACTGGGGACTTCTGGACAGCTTCAGTATCTGCTGCCAGGAACAGCGGTTGCCGCGGGAGCCGAATGTGTTTACGCGGTTCTCTTCTGCGCCGGCTTCATGTTTCTCGGAGTAGACAGGTCCAATGGAAGCACACACTAGTCCTCTAGATGAGTGGGCAGGAGGCAGGGGGTGCGAGTGTGGGGGCGGTGTGGATTATCTGTGTTTGTGTTTTAGTGAGACTAGCTCTTTCCCTGTAGATTAACCCTGTTATTTATCCTTAATTGTGTTTGTGTGTTAGTGAGATTAGCTCTTTTCCTGTAGATTAACCCTGTTATTTATCCTTAATTGTGTTTGTGTGTTAGTGAGACTAGCTCTTTGCCTGTAGATTAACCCTGTAATTTATCCTTAATTGTGTTTGTGTGTTTGTGAGATTAGTTATTTTCCTTTAGATTAACCCTATGGTTTATCCTTAATTGAATTTGTGTGCTGGTGAGACTAGCTCTTTTGCCTTCAGATTAACTGTGCTTTATTCGTAACTGTGTTCTTGTACTGGTGAGACTAGCTCTTTTACTTGTGGATTAACCCTGTACTTCTTCCCCTGCTCACTGGCCAGCATGTAGCCATCCAGGATAATTATTGCACAAGACAATTACACACCTGCCTCCTGGGACCAGCGTTTTGTTCTGTTAATCTGACACCTTTAATAATTAAAGTTCTGCTGAAATGAGCTGTTTCCACGGCGCCCTCGTGCTTCATCGCTCTCCCTCGTTTGATCCCTTCGTCTTCCTTTTCTTCCCTTTCTTTGTTTGAGTGTTGGCAGTGTGCGCGCGTGCGTGTGTGCGCGCTGCTTTCTGGGCTTCCCACCGCCGTGAATTCTGGATCCTCACGCCTCTGTTTGTGCTCTGTGAATTTGTGCATGCTTTTTCTGCTTTACTGTGGTAGTGTGACTGTGTGTGGGTGCAGAAATTAGACCGAGAGGCACTGCATGGTGAGAGTGTGTGTGTGTGTGTGTGTGTGTGTGTGTTACTCGTATGACTTCCCTATGACATGGCGCTGTATTACAGGGCACCTGATAATTCGACTTGGACTTGAGTGGATCTTAAGTCGCATGAAAATAGATAGCAACTTTGACCTTAAGTGTTTTGAGACTCGTGTAGGCAAAAATGACTTTTAACAATGCCAAGGCGTCAAGGTTTTCTTTGCCTTCTTCTACCCTTTGTGCTGCACTTTGTGCTGCATTAATGCAGAGCGCCCGGGGATGTAGGGGTGAAGTTTGCTAAATTAATACTGTGGGAATGTGGCGGTACAGGACTGGGAGTAGAACTATTGTAAAATATTGTAGCAATTGGACCTAATCTCTGATTTTCCCTGTCGTCTTACTGCCTGATAAAATAAAGCTTGTATTGATTCAGAAATGCTAATTGGCTGTCACCACCATGACTGTTAGTGCTGGGAAGCAAAAGACCTAATGTTGGTCCAGATAAGACGCCTTAATGAGAACCTCCAGCTCCTGGAGATTGGGTCAGTACCACACTTTCATTTCTGATGAAAGAGACCTTGACAACAAAATGATCCCCCAAATGAAGAAGGCGGAGACTTGGCAGAACACCTGAGATGTGAACCGGATCTGAGCTCAAAGACGTGAACTGGGATTCACATTTAAACACTTCTCTCTCTCTCTCTCTCTCTCTCTCTCTCTGTGTGTGTGTGTGTGTGTGTGTGTGTGTGTGTGTGTGTGTGTGTGTGTGTGTGTGTGTGTGTGTGTGAGCTCTTACCTCATTCCAGTTATTTTCTCTCTAATCTCATTCTCCATAGGTGTCTCGCCCGTTACCAATCCCCTTATAGTCCTCCTGTGACCATGGAGAATACTCGAACTCACTCTGTCTTCCCATCTGCATGCACACGTTCATATATACACACACACACACACACACACACATGTCTTAGGACACAATGAAACACACACACACCCTCTCTGATATAATCCCACAGCATACTAAGAGCCTGTCCCTGGGCACCTGTGTTTACAGGATGTCATCATCTGACCCTAGGAGGTCAACACATCAGTCACCCCCATGAGTCTTCATTAAGTCAAGCACATTGCCTACATGGCTGTTCTGTTTAATTATTCAGTGTTCAGGCTGTTTGTGGAGGAGTTGAGCTGATGGTGTTTTTCTTCCACCCTGATTGCCAATGGTAGTGCCGTTAACCCCGTGACTCAATGAACTGTAATGTATTTGAGTCTAAACCTGTCGTTAGTCTACATTATACACCTTGACATCTCACTTGTACCATTGGTTTACCAAGTTTGCCCAACAGTTGTGACCTTTGACCCTTGTTCTGAAAGGGTTGCCTTTGTGTCGTTGCCTTGGTACATTGTGCTGCTCTTGTACATATAACAGCATTCATGACATTTTTATTAGCAAACGTTTCCTCAATTTAGCAAAAGAATTTTCATTATTTTCTAACACATGTGTGTGTGTCGATCTCCACAGGTCATCAAGAGGAGCAGGAGCAGGATGAGAAGAGATCTGTCAAGAAGAGAATGAAAGAGCTGAAAGTCCTTGACCCAAAGATGGCCCAGAACCTGTGTAAGTGTGCTGGGGTGGGCCCGGCGCCTCAGAGCAGTGTGGCTCTCGCTGCGGTACCATCTCACGCCCAGCGTCCCCACTTTAACACCCTAGCTGTTGTCCTTTCTTGTGCTGCCCTGTGAAGACGTGTGTTTACACAGGCCGTTTAGATTAAAGCAGAGATGACGGAGGTTCGGGAGTGAGTCTTAGGCAGCTGTCAGTGCGTGTGACAACAGCCAGTACCCTGCCTAGCTGTAGTCTGCCTGTCTGCCTGTCTGCCTGTCTCCGTCTCGCTGTCTTTCTCTGTGCGCAAGCCCCTCCAGGTAAACACAGTGGCATATGTCACCCTGACACACATTACATTGCTCGCCCACACATACATATTTCTCTCATTGCACCTGTTCATCGAGTCTCAAAGAATATCTGTGCTCATGCCGTGTCCCCCGCCCCCCCCATTAACACACTCTTTGACCCAGGCTGAGGGTCCTTCAGTCATGTAGCTGTATAACCCAGTCTGTCTGTTCTGCAGTCCTGTCACTATATAACTCAGCCCCATGGTCCTGCGCTCCTCTCACTTTATAACCCAGCCCGAATGTCCTGCGGTCCTGTCACTGTACAACTCAGCCCATCTGTCCTGCCCTTCTTTTACTGTATACCCGGCACTGCCTTCTGCCCTATCAAAGGAATCAGAGAGACGAGTGGAGTGAGTGAGCTGAATGCAGGTCTACTGCAGATCTAGTATGTGAGACAGTCAGTCCAAGACAAAGGTTTATTCTGGGACTGTGTTCGACACTATTAAAATTCCACTTGTTCTTAAAGTGCAGCTTACAGTGTGGCAGGGGTTGCTGGAGATGCCCAGCCAGTGGTGCAGCGTGTGTGCTTACTGTAGAGCGGTGGAACCCAAGCGCACCTCTGTGCTGCTGCTCTCGTAAGCCTTCTGTACACACACTGCCGAGTGTCAGAGGGTTAGAACTCGCTGGCTGCTGTGTGTGTGTGTGTGTGTGTGTGTGTGTGTGTGTGTGTGTGTGTGTGTGTGGGTGTGTGTGTGTGTGTGTGTGTATCTCTTTCTCTCTCTCTCTCTCTCTCTCGCTCTCACTCTCTCTGTCTCTGTTTCTCAGCCATTTTCCTGGGTTCGTTCCGTGTACCTTATGAAGAAATCAGGAGAATAATTGTGGAGGTCGATGAGGAGCAGCTCACGGAGTCCATGATTCAGGTGACATCTCATTTTACCGCCGCCATTTCTCATTTACAATCTATGTAGCATCATTGTGGGTTTTAAAGTATTCCCTATTTCATCAGATACCCTCCTGTACCTTTGAGCAGTTCCTCTACTGGTTGCTCAGCAAATATATTTAAATAAGCACACAAAGATATTTTAGTTGGCTTGGTTCTGCACCGGTTTGTTGGGGCTCTGAAAGATCAGCTATGTTGATCAGATGTTGAAGGACTTTCTGACCTTCATTCCTTTCCTCCAAACAAAACCTTCCTGCCCCTGCCCTTGACTGCACAACCTTCGTCATCTTCATCACCTTTCTAAGGCAGAGGCTGCGTGGGTCTTCGGAATGTTCCAGAATTCTTTTGGAAGCCGGGCAGGTTTCACCGTGGAGTATGTTCAGTAATTACCGCCGTCGTCGCAGGTCTGCTGCCTCATGGGGGAGTGTCTAATGAGAGCTCATGTAAAAGCTCATGTATCTTTCTTTTTTTTCCCTTCTTTGTGCTTCCTGCACCCAGACCACGTCCAACACCAGGCTCATGTGCTTTAGGTCATGAGCTCATTAGTATTCGAAGGACATTTTCAAGCCCGTCTTCTTCTTTTTAACTCTCTTTCCCAACACATCTTTTAATGGGCATCAAAGCAAATATTCCTCTCCCCACTTCTGCAGCATGGACCGTGAAGGTGACGTCTTTAACGGTCGAACCCCAATTCGCACTTTTGATTCTACGTGTTTGATATGTCAGAGGGCTGTCATATGTAAACAGGGGTTTGCCATTTGAGAACCAGAGGTTTCTCTCAGCAAACTGGTCTAGCTGATTTGAATAGGCAGCTCTGTAAATATTAGAAGTGAGAAACTCCAGAGAAGTTGTGCGTCTCATAGCCTGGCTCCTGCAAATCAAACAAACAGGCCTGCGTTGAACCCCCGTCGATAGGCTGGTTATTAAAAGTGAATTTATATTGCGGCTATCAACATTAGCAGCTAGGCGTTATGGATTTCCTCGGCATGAGATGACAGATAATTGTGGGCATGTTGATATATGAGATTCGGTGGGGATTATTCTAACTAAATGAGAGTGGACTGCATAATGATAAACCATATATCTGTCCTTTAATGAACCTATCGGAGGGCGAATGAAGGGGAATGAGAGGAATTACTTGGACAAGTGCACATGTCAAGAGGTTTACACACTGAACATATCAAATCAGCTGAAAGGCTGTTTTCAAGCCTTGGTTCTTGTTGGCTCCGCCTCTTCCCATCAAGGTCAGGTGCGAGAAAAAAAAAAAAAAAAAAAGAAACGAAAATCTGGTTGTGATTGGCTGGCAGTGATCACATCCCTCTTCAGGTATCGAGCACTCTTCTGAATCCTCTCAACCGCGAGTGTCCGGACCGCCCGACCTTCAGTGTCTGATGGCTGTGCAGTGACCAGGTCCGTATTGCTCTCACCTTGGTGTAGACGCGTGATGTGTGGAGACCAGATCCTGCTGTGAGGGGGGAAAAGCCGACGGCGAGGTCAAAGGGCAGCCCCGCGGCAGGGCAAGACAGCGTACTGACACACTGTAGCAGTCTAGCCCAGCAGATTAGACATGTGTTGACACATTGTTGTATTTTGATTCTGTTTTTCACAGTATTGCATCAAAACTTTTATCCTTTTTTTTTTATATTTACACTATGTATCTAATCGTTGTTCAGCGCGAATGCCCTTCCACACGGAGCTTGCAGACGGGAGCAGCGTGTAGGTTTGATCTGTCGTGTCTTTTGTTTCTTCTTGTCGTCCCGCGGCGTGGTGATGTATCATGTCTTGGCCTGCGTATTGTGAGCACCCAGAGGGGAGATGCACGCTCTCGGACTTGAGCAGCTGTTCACCAGGCCTGTCCATACCCGGCTTCAGAGGTCCACCATCACGTTACTTCCACTCACAGCAGTACTGCTTTGCCATCTGGACTTCACGTCAGCTTGTAAAACCTTAGTTTTGTGAGGTTTTACAATAGAGCCTCGACTCCTGAGACGGCCTTAATTGTTTGGCTATACCACGCATTGTAATTGAAGCCTCTACAGACTGCGTTAAAAGTTACAAAGTTCCCATATTGAAATATTGTCACTCCTACCAGAAAGTGAAGGATGCACTAACTCGAGATTAACTGTGCATTCCATGTTGTCACTTTTTATCTGGAACTTGTAATAAACAAACAGTACATCATGTTATTGAGGAGATTTTGTCTCTTCGTCCTTTTCTTGCACTCTCTCTCTCTCTCTCTCTCTCTCTCTCTCAGAGTCTGGTGAAGCATCTTCCAGATCAGAAACAGCTGAATGAACTGGCCAAGTACAAGAATGAGTATGCTAGTCTTTGTGAACCCGAACAGTTTGGAGTTGTGGTAAGTACACACACGTGCACACACACACACACACACACACAGAGAAACTAAATCTCTGCTTCACATCAGGCAATTAGATCTGACAGCTTCCTTTATTGACATGCATGTTGTATGTCTGCTGAGGCCTGAACACAGCACCACTCCCGTCTACACAGGTGGGCACAGGGGATCTGTCTGTGTGGAAGGCAGCCCATCTCGTGTTCTTTAACTACCAGCCCCCCAACGGCCTCTACTCCCGTGTTCATACTAGTCACATTTCTGCTTTGGTAAAAGTCCATTTAGAAGAACAACTGATCTTGAGTACGGTGCTTTGTGTGTGAAGTGGCCTCATGAAGTATCAAAATATATGGCGTGAGGTTTTTCTGGAGCGTTTCCGCTGCACATTAGCAGGTGTGTGTGAGCTGCATGAGTGTGTCGTCGTCCCCCCGTGTCTCTGCAGGAGTTTGACATCAGAGCCATGTGCTCTTCCCTCTCCCAACACTATTGCGTCAAAGTGTGTAATGCACACTGGAAAGACCTGTGGGACTTGAACCTCACATTTTCTAATTACTTCCTGCCGCGCCTCTGCGCCCCAACCAACACGTGAAAAAGCTGGCGCACTCTAAAATTAGACGATCAGCACACGGGTTGCTTCCCAGACTGGCTGGTGTCAAATGATATTGCAGGTGTAGCAAGGCAAGCTTAAGCACACGTTTTCTTGCGTAAATTGGAGTCTCGGGATGACGCTGGTAAGCCGGAGTTGCTGGTGAATCAGTGAGACGCGGTTTCAGTACAGTTCATGTACTTCCTCTCGCTCTCTCTCCCTTTAACTCTGCACTCCTATGACATAATCCACATAAAGACATATAGCCAATCGGATTACTCCGCTCCTCAGTCTATGCTTCAGGAGCTTTGACCTTGCTAGCAGTTCACTGCACTGGTCCATCAACCAATAATTATGGCCTGTGCTTAAGTGTGTGTGTGTGTGTGTGGGTGGTTGGGGGGTGTGCATGTGTGTTCTTGCTAAGCGGCAAAGTACAGCATACATGGTTCTTGCTGGGGAGTCAGACAAGGCCATCACACACACACACACACACATCAGGTCAGGTGCAAAGCACACTGGAAACATCATTGGACTTTGTAGGTTGTCCCCACTCTGTTCTGTTGCAGGTGCATAATGGACACACTCACATTGTTCTTCTTTTGTGAGCCAGGCTGTAAACATGTATTGAATATCAGGTACGATCACACCAGGTCATGTTCCCTGTTTCATGTACGCGTGTGTGTGTATGTGTGTGTGTGTGCTCTCACAGACATACACGCCTCATTG